>JBBBDQ010002053.1:0-222500 GCA_037127315.1 Ascarosepion bandense
AATTGGTAGCTTTTTGCATTTCCATTTGTCTTATTTCGTTAGCCTTTTGCATTTCCATTTGTCTTATTTCGTTGGCCTTTTGCATTTCCATTTGTATTATTTTATTAGCCTTTGCACTTCCATTTGTCTTTCTTCGTTAACCTTTTGCATTTCCATTTGTCTTATTTCGTTAGCCTTCTGCATTTCCATTTGTCTTATGTTGTTAGCCTTTTGCATTTCCATTTGTTTTATTCGGTAGCTTTTTGCATTTCCATTTGTCTTTCTTCGTTCGCCATTTGCATTTCCATTTGTCTTTCCTCGATCGCCTTTTGCATTTCCATTTTTCGTATTTCGTTAGCCTTTTGCATTTCCATTTGTCTTATATCGTTAGCCTTTTGCATTTCGATTTGTTTTATTTCGTTAGCCTTTTGCATTTCAATTTGTCTTATGTCGGTAGCCTCTTGCATTTCCATTTGTCTTTCTTCGTTAAACTTTTGCATTTCCATTTGTCGTATTTCGTTAGCCTTTTGCATTTCCATTTGTCATTTCGTTGACCATTTGCATTTCCATCTTTTGTATTTCGTGGACATTTTGCATTGGCATTTGTCTTATTTCGTTAGCCTTTTGCATTTCCATTTGTCTTATTTCGTTAGCCTCTTGCATTTCAATTTGTCTTATTCGTTAGCCTTTTGCATTTCCATTTGTCGTATTTCGTCAGCCATTTGCATTTACATTTGTCTTATTTCGTTAGCCTTTTGCATTTCCATTTGTCTTATTTCGTTAGCCTTTTGCATTTCCATTTGTCTTATTTAATTAGCATTTTGCATTTCGATTTGTCTTATTTCGTCAGTCTTTTGCATTTCCATTTGTCGTATTTCGTTAGACTTTTGCATTTCCATTTGTCTTATTTCGTTAGCCTTTTGCATTTCCATTTGTCGTATTTCGTTAGCCATTTGCATTTCCATTTGTCTAATTTCGTTAGCCTTTTGCATTTCCATCTTTCTTATTTCGTTAGCATTTTGCATTTCCATTTGTCGTATTTCGCTAAACTTTTGCATTTCGATTTGTTTTTCTTCGTTACCCTTTTGCATTTTCATTTGTCGCATTTCGTTAGCCTTTCGCATTTCCATTTGTATTATTTTGTTAGCCTTTTGCATTTCCATTTGTCTGATTTCGTTAGCCTTTTGCATTTTCATTTGTCTTATTTCGTTAGCCTTTTGCATTTCCATTTGTCTCATTTCGTTAGCCTTTTGCATTTCCATTGGTCTTATTTCGTTAGCCTCTTGCATTTCAATTTGTCTTATTCGTTAGCCTTTTGCATTTCCATTTGTCGTATTTCGTCAGCCATTTGCATTTACATTTGTCTTATTTCGTTAGCCTTTTGCATTTCCATTTGTCTTATTTCGTTAGCCTTTTGCATTTCCATTTGTCTTATTTAATTAGCATTTTGCATTTCGATTTGTCTTATTTCGTCAGTCTTTTGCATTTCCATTTGTCGTATTTCGTTAGACTTTTGCATTTCCATTTGTCTTATTTCGTTAGCCTTTTGCATTTCCATTTGTCGTATTTCGTTAGCCATTTGCATTTCCATTTGTCTAATTTCGTTAGCCTTTTGCATTTCCATCATTCTTATTTCGTTAGCATTTTGCATTTCCATTTGTCGTATTTCGCTAAACTTTTGCATTTCGATTTGTTTTTCTTAGTTACCCTTTTGCATTTTCATTTGTCGCATTTCGTTAGCCTTTCGCATTTCCATTTGTATTATTGTTAGCCTTTTGCATTTCGATTTGTTTTATTTCGTTAGCCTTTTGCATTTCAATTTGTCTTACGTCGTTAGCCTTTTGCATTTCCATTTGTCTTTCTTCGTTAATCTTTTGCATTTCCATTTGTCTTATTTCGTTAGCCTCTTGAATTTCCATTTGTCTTATTTCGTTAGGCTTTTGCATTTCCATTTGTCTTATTTCGTTAGCCATTTGCATTTCCATTTGTCTTATTTCGTTAGCCTTTTGCATTTCCATTTGTTTTATTCGGTAGCTTTTTGCATTTCCATTTGTCTTTCTTCGTTCGCCATTTGCATTTCCATATGTCTTTCTTCGATCGCCTTTTGCATTTCCATTTTTCGTATTTCGTTAGCCTTTTGCATTTCCATTTGTCTTATATCGTTAGCCTTTTGCATTTCGATTTGTTTTATTTCGTTAGCCTTTTGCATTTCAATTTGTCTTATGTCGGTAGCCTCTTGCATTTCCATTTGTCTTTCTTCGTTAAACTTTTGCATTTCCATTTGTCTCATTTCGTTAGCCTTTTGCATTTCCATTGGTCTTATTTCGTTAGACTTTTGCATTTTCCATTTGTCTTTCTTCGTTAGCCTTTTGCATTTCCATTTGTCATATTTCGTTAGCCTTCTACATTTCCATTTGTGTTATTTTGTTAGCCTTTTGCATTTCGATTTGTTTTATTTCGTTAGCCTTTTGCATTTCAATTTGTCTTACGTCGTTAGCCTTTTGCATTTGTTTTATTCGGTAGCTTTTTGCATTTCCATTTGTCTTTCTTCGTTCGTCATTTGCATTTCCATTTGTCTTTCTTCGTTAGCCTTTTCCATTTCCATTTGTCTCATTTCGTTAACCCTTTGCATTTCCAGTTGTTTTATTTCGCTAGCCTTTCGAATTTCCATTTGTCTTATGTCGTTAGCCTTTTGCATTTCCATTTGTCTTATTTCGTTAGCCTTTTGCATTTCCATTCTCTTATTTCGTTAGTCTTTTGCATTTCTATTTGTCTTATAGCGTTAGTCTTTTGCATTTCAATTTGTCTTATTTTGTTAGCCTTCTTGCATTTCCATTTGTCTTATATCGTTAGCCTTTTGCATTTCGATTTGTTTTATTTCGTTAGCCTTTTGCATTTCAATTTGTCTTACGTCGTTAACCTTTTGCATTTCCATTTGTCTTTCTTCGTTAACCTTTTGCATTTCCATTTGTCTTATTTCGTTAGCCTCTTGAATTTCCATTTGTCTTATTTCGTTAGGCTTTTGCATTTCCATTTGTCTTATTTCGTTAGCCATTGGCATTTCCTTTTGTCTTATTTCGTTAGCCTTTTGCATTTCCATTTGTCTTTCTTCGTTAGCCTTTTGAATTTCCATTTGTCTTATTTCGATAGCCTTTTGCATTTCCATTTGTCTTATTTCGTTAGCCTTTTGCATTTCCATTTGTTTATTTGGTAGCTTTTTGCATTTCCATTTGTCTTATTTCGTTAGCCTTTTGCATTTCCGCATTTCCATTTTTCTTATTTTATTAGACTTTGCACTTCCATTTGTCTTTCTTCATTAACCTTTTGCATTTCCATTTCTCTTATTTCGTTAGCCTTCTGCATTTCCATTTGTCTCATGTTGTTTGCCTTTTGCATTTCCATTTGTTTTATTCGGCAGCTTTTTGCATTTCCATTTGTCTTATTTCGTTAACCTTTTGCATTTCCATTTGTCTTTCTTCGATCGCCTTTTGCATTTCCATTTTTCGTATTTCGTTAGCCTTTTGCATTTCCATTTGTCTTATGTCGTTAGCCTTTTGCATTTCCATTTTCTTATTTCGTTAGACTTTTGCATTTCCATTTGTCGTATTTCATTAGACTTTTGCATTTCCATCTTTCTTATTTCGTTAGCCTTTTGCATTCCTATTTGTGTTATTTCGTTAAACATTTGCATTTCCATTTTTCTTTCTTCGTTAGCATTTTGCATTTCCATTTGTCGTATTTTGTTAAACATTTGCATTGCGATTTGTTTTTCTTCGTTACCCTTTTGCATTTTCATTTGTCGCATTTCGTTAGCCTTTTGCATTTCCATTTGTCTTATTTTGTTAGCCTTTTGCATTTCCATTTGTCTGATTTCGTTAGCCTTTTGCATTTCCATTTGTCTTATTTCGTTAGCCTTTTGCATTTCCATTTGTCTCATTTAGTTAGCCTTTTGCATTTCCATTTGTCTTATTTCGTTAGACTTTTGCATTTGAATTTGTCTTTCTTCGTTAGCCTTTTGCATTTCCATTTCTCTTATTTCGTTAGCCTTCTACATTTCCATTTGTGTTATTTTGTTAGCCTTTTGCATTTCCATTTGTCTTTCGTCGTTCGCGTTTTGCATTTCCATTTGTCGTATTTCGTTAGCCTTTTCCATTTCCATTTGTCTCATTTCGTTAACCTTTTGCATTTCTATTTGTCTTATATCGATAGCCTTTTGCATTTCCATTTGTCTTATTTTGTTAGCCTTCTTGCATTTCCATTTTTCTTATTTCGTTAGCCTTTTGCATTTCAATTTGTCTTACGTCGTTAGCCTTTTGCATTTCCATTTCTCTTTCTTCGTTAATCTTTTGCATTTCCATTTGTCTTATTTCGTTAGCCTCTTGCATTTCCATTTGTCTTATTTCGTTAGGCTTTTGCATTTCCATTTGTCTTATTTCGTTAGCCATTTGCATTTCCATTTGTCTTATTTCGTTAGCCTTTTGCATTTCCATTTGTCTTTCTTCGTTAGCCTTTTGAATTTCCATTTGTCTTATTTCGATAGCTTTTGCATTTCCATTTGTCTTATTTCGTTAACCTTTTGCATTTCCACTTGTTTAATTGGTAGCTTTTTGCATTTCCATTTGTCTTATTTCGTTAGCCTTTTGCATTTCCATTTGTCTTATTTTATTAGCCTTTGCACTTCCATTTGTCTTTCTTCGTTAGCCTTTTGCATTTCCATTTGTCATATTTCGTTAGCCTTCTACATTTCCATTTGTGTTATTTTGTTAGCCTTTTGCATTTCGATTTGTTTTATTTCGTTAGCCTTTTGCATTTCAATTTGTCTTACGTCGTTAGCCTTTTGCATTTCCATTTCTCTTTCTTCGTTAATCTTTTGCATTTCCATTTGTCTTATTTCGTTAGCCTCTTGCATTTCCATTTGTCTTATTTCGTTAGGCTTTTGCATTTCCATTTGTCTTATTTCGTTAGCCATTTGCATTTCCATTTGTCTTATTTCGTTAACCTTTTGCATTTCCATTTGTTTAATTGGTAGCTTTTTGCATTTCCATTTGTCTTATTTCGTTAGCCTTTTGCATTTCCATTTGTCTTATTTCGTTAGCCTTTTGCATTTCCATTTGTATTATTTTATTAGCCTTTGCACTTCTATTTGTCTTTCTTCGTTAACCTTTTGCATTTCCATTTGTCTTATTTCGTTAGCCTTCGGCATTTCCATTTGTCTTATGTTGTTAGCCTTTTGCATTTCCATTTGTTTTATTCGGTAGCTTTTTGCATTTCCATTTGTCTTTCTTCGTTCGCCATTTGCATTTCCATTTGTCTTTCCTCGATCGCCTTTTGCATTTCCATTTTTCGTATTTCGTTAGCCTTTTGCATTTCCATTTGTCTTATATCGTTAGCCTTTTGCATTTCGATTTGTTTTATTTCGTTAGCCTTTTGCATTTCAATTTGTCTTATGTCGGTAGCCTCTTGCATTTCCATTTGTCTTTCTTCGTTAAACTTTTGCATTTCCATTTGTCGTATTTCGTTAGCCTTTTGCATTTCCATTTGTCATTTCGTTGACCATTTGCATTTCCATTTTTTGTATTTCGTGGACATTTTGCATTTGCATTTGTCTTATTTCGTTAGCCTTTTGCATTTCCATTTGTCTTATTTCGTTAGCCTCTTGCATTTCAATTTGTCTTATTCGTTAGCCTTTTGCATTTCCATTTGTTGTATTTCGTCAGCCATTTGCATTTACATTTGTCTTATTTCGTTAGCCTTTTGCATTTCCATTTGTCTTATTTCGTTAGCCTTTTGCATTTCCATTTGTCTTATTTAATTAGCATTTTGCATTTCGATTTGTCTTATTTCGTCAGTCTTTTGCATTTCCATTTGTCGTATTTCGTTAGACTTTTGCATTTCCATTTGTCTTATTTCGTTAGCCTTTTGCATTTCCATTTGTCGTATTTCGTTAGCCATTTGCATTTCCATTTGTCTAATTTCGTTAGCCTTTTGCATTTCCATCTTTCTTATTTCGTTAGCATTTTGCATTTCCATTTGTCGTATTTCGTTAAACTTTTGCATTTCGATTTGTTTTTCTTCGTTACCCTTTTGCATTTTCATTTGTCGCATTTCGTTAGCCTTTCGCATTTCCATTTGTCTTATTTTGTTAGCCTTTTGCATTTCCATTTGTCTGATTTCGTTAGCCTTTTGAATTTTCATTTGTCTTATTTCGTTAGCCTTTTGCATTTCCATTTGTCTCATTTCGTTAGCCTTTTGCATTTCCATTGGTCTTATTTCGTTAGACTTTTGCATTTCCATTTGTCTTTCTTCGTTAGCCTTTTGCATTTCCATTTGTCATATTTCGTTAGCCTTCTACATTTCCATTTGTGTTATTTTGTTAGCCTTTTGCATTTCGATTTGTTTTATTTCGTTAGCCTTTTGCATTTCAATTTGTCTTACGTCGTTAGCCTTTTGCATTTCCATTAGTCTTTCTTCGTTAACCTTTCCATTTGTTTTATTCGGTAGCTTTTTGCATTTCCATTTGTCTTTCTTCGTTCGCCATTTGCATTTCCATTTGTTTTTCTTCGTTAGACTTTTCCATTTCCATTTGTCTCATGTCGTTAACCCTTTGCATTTCCAGTTGTTTTATTTCGCTAGCCTTTCGAATTTCCATTTGTCTTATGTCGTTAGCCTTTTGCATTTCCATTTGTCTTATTTCGTTAGCCTTTTGCATTTCCATTCTCTTATTTCGTTAGTCTTTTGCATTTCTATTTGTCTTATATCGTTAGTCTTTTGCATTTCCATTTGTCTTATTTTGTTAGCCATCTTGCATTTCCATTTGTCTTATATAGTTAGCCTTTTGCATTTCGATTTGTTTTATTTCGTTATCCTTTTGCATTTCAATTTGTCTTACGTCGTTAGCCTTTTGCATTTCCATTTGTCTTTCTTCGTTAATCTTTTGCATTTCCATTTGTCTTATTTCGTTAGCCTCTTGAATTTCCATTTGTCTTATTTCGTTAGGCTTTTGCATTTCCATTTGTCTTATTTCGTTAGCCATTTGCATTTCCATTTGTCTTATTTCGTTAGCCTTTTGCATTTCCATTTGTCTTTCTTCGTTAGCCTTTTGAATTTCCATTTTTCTTATTTCGATAGCCTTTTGCATTTCCATTTGTCTTATTTCGTTAGCCTTTTGCATTTCCATTTGTTTATTTGGTAGCTTTTTGCATTTCCATTTGTCTTATTTCGTTAGCCTTTTGCATTTCCGTTTGTCTTATTTCGTTAGCCTTTTGCATTTCCATTTTTCTTATTTTATTAGCCTTTGCACTTCCATTTGTCTTTCTTCATTAACCTTTTGCATTTCCATTTCTCTTATTTCGTTAGCCTTTTGCATTTCCATTTGTCTTATTTTATTAGCCTTTTGCATTTCCATTTGTTTTATTCGGCGGCTTTTTGCATTTCCATTTGTCTTATTTCGTTAACCTTTTGCATTTCCATTTGTCTTTCTTCGATCGCCTTTTGCATTTCCATTTGTCTTATGTCGTTAGCCTTTTGCATTTCCATTTTCTTATTTCGTTAGACTTTTGCATTTCCATTTGTCGTATTTCATTAGACTTTTGCATTTCCATCTTTCTTATTTCGTTAGCCTTTTGCATTCCCATTTGTGTTATTTCGTTAAACATTTGCATTTCCATTTTTCTTTCTTCGTTAGCATTTTGCATTTCCATTTGTCGTATTTTGTTAAACATTTGCATTTCGATTTGTTTTTCTTCGTTACCCTTTTGCATTTTCATTTGTCTGATTTCGTTAGCCTTTTGCATTTCCATTTGTCTTATTTCGTTAGCCTTTTGCATTTCCATTTGTCTCATTTAGTTAGCCTTTTGCATTTCCATTTGTCTTATTTCGTTAGACTTTTGCATTTGAATTTGTCTTTCTTCGTTAGCCTTTTGCATTTCCATTTCTCTTATTTCGTTAGCCTTCTACATTTCCATTTGTGTTATTTTGTTAGCCTTTTGCATTTCCATTTGTCTTTCGTCGTTCGCGTTTTGCATTTCCATTTGTCGTATTTCGTTAGCCTTTTCCATTTCCATTTGTCTCATTTCGTTAACCTTTTGCATTTCTATTTGTCTTATATCGTTAGCCTTTTGCATTTCCATTTGTCTTATTTTGTTAGCCTTCTTGCATTTCCATTTGTCTTATATCGTTAGCCTTTTGCATTTCGATTTGTTTTATTTCGTTAGCCTTTTGCATTTCCATTTGTCTTACGTCGTTAGCCTTTTGCATTTCCATTTCTCTTTCTTCGTTAATCTTTTGCATTTCCATTTGTCTTATTTCGTTAGCCTCTTGCATTTCCATTTGTCTTATTTCGTTAGGCTTTTGCATTTCCATTTGTCTTATTTCGTTAGCCTTTTGCATTTCCATTTGTCTTATTTCGTTAGCCTTTTGCATTTCCATTTGTCTTTCTTCGTTAGCCTTTTGAATTTCCATTTGTCTTATTTCGATAGCTTTTGCATTTCCATTTGTCTTATTTCGTTAACCTTTTGCATTTCCACTTGTTTAATTGGTAGCTTTTTGCATTTCCATTTGTCTTATTTCGTTAGCCTTTTGCATTTCCATTTGTCTTATTTCGTTAGCCTTTTGCATTTCCATTTGTATTATTTTATTAGCCTTTGCACTTCCATTTGTCTTTCTTCTTTAACCTTTTGCATTTCCATTTGTCTTATTTCGTTAGCCTTCTGCATTTCCATTTGTCTTATGTTGTTAGCCTTTTGCATTTCCATTTGTTTTATTCAGTAGCTTTTTGCATTTCCATTTGTCTTTCTTCGTTCGCCATTTGCATTTCCATTTGTCTTTCTTCGATCGCCTTTTGCATTTCCATTTTTCGTATTTCGTTAGCCTTTTGCATTTCCATTTGTCTTATATCGTTAGCCTTTTGCATTTCGATTTGTTTTATTTCGTTAGCCTTTTGCATTTCAATTTGTCTTATGTCGGTAGCCTCTTGCATTTCCATTTGTCTTTCTTCGTTAAACTTTTGCATTTCCATTTCTCTTATTTCGTTAGCCTTTTGCATTTCCATTTGTCTTATTTTGTTAGCATTTTGCATTTCTATTTGTCTTATTTCGTTAGCCTTCTACATTTCCATTTGTCTTATTTTGTTAGCCTTTTGCATTTCCATTTGTCTTTCGTCGTTCGCGTTTTGCATTTCCATTTGTCGTATTTCGTTAGCCTTTTCCATTTCCATTTGTCTTATTTCGTTAGCCTTTTCCATTTCCATTTGTCTTATTTCGTTAGCCTCTTGCATTTCCAGTTGTTTTATTTCGCTAGCCTTTCGAATTTCCATTTGTCTTATTTCGTTAGCCTTTTGCATTTCCATTCTCTTATTTTGTTAGTCTTTTGCATTTCTATTTGTCTTATATCGTTAGCCTTTTGCATTTCCATTTGTCTTATTTTGTTAGCCTTCTTGCATTTCCATTTGTCTTATATCGTTAGCCTTTTGCATTTCGATTTGTTTTATTTCGTTAGCCTTTTGCATTTCAATTTGTCTTACGTCGTTAGCCTTTTGCATTTCCATTTATTTTTCTTCGTTAATCTTTTGCATTTCCATTTGTCTTATTTCGTTAGCCTCTTGCATTTCCATTTGTCTAATTTCGTTAGGCTTTTGCATTACCATTTGTCTTATTTCGTTAGCCATTTGCATTTCTATTTGTCTTATTTCGTTAGCCTTTTGCACTTCCATTTGTCTTTCTTCGTTAGTCTTTTGAATTTCCATTTGTCTTATTTCGATAGCCTTTTGCATTTCCATTTGTCTTATTTCGTTAGCATTTTGCATTTCTATTTGTCTTATTTCGTTAGCCTTTTGCATTTCCATTTGTCTTATTTCGTTAGCCTTTTGCATTTGTATTTGTCTTATTTCGTTAGACTTTTGCATTTTTATTTGTCTTATTTCGTTAGCCTTTTGCATTTCCATTTGTCTTATTTTATTAGCCTTCTTGCATTTCCATTTGTCTTATTTCGTTAGCCTTTTGCATTTCGATTTGTTTTATTTCGTTAAACTTTTGCATTTCAATTTGTTTTATGTCGTTAGCCTTTTGCATTTCCATTTGTCTTTCTTCGTTAGCCTTCTGCATTTCCATTTCTTTTATTTCGTTAGCCTCTTGCATTTCCATTTTTCTTATTTCGTTAGGTTTTTGCATTTCCATTTGTCTTATTTCGTTAACCTTTTGCATTTCCATTTGTCTTTCTTCGTTCGCCATTTGCATTTCCATTTGTCTTTCTTCGATCGCCTTTTGCATTTCCATTTTTCGTATTTCGCTAGCATTTTACATTTCCATTTTCGTATTTCGTTAGACTTTTGCATTTCTATTTGTCTTATTTCCTTAGCCTTTTGCATTTCCATTTGTCTTATTTTGTTAGCCTTATTGCATTTCCATTTGTCTTATATCGTTAGCCTTTTGCATTTCGATTTGTTTTATTTCGTTAGCCTTTTGCATTTCAATTTGTCTTATGTCGGTAGCCTTTTGCATTTCCATTTGTCTTATTTCGTTAGCCTTTTGCATTTCCAGTTGTTTTATTTCGATAACATTTTGAATTTCCATTTGTCTGATGTCGTTAGCCTTTTGCATTTCCATTTGTCTTATTTCGTTAGCATTTTGCATTTCTATTTGTCTTATTTCGTTAGCCTTTTGCATTTCTATTTGTCTTATTTCGTTAGCCTTTTGAATTTCCATTTGTCTTATTTTATTAGCCTTCTTGCATTTCCATTTGTCTTATATCGTTAGCCTTTTGCATTTCGATTTGTTTTATTTCGTTAAACTTTTGCATTTCAATTTGTCTTATGTCGTTAGCCTTTTGCATTTCCATTTGTCTTTCTTCGTTATCCTTTTGCATTTCCATTAGTTTTATTTCGTTAGCCTTTTGCATTTCCATTTGTCTTATTTCGTTAGGTTTTTGCATTTCCATTTGTTTTATTTCGTTAGCCTTTTGCACTTCCATTTGTCTTATTTTGTTAGCCTTTTGCATTTCCATTTCTCTTACTTCGTTAGCCTTCTGCATTTCCATTTCTTTTATTTCGTTAGCCTTTTGCATTTCCATTTCTCTTACTTCGTTAGCCTTCTGCATTTCCATTTCTTTTATTTCGTTAGCCTTTTGCATTTCCATTTGTCTTATTTCGTTAGGCTTTTGCATTTCCATTTGTTTTATTTCGTTAGCCTTTTGCATTTCCATTTGTGTTATTTTGTTAGCCTTTTGCATTTCCATTTGTTTTATTCGGTAGCTTTTTGCATTTCTTTTTGTCTTATTTCGTTAACCTTTTGCATTTCCATTTGTCTTTCTTCGATCGCCTTTTGCATTTCCTTTTGTCGTATTTCGTTAGTCTTTTCCATTTTCGTTTTTCTTATGTCGTTAGCCTTTTGCATTTCCATTTCTCTTACTTCGTTAGCCTTCTGCATTTCCATTTCTTTTATTTCGTTAGCCTTTTGCATTTCCATTTCTCTTACTTCGTTAGCCTTCTGCATTTCCATTTCTTTTATTTCGTTAGCCTTTTGCATTTCCATTTGTCTTATTTCGTTAGGCTTTTGCATTTCCTTTTGTCGTATTTCGTTAGTCTTTTCCATTTTCGTTTGTCTTATGTCGTTAGCCTTTTGCATTTCCATTTGTATTATTTCGTTAGACTTTTGCATTTCTATTTGTCTTATTTCGTTAGGCTTTTGCATTTCCATCTGTTTTATTTCTAATTGGTACTGTCTTTCTTCTCTTCTCTTAATAATTTCGGGTATTTCCTTTAAAACATCTTCCATTTTTTTCTCCGTGTTAGTGTCGACATCCTGTTTGTGGTCGACTTGTTCGAATCAATTTGTAGCACACTTTGTTAAAGTGATTCAGTGGGGAGAAAAATTATTTGTCACAATTTTGTTGTACGACTTGTTCGCGAATCTGTTTCGCCAATTTGATGTTGTTGACTCCTCTTGTGTGATTTTCGGGGTCCTCGACGCTAAAGTTTTTTCCCTTTGGTGTTATGCGTAAATTCGTTCTTTTTTGTCGACAATTTGCTCTTTACGAACGGTGTGACAACGTCTTTTTTTCCTCCGTGTGCACTTGTTAGAATCCTCGTCGCCAAATCTTTGTTTGGCGAGAATGTATTTTTTTCTCCGCGTGAACTTCTTCGAATCTTCGTCGCCAAATTGTTGTGGCGACTGACGTAAAACAGGTATTTTCCTCCACGTGACTAATTCGAATCTTCGTCGCTAAATTGTTGTGGATTCTTGTTTAGAAAACCACACAATAGAATAATAACAAAAAAAGCAATGAAAGAAAAAATGTAAGTATATTGAATAAAAGATATACAAACCACGGTTAGTAGATTCAGGAATAATTGTTAGTAGGAGTCAAATATATACAAAGAAGTAAGTCCGGGTAATAAGTCTATATTCTTGCTGACCAACGAGCGGCAGTTCAACTGCTCTGACAAGCACCAACTCTAACAATAACAACAACCCGTTCTTAGTAGGCAGGATTATTTGTATACCATGGAAGAGTCCATAGATTGTATAAATAGGGGTGACTCCCTAACACTTTCTAGCCTTTTTTTTTTATTTAAACCAGTTTGGTACGTCAACATATTGATTATTATTTGTTATTTATTTATTTCCTTCTTTCAGACAAATTGTGGGTTAATAGTAGGGTAGACTGAATGTTCTAGCCTTGGTAAGCAGCCTGTACGATAGTAACTCAAATAATACCGAGTATTAATCTGTAGAGAATTACGATTAAAATGAGTCTCCCAGATATTTTTCATACAATATTCTATTTTTAAACCCAAAATATGCATTTGATTACGAATAGCACCGTGTTTTGGATCCCGGAAATGGGGTCCGCACAAATAAATGAACAACGACCAATAACTGAGACAGAAATTAAGTGTGTTAACTTAAGATACAGACTTGAATGAAGATTAGTAATCCAAGAAGGTTAGTAGAAAGCATTTAGGTACCTCCAATAAGTTTTCTATAACTAAATTTAAATTGAAATTTTCATAATAAGTAAGTTATCTTCAAGCTTTAAAATTAGCTTTAATGGAAAGCCGAAGGATTAAAATTATTAATTCCAATAAGCAAAATACCCTGGTGTATTTTGAACCGAAATTATATTGATCGGAATCAAAGATTTTCTAAATTTTTAAAAAAATTTCAAATTTTCCGCCATTTTCATGATTGTAAACAGAAGCCAATTCTCGGTTTTAAAAAATCTTTCGAAAATAAAATACACCTCGCTGACACATTATTTTCTTCAAATTACTGAATTTAACTTGAAACAAGAATTAACTGCTTACTGCTTTAAAAATGTTTCAAAAAGCATTCCTCAATTACGGTAGCCTTGTTATCACAGCTGTCGACACCTTATCAGTACGTTAGCAGCAGTCGACAACTGATGATTTAATATCCGGCCAAAAGTATGGAAGACGAATTTGGTATAAATCTTATTCATACAAATCGTCGTTTTTTTTAATAAAACTTTAACACAGTTTTCAGCAATCATCCAATATTTGATGAAATTTTAGTTAGTTTAGCTTTGTAGGCTTAAGTTTGAAGATGTTTTATGACAAATAAAAAATAAAAATATGAAATTTTCTTTTAAAAAGTTACAATTTAATAACTATGAAAATAATGGCAGAGGTAACGCAATAATTTATGAAATGTTATGGTATTTATTAATTTTTATTTCTAATATGTATTTTTCATATTATTTTTAGGTACCTTTACAAGTTGTGAATTCCACAATTATTATTATTATTTTTTTACGAAATTAGAAAATTAGGAATTAAAATGTAAAAATTGCTTTAAATGTTTAAAGAAGGACTTGCAAAACAGGCTTGAAGAGACTTGGATCAATCAAAGTGCGGTTTCTGTCGTTTTCTATGGAAGGAGAATAATCTAAATCACTTGTAAACTTCTAAAATAAATACCACCCATATGGAAACTTGTTATGACCCTTATGGTACATCGTACTTGAATGAACATATTTATTTACACACACAAAAAAAATTATTATTTTAAAAATATACAGGGTAAAAAAATTTTATTAAATTTTTAATTTTTTGATAGGCAATATAATCATCAATTCCTAACTAAAAAACAGGACAATAGTTCTTTAAAATATTTTAAAAACTTTATTATAATAATAATAAAAAAAATGAAAACAATTCTTTTAAATTTTATTAGTAATCGAAAAAATGTTTTTTTCTTCAGCCTATAATGTCCTTTATTATTATTATTATGTCATTTTTCATCATATTTTGATTTCTGCTTTGGTCTCACTACCAACCAAGTCTGCGGGGAGACCTAAGGCAGGTAGTGGCGTGTTGTTATGGCTCCATTTCATGTTTTTCTATCTTCCCTATCATCTCCAGCATTACATAGATAAAGTTTTCCTTAGTGTGTGGGCTGTACTTAATAAGACAATTTTTTGTATATCTCTTAAGCTTGGGTTTCCAGGGATTCTTTCAATGTGTTGTTTTGTTCCATTTTTTATCATTCCAAGTGCACCTACTATCACTGGTACAACTCTTGTTTTCAATTTCCACATTTTTTCTATTTCAATTTCCAGGTCTTTATATTTTGACAGTTTTTCAAATTCCTTGATTGCTATGTTACAATCCGCTGGACAAGCCATATCAATTAATAGACAAGTTTTCTCCTTCTGGTTTTTAACCATAATGTCTGGTCTGTTTGCTTCAATTTTTCTGTCTGTGTAGATGGTGTAATCCCATAGAATGGTTACATCTTCTATTTCTGTAACCGGTGCTGGGTGATGTTCATACCAGTGTTTGCCTACAGCTTTTCCATAATGTTTGCATATTGCCCAATGTAAATATTGCCCAACTCTATCGTGGCGATTTTTATATTCATTTGGGGCAAGCACAGAACAGCCTGAGATTAGGTGGTCTATTGTTTCTTGGTGTTTATCACAAAACCTGCATTTTGGATCCATATCATTATGCATAATATTTGCCTGAAAGTTTCTCGTGAAAAGACTTTGGTCTTGTGCTGCAAGAATAAAGCCTTCAGTTTCGGGCTTTAATCCAGATGCACGTAACCATCGATGAGTATTAACTTTGTCAACATTGGATTTATTGGCACGTACTGGATATTGGTCTTGCCAGCGCTGTTTCATCTGTTCAAGTTATTATTATTATTATTATTATTATTATTATTATTATTATTATTATTATTATTATTTATTTCAACAATTAAAGGCTTATCAAATTAAATTATATCAGAGTTTTATTGCATTTTTTATTTTACTCTTCGGAGCAGATTTTCGGATAGTGCCGAAAATTTTTTAATTAAAATAACAGATAATTTATATTATCCGATGAGTTTTGCGTTTAACTAATAAAAATAATTTGCAGAAATTAAAATTTATTAAAATTTCATGAATTTACATGAAGGGCGGTAATAGACTTAAAAAAAATTTTCATCAATATTTAACAAAAATTATAATTTCAAAAATAATTTTATTTATTTGTGAATGAGTACTGAAAGTTTCATTAAAATCCAACAATTATTTGATTTTTGCGAGAATTTCCAAATTAATATGTTTGTCACCGAAAAAGTGAGTTTTGTAAAAAATTACGTAATCGATTGTAAACAGTCGTAAGATTTTCTGCTACGCTAAGTCAAATCAAAACAAAATTTTCTGCCAAAATTTCGAACATGTTAAAAGGGATTAAAAAATTATAAAATAAATAAAAATTATTTTGATCTTTCTTCTTAATAATATTTTAAACATTTTGATAGAAAAAGTTCGTTTTATTAAGTTTTGAACCTTTTTAATTCATACTATGCTGGATTTTTTGTGATGTAATGGAGGTACTTAAAGTGAAGATGTAGTATAATGAGTAAGGCCGCATTGGAAGCTGACGGGTACTGCATAATAATCTTCTCGATGAGTGGAACACAGAGCTACTATGAACTACTGACGGTATTCTCGCTTCTATAGTAGTAGTATAAGTATACTCTGGACGGGTCTATCTTTAGGAAAAGGGAGAACCCTACAACACACCGTCTTCTGTAAAATGCTTTTGTTCTAAGGAAATCCTATGTGAGTCATTAAATCTATTTTCTAGCTATTAACGTTTAGACATTTAGTGCTTCCATACACGATATAATTGGTCTTTATGTTTCTGTTGTTTGCACTTTCCAGATTTCTTAATCATCTTTCCATTCATTGTTAATTAGATTAGCCTTTATTTGTCAAATGAAAGACAAAAGTACACGGCTTCACCAATGTAAGCGAGATAACTTTAGTAATCTCTTTTCAAATGCTGACATTTTGACATTAAAGAAAATTTATATATAAATCACATTTGAATTATCTTCTTTTGCTTTCAGTAAAATTATTTATTATTAAATGCAAATTTTCGATAAAGCCAGTCCCAAAACGAAAATGAACTTTCGTAGAATTTAATAAGTCATACACCTTTCCGTTTTATTCGTGTTTTTCAACACTATGAGAATTTTAATATAACAAGTTTAGATTAAATTAAATTATGAACATCATTCAATTAGAAATCGTAAAAAATAGGGGAAATAAGTTGATGTTTGAAACTTTTCTGTTTAAATTAATTTCAAATCATAAACAAAATTTATCAGCAAACAAACTGAGCTTTCAAAATAAAGAGATGTTGAAATATGCTGCCTTTCTATTAATATAAGTGAATCAAATGTGACCATCTATTATCGTCTCTTCCAAATAAGCAGAAACAGGCTGATATATCAGATTTGCTGCTTCGTGTGATTGCTAGGTTCTCCCAAGGCACTGTGTCACGCAAAACGCAATCCCTAAGCCATTTGACGTGTATTTCCATCATTGCATTACTATGGCTCGACTGTATGTGGTTGAGCTAAAGTTTTCAGATGCAATACGATGCCTCATTCTCTCAACAAACAGAGACTTAGCTTCTTCGAAGACTAGTTTACATTTATTATAAGCAGTAACAAATAGACGTCTCTTGTGACGGGAGATGTCACGTTCATATTGCTGAAAATAGTGTTTGTGGGCTATAGAGGCAGAGTATGCTGGTCTGAACCATGGAAAAGTTTGAAGTGTCATCTGATATTTTCCGGAAGAATTGAAAGTATCCATGCCGGTTTTGACCGTAACCCTAAACCTCACTGACACAATTCACTATTTGAACGTTAATAATGTCATTCCGATGAAAAAAAAATTAGTCTCGAAGAATACCACACAATGAGTCCCAGTCAGCATGCTGATAACGGTTAGAGGTCTTATGTATAGGAGGTTCCATTTTAATAGGTGACTGGAACAAAATATAAATAGATACTAAAGTGTAACCTGAGTTTTAAAGAGGACAGTGTTGCTATCAAAACGAATACGGAGTCTATGATTTGAGTGAGGAAGAACCAAAAATCTGAAGACAGGCAACAGTTACATTAGAATGTTCAAGCCACGTCGCGTGGTGTGCATTAAATTCACTGAAGACGATGTTCACAGATGGATGGAGAGAAAACGCCGCTTCTATACAGTTTCCGATTATTTTAAACATACTGTAGTCCCGAGAAGAATGGGACGATAAAGAAAAAACCTAATGAAAAACGAAAGCACATGAAAGAGTTGTGTAAGCGACACGAGAGACAATTCCCTTGACATCTGAAGATTATACCAGATGCGAACACCAAAGTCATTAATATGAATGTTGGAATGTTTTCGACAAAGTGAAAAATAACCTGGAGCAGAGAATTCATTAGTACTAAATGCAAAATTTTATTTTATTTTGTAAAAAGCAAATGTAACTCTGCAAGTGTTTCTTTAGGCACCCACTTTAAAATAATATCGACGGGCCATGGATTTGAACCCTGAAATACATAGTTGAAGAATATCTCGTTATGTGAACATTTTCTTTTTCTTAGGAAGAGCTAAGAAAGAAAAAGAGAGAAGAATGGGCGCTGGGGTGGCAGAGAGAGAAGCGAGACACAAGACACTCACGAAATGACATTGATTTATATGACAGCAAATGAACACAAAGCAGGTAAAAAAATCCGCCTCGCTAAAAGGGGGATAACTCTTTCTGTTTTTTCTTATTTGTTTTTCTTTTCTCTCCCTTCTCCTCAGAGAAGCGATGAAGACCGACTAAAGTTAGCTTATCGGTTGGCTTCGAAAAGAACCACCCACGTTGGTGAGAGAAATTATAATTAACGCTGGCATGTGAATGTACACAATTAACAACCTTTGTCTCCAAGACTCCAGATTGGTAGACATCAGCGAGGAATCGTAAGGGATGATTAAAGCCAAATACACGAAATTGACATTAGACTTTTGAGGAAAGACACCCCGATTACCGGCCAGCCCAGCGCCATATCGAAGGATTTATAACAGAAAGGCAAAGCGGATTTAAAAGAAAAGAGACCCGCTCGTGACACGGTGGAGAAAAGATCAGCCCAGAAAGTAAAATCTTCTCCCCATGCTAAAAGGCACGTCTACCGTTTCTAAGCAGAAAGTAAAAAAAAAAGGTAGCATAAGGAGACAGTGATTGACTTACCTCTAGTGTCGACGAGACATAATAGCCGGCAGTAATTTGTGAACTTTAAGAAAAAAATTGTGTTGTGTTTTTTAAAATTTTATTAATTCTTTTTTCCATCTGTTGCTGTACAAAGAGTTACGAATGAGAAAAGATTCTATACTACCGAAGTTTGAGCAAAGACCACGAATATTAGAGAAAGAAAAGATGAAGGATGAGGGTAGGTAATTTTTTATTACTGGTTTTCACGTATTTTTTTTTTCATTTGTATTAGGGGAGAAAAAGAAAAGTCCAACATAATTACCACGATTCATTGTCAAGGGCAATATAAACAAGCCAGGGCTAGAGTGATAACAGAACATAATATGGCATTCAGAGTTTCCCACCGAAAATTCATGAAGGAATACCTAACCATGCACGACATGGCACTGCAAATACTCATATATTATGCGATTGTTGGTTAGAGAGTGTAGGCTCCTTATGACCAGTCGGGGACATCAGAAAACCCAGTACTCTCATAATGGAATGTCGCAGCCACTGATTAGTTTAAAAACCAAAAAGTTAATATTTAGGATGAGACGTTTGTCATTACAATTGTTTTCCCAAAAACAAAAAATTGCTTATGCCTTATCTATCTATCTATCTATCTATCTATCTATCTATCTATCTATCTATCTATCTATCTATCTGTTTGTGCATTCCACTTAACGGAAAGTTCATGCTGATTTTTAGTCATACCTGTTCGAACACCTAAGAACACGTCATATTTATCGACAGATAAAATTACATTTCCGAATAAATTCCACTTCAAAATATCTCTAGAGAAAGAAAGTTTAAAAGTAGACAATTCGCCAATTTTATTTATTTTCGCTTAGATATTTTAATTTCTCACTCAAACAGGAAAGGACGAAATTACATCGTATTACTGTCCTTGTTTACTGAAGGCTCCTTCTTTATGTGTTATGTCACTTCAGGACATAAATAATCATAGCTCTCCACATTTTTCTATCCTTTGTAGCTCTTAATAAACTTTGTCTTTTTGTTATTTATCGTAAACCTTATTCCGCCATCCATTTACTCAAGTTTACAAGCATGTTAAGCGCTGTTTCGTCTTTATTACACTGATCTTCGGCCTGTCCTGTGAGTATCAGATTTTCCAAGCCGATTTTCCTTATTATATACCCAAGAATTTTCAACTATCTCTTTCTGAAGTTATGTAGAAGTTTCTTTTCGTTTCTATATATTTTTCTAAAGCTTTGTCGTTGCTCACACGTTGGTCCATATTATCCTGTGCATCCTCCAGTAAAAGTGCGTTTCTATTGCTTCAAGTCTCTTTTTCATCTTTGAGGACATTGTTTAGCATTGACTGCTAAAGGAGGATACATATCACGTATGAGTTCAGTTTTCTTTTCTTTGCTTCTAGTAAAGATTTTCTGTTTCTTAATAGTCTACTTACCCTTTGGAATAAATCGTTGGTTATGCTGTGAAATCCGTCGGATCTCACTGTCACACTTTCTGTTCTCTGTTAAAACACCTCTTAAGTATTTAACATTTTTTCCTGGGTATCTCTAATTTGTAATTTGCATTTTGGGCTTATCCTTTTGCTATCAATCGTTCTGTTTTCTTGCAGCTGATGATTAGTCTTTTCTTCTCGTTTTCTGTCACTACCTTCTTTGGGGAGTTTTGTAGTTATCTTTCCTTGTCTGCTATTAACACTGTGTCATCTGAATACCTTATGTTAAGAAAGATTGTGTTCGCCATATAAATACTAGTAGGATTTCTAATTCATCAGAAACGCCTCATTGTATAGGTTGAATAAGTTCGGTCAGGCGACATAACCTTGTCTTACAACCCTTTCTGTTTGTCTCTATATCCTGATCTCATTTTCTATGTGAATACAGGCGGTTTTCTGCTAACATTGATTATTCTAATATACTTCTTAAATATTGCATGATTGACAAGCAGTTCCAACAGATCTTTGTGGCGAACTTTTTTGAACGCCTTTGCATAATCTATAAAACACGTCCTTCTGCATTTGTATTGCTCTTTCTGATAACATTCTGTTGTGGGATCTCTTTTTCTATGATAATGGACTCGACCTGAGTATACATATACTCCTGCCATAGTGAGATACAGGAGTACCGTAAGGGGTCTGTAAGTTACCGAGAGATACCGAAGTTACACAGAGAATACCGCGTGAGAAGTCATAGTAGCTCTGAGCACCGCTCAGGAAGAATGGTATTACACGGACATACTAATTTCATCACGGTTTCACTTCAAAGACTTGTATATATATATATATATATATATATATATATATATATATATATATATATATATTCCTTACTAATCTTATTCCTGTATTACTATCCTGCGTTCTAGTTTGTATTTTTACGTTTAATATAACTAATTTTTCTATCTCAATATCTGCTCATTATTTTGTGCGGTTCCTCACCCGGAATCCACAACACATTCTGAGCATAAATATCGCGTTCCTTGTTTCAGTGTCTTCGATGAACCTGCGCTGTTGGTGTCCTATTACCAGTTTGAATCTGCTGTATGCTCTATTTTTCGGAATTTGAATAGAGATGTTTGTTATATGGTTCATTAAACTGATTGTCTGATGCAGTCCGTGTTAATTTACACCTGGTTTCTTATGCAGTTCTAATTGAAAATGTTCAGCAGTCTCTCTGGGCATTGTATCCGTGGCAGTGGTTGCCATCATACTGGAAGTCGCCGCACTAATAAATCTATGAAAACTAAAGGCCACCATTTTGAGCATCCCTTATGACTGTAGAGTCTAAAAGTAACTCGTATTAATCTCGTGATATCTGAATACATTTAGTATTAAATTACCTATACAAGTGTTTCCTTTTATCAAGTGCGTTTATATTTTTGAGTGGACTCCGCTTATATAGTTTTATAGACAAGGGAGTGTTGATCCCCACAAAAAACAAATTAGACATCAGTTCAGATTTTTCGATTCAGTTGCGGGGATATTTTTTTAGTAACTTTTCAGTAACACGAGTTACGCGCCAGCCATTATTTATAGGGTGGAGTCCACATGACAAGGTCATTTACAGTTTAGATCAGGGGTTCCTAAAGGTTTTTAAAACCTTAACCAGCTTCTGGTGGGCCACTCAAATCTACTGGACAAAAACTTACAAAAGAATATAAAAAATATTATTTATATGAATAGCTGGAAATTGATTTCCTTTTTACTGTGACGAATGATTAAATTGAGAGCATGATCAATCCTGATTCGTTAAGCTCGTTAAAACAACATACTGCTTGATACAACAACAGACTGGCATTTAAAGATAGCACTTAATTGAAACTAATGCGTAGTTCTAGGATATCTTTTTACGACCCAATAACATACTGCCTGCGACTCACCAGTTGGTCGGGACCCATAGTTTAGGTAAGCTGGTTTAGATAATTTGCTATTACGCTAAACCTGACATACTGTTGCGTTGGCTCTAGCGTAGCTACTTACTTACTTATATAAACACTAGCAGTATAGCACGGCGTTGCTCGGGTGTAATGAAAGCTTTAAAACTAATCCATGGTCCTGGAGCTCAGGATCAGCCTAAAGAATATTTGAAATAATAGAGTAAATGCGACAATTTACCAATCGCACATAATATATATATATATATATATATATATATATATATATATATATATATATATATACTAGCAGTATAGCCCGGCGTTGCTCGGGTGTAATGAAAGCTTTAAAACTAATCCATGGTCCTGGAGCTCAGACTCTTTGGATGTTGACACGAAAGACTAAAAAGCAATAGTTTTTTTCCAGTTAAAGCGAAACCTTAGACTGAAAAAAAAAAATTAATGGATGTAAGTCAAATTTCGATTTCCTGGTATCGATATCAAATAAGTTTTTTTCGTCGTAAACTGAATTTTGAAGGCTAGATAAGTACCCTGACTAAATGGTATCATGGCTGAGACTAAGAACTACAATTATACGTACTTAGAGCAAAACCCGAAGCAAGAACTAAAATAAAAGGGCTGAGAAATACAGACATACAGGCAGATAAACAGACACACACACAAACATCTTGCTTTATATATATATATATTATCGATTTTCTGCACTATTGTAAGCACTGCAACCTTGAAACTTCTGAATATCGTTTCTTATGTCTTTGTCTATGAGTGTATCAAATTTGATTAAAATCGGACCGCTCCTTTTATAACCCAATTTTTTCGATTATCGATTTTTGATATTTATCGGGGGTACCTCGACACAAAACCTAGCTAAGAACACTCACAAACGCTTATAGTACAACTGTGTAAATTTTCAAGAAAATCGGTTCTGTTGTTTCGGAGTCTATAGGTAACGGACACACACACACACACACACACACACACACGCACACACACACACACACACACACACACACTCACAAAGTTCTATACTGCTAGTTTAAGATAAAATTTAAGAAATATCGTTACAGTAGATTTTTCAGATTCGTACATTTTTTAAATCATTTCATCTTAAGCAAGGCGATAATGCAACTAAGACGCAATAGGGTAAGTGGGAGAGAATGAGACGTTTTAACAAAAAGTAGGATTCAGGTTGACAGAAGATAGTGATTGACGTGGTACGTAAA
Organism: Ascarosepion bandense; assembly: GCA_037127315.1. Classification (NCBI taxonomy): domain Eukaryota; kingdom Metazoa; phylum Mollusca; class Cephalopoda; order Sepiida; family Sepiidae; genus Ascarosepion; species Ascarosepion bandense. The sequence goes on from JBBBDQ010002053.1 coordinate 23,122, forward strand.
TAGGAAGCACAAAACCAAAAAAAGAGTTCCAGAGGTGAGAAGCCTGAGGAAAGAAACTATTAGAATAGAACTTACGGTTTTATTTAGTCATATCGACAGTAAAACGATTAGATCTGGTTGTAACGCCTTTTTCCTAACAGCTTATGGTTCATCAAAACCGCAAATAGCTTCTTTTTCTCTCCTCTGCCGCCTGAAACGCTCACCACTATTGGTTGATCGACGAATTAATTTCTTTAGCCCTCGGTCCGTTCTGCCTCTTGTCATCAATACCTACCTGTAACTGTTTCGGCATTTACCCTGGTCGGGTTAAACCGGCTTCCTCCTAAGCAACGAGGAAATATTCGTTGGGATTTGTTTAAGGGCAGGGTCCCAAATCCTACCCTGTATATACCTTAGGCATTTTAATTATTCCTCAACAATACTTGTTGCGGTAGACTGGTTTCCAGCCAAGGCTATAGAACCCATTCTATCCTGTTATTTAACCCATAACTAGAGGAAAGACACGGATAAATACCTTTCTCAAGCGTATTAGCGCGTAAGTGAATGCCCGGCATTCAACTAGGCTTCGAACTCGGTTCCCAGATTTCTCTTTCCGAGCCGACATCCACTGCACCACAACGCACATCCATCATTTTTGTCATCAATATCGCCTCTGAGAAGAATGACGAATAATAAAACAAATATTACGATTAATCTCGAGTATATTATACAATGATCCCGTTACTAGTGTACATGCAGCGTTGTCAATCTAAATTGTTCCTAAATCAGACGCTGCCTTTTGTTAAACTGGTATAGGTTAGCTGAAGTACAGTTAACGGAGTTTGTATTTAATTTCTCGGTAAGTCCGGCTCAAGGCTGGTGTGTGGGATTTAAATTAGTTAGTACTCACGACTCGAATACAAATCTACCATCCGCCCGTGCATTGAATACTGCTACCATATCTGGTCGGGTGCTCCTGCTATCCACCTAGGATAGCAGGAGCACAACTTCCCAATCAGAGGCCTTGCTGTCGGATGCAGTTTACCGTCATGCCCAGGACCGAAGAAAGGTAATAAAAGCCAGTAGGAATGAAGGGGTTACTAAAAATGAAAGAAACAGAGAAGACATTAAAAGAACAGGTTTTAAAACGAAAAAACAATGATTTTAAATTTATCTGCTAGATTGATCTGTTTCCCTAAAAGAAAGGCAATAAATGTCACTAAGATTCAAGGGGATACTAAGAACGAAAGAAAAAGAAAACAATTGAACGCTGATGCCATATCTGGTCGGGTGCTCCTGCTATCCACTTAGGTGTCCTTGACAAAATCCAACGGAGAATCTGTAATGTGATCGATCCCGACTTGGCAGCTCGGATACAGTCACTTTCTCACTGGCGTAATGTGGCTTCCCTGTGTCTCTTCTATAAATACTTTCATGGCTTCTGCTCAGATGGACTTAGCTCACTGGTGCCTCCTATATATAAATTTACTTCAGCCACAAGATTAGCAACTAGGTCCCACCCTTTTATTGTGAAACCAATAAATTATAAACGCAAATTCTACTCTAACAGCCTGTGGAATTCCCTTCCATTTACTTGCTTTCCCGACAGCTATAGTCTCCAAGAATTTAAATGTAAAGTCAATAATCATCTTCTATCTCACTAACTTGTATCCTCTCTCTCTCTGATTCATCTTTCTTCGTCTGCTCTACTCTCATCAGTATTCTCATCCTTCTCCTACCTTCTTCCTGACACACCCTGTAACCTGTCACTCTTTTTCATAACTTACCTCCTATGTAACCCCATGCTCAACAGTGGCAATAAAATACCTTGCTTGGGGCGACACGATTATTATATATATATATATATATATATATATATATATATATATATATATATCGGATCTCTCTCTGTTCCATTTCTTTCTTTACTTTCACTTTTTATCGGTGCCGGCAAAGAACTGATATGGAAGTCAGAGGTGGTCTCACCCTTTTTTTGCAATGGTTACAGGCAACGCTCCTCCCAATACTCATTCCCCTTTGCTCAATGGGCTGCAGGCAGGTCCTCTCACCTTCTCTGTTATTACTCTAACGTGAAACAACTATCGTTCCTCTCGCAATATACAATAACTTGGCTTTCTCACTTGAGTCATTCAGCACCCTTCACCGGATCAGTTCAACTTGTACAGCGAGAATATATTGAGGACCCTAGAAGTTATGCCTGGATTTGTCATCGGAGGCCACAATTTAAACAATCTAAGGTACGCAGATGATGCAGTGCTGATAGCAAACATAGAAAGGAAACTACAAGACCTCCTACAGAAGGTAGCTGAAGAGAGTGATAAGAAAGGACTACAAATAAACTGCAAGAAAACCGAATACATGGTCATCAGTAAAAAGGGCAGCCCAATATGCCAAATACAAGTCGGGGATACTATAATCAAGCAGATACAGAAGTTTAAATATCTGGGAAGTGTTCTAACAGAAGACAGAAATTGCGACACAGAGATCCGAAGGCGAATTGGCATGGCGAAGGAAGCATTCCACAAGTTGAGTAAAGTTTTCAGAAACCGGACAATTTCGCTAGAAACAAAGAAGAGAGTATTGGATTGCTATGTGATGTCAGTTCTTTAATATGGCAGTGAATGCTGGACAATATCATCAAAGATGAAGGAGTGACTTGAATCAACTGAAATGTGGTTCTAAAGAAAGATGCTGCGGATATCATGGGTCGAGCATGTGAGCAATGATGAGGTTTTGGAAATGATGGGAACGAAAAGGAAATTAATACTGAGCATCAGGAAGAAACAGCTGAAGTTCCTAGGACATGCAATGAGGAAGGAGGGCTTGGAGAATCTGATATTAACAGGCCCGATAGAGTGGAAAAGAGACAGGGGAACGCAGTTGATAACATATTTGAAGGACCTAATCAGGTGGATGATGGAACGAGGATTGCGTGGTATAACAGGAGAAGACGAGCTAAGAGCCAACATAGATAGGGAGACGTGAAGAGCCATGATCGCCTACGTCCTGAAAGGACAAGGAACATAAAAGAAGAATAATTTTTTTTTTTATTAAAACAAACTTAGCTAAATTCCCTTCGTATGCTTTTCGGACTACGAACACCTGATTTTTTTTAGTTGTGTATCTTTTAACACCTGCCAACCTACACAAAGGGTATTTACGGCATCTTTCATCGGCCAAACTGTAAACACCTAAATTAGATTCGTTGAGTGACATATGTGATACACGCTTTGGGTGATCATGTCTCAAAAGAGACAAGACTGACTGGGCAGAAGATTATCTTGCAGTTGATTGCCATTGCTTTATGCGGTAGACTGATTACCAGACAAGGCTACAGAACCCAATCTGTCCTACTATTTAACCCATAACTGGAGGGAAGAGTCGGATTAATACTTTTCCTAAAGGTATTTGTGCGTAAGTGAATGCAAGGAATTCAACTGTTATTCGAACTCGGCACCCTGACTTGTCGTTCCGAGTCGATATACTGCACCACAACGCACATCCCAATGTACAATTTTGTAGTAGATTGTAGTTTGCACATGTTCTAAAGTATATATAGTCTTCCGCAGACAGATCTGTTTCGCTGTGTCACATCAGTACGATTTGACATCCGATTGCTTTTAACCAGGATTGAAACCCGAACGAATTGTCATCAGTCGGCGATTCTACCTCTGAGCTATGGGCGCTCGATTGTCAATCAATCCTGTAGTTCGCTTAAATTCACGTGGACGAGGATACCAAAATTCATCAGAGCACTTGCCATTAACATATTTATCGAAAAGACAGAGGGAAGCTACGTCACTTCGATAGAAATGTGACTGAAATCGAGATGCCAGGTCAGGATCGATAACGTTGCAGATGAAAGCAGCCAGTTGACTATATGTAAATGTAGATTATTTATTAAAATATTAAATTTTTGTATTTAGAAAAACGTAACTTTATTGATCGGACAGAAATTGATTACCAATTTTTAGTAATGAGAAAGCAGATTATAGAAACAGATTTCAAGACATGATGGTAATAAGCAAACAAATGTTATCAAAGTAATGGAATATCTCATTAGTATGCAGATAATATCAGAATACTCAGGCAAATACATTTTTATTTCTATTTTTTGCTGATTTTCTTGTTATTTTTTATTTTTTTATTTTTTTAATCATTTCACCCCGAGCAAGGCAGAAATGCCACTGATGAGCTGGGAGCTATATAACTGTAAAAAGATTAATTAGAAAAGAGTGAGGAGAACAAACTAGTTAGAAAGGAGCAATAGAAAGCTGAGAATGCAGGTGCGATGACAGATACATAGGTGGAGAGAAAGGGAAGGTTATACGGGGGAGGGGAGAGGGCTAGAGTCCAGTGGTTAATAGATGAGTATTGACATTGCATTGAAATTTCTGGAGGTTGTAGCCGTCAGGAAAGCAAGAATATGGGAGCGAGTTCCACAGGCGGGAAGTGCGAGAGAAGAAGCTGCAGGACTAGAATTGTCGTCTGCATTTGGCTAACCTAACTGTGAATGGGTGGGACCCAGTTGCCAATCTGGTTGCACGAGTAAACACCCGTTGAGGAGGCACCAGTGACTTAAGTTCGTCCGAGCAGAAGCCATGAAAGTATTTATAGAACAGACAAAGGGAGGCCACATTTCGACGGTGGGGAAGTGACTGCAGTCTAGCCGCCAGATCAGTGCCTATCACATTACAGACTCTCCTTTGGAGCCTGTCGAGAACACTGAGGAAAACGGCAGGGACGCCTGACCATAAATGGCAGCAGTACTCCATGTACGGACGGATGGTTGACTTGTATATATGCAGGATGGATTCAGGCGGAAAAAACATCCTGGATCGGCAAAGTGACCCAACCTTCTTAGAAGTAGATTTAGCTATGGAATCAATATAGTGGTTCCATTTGAGGTCTGAGGAGAGGGTAAAGCCGAGGAGGCGTAGTGCATTGCTCTCAGGGAGAATCGCTTGGTCCATGCTTATGGGAGGCAGGAGAGGTTGCCTATGATGGTTGACAGACAACAGCTTGGTTTTAGACGCATTGAAGTTGACAAGCCACTTCTTGCCCCTATTCACCACAGAGTGTAGATCCCGTTCAAGGTCAGCAGCGAGATTATGTCTGTCCGCCACGACAGGTTTCTTACTGGTGCGGGAGTATATTGTGGTGTCGAATGAAAATTTCTTTCTTACATAGGACAATCTGAACTTATTTATAAATGAAACTTTGTCAGTGTGTGTGTGTCTGTGTCTGTGTATCCGTTACCTATAGACTCCGAAACGGCTGAACCGATTTTCTTGAAAATTTACACAGTTGTACTATAAGCGTCTGTGAGTGATCTTAGGTAGGTTCTGCGTCGAGGTACCCCAGATAAATATAGAAAATCGATGATCGAAAAAATCAGGTTATAGAAGGATTGGTCCGATTTTAATCAAATTTGATACACTCATAGACAAAGACATAAGAAACGATATTCAGAAGTTTCAAGGTTGCCGTTTTTGCAATTTGATATCGATAGCAGGAAATCAAAATTTGAATTACATCCATTCGAATTTCTTTCTGTCTATGGTTTCGCTTTAACTGGAAACAACTATTGCTTTTTAGACTTTCGTGCCAAGGTCCAAAGAGTCTGAGCTCCAGGACCATGGATTAGTTTTAAAGTTTTCATTACACCCGAGCAACGCCGGGCTATACTACTAGTTTTATATATGAAAATTATTCATAATACATGAAGAATATATGACTACTACAAATATAAAAATACCCTACTGTTTTATTAGTCGGTTTACAAGAAAATTATTTGTACTTATATTCTCAAATGTCTTTTACTTTCTATTCTGCAAAAAATCCGTTATAAAATTTTTCGCTAATATTTGGATTAATTCAGAATTTGAAAAACTCAGTAATTGAATCGCTATTGTTTCTTGTCAAGGCGCGCACACATATGTAACTTTATTTCCCAATGATATTTAAAGAATTATTTTTATTCAGAAGATGTATTTATCTCACCTGACGTTTGCATCGCGTGATGAAAAGCGACGTAAAAAATTGGAAATGATTGTATTTTACGTCACATTTGTACAACTGATCGGTAAAATTATCTTTGAAAACAATCTCAGTTCTTTAATAAGCATTGGAATAAGGAAAAAAAGAAAGGAAATTCAAATATCAAGAAAATTAATTTCTCTTATTCCTATAAAACTGTCATTCTAATTCCACAAACATATATGATAAACACACACATGCACACACAAACACACGCACATGAACACACAGTTTCACTCATGATTCAAAATGATTTGCTCAACACTTCAGGTCAAATGTGTAGCAGAGTTTCGGTAGTGTAGTTGTGGTGCAGTGGATATCAACTCAGAAAGACAAATCGCGGTGCCGAGTTCAAATTCCAGTTGAATTCCTTGCATTCACTTACGCAAAAATACCTCTGGGAAAGGTATTAATCCGTCTCTTCCCTCCAGTTATGGGTTAAACAATAAGACAGATTGGGTTCTATAGCCTTGGCTGGCAACCAGTCTACCGCAGAAAGCAATGGCCACCTACTGCGGATAAACTTCTGCCTAGTCAGTCATGTCTCATTCGAGACATGATCGCCCAACACGTGTATCGTGCATAGCACTCAGCTGACTGAATTAGTGACGGATGTGCGTTGGGTGCAGTGGATGTCGGCTCGGAAAGAGAAATCTGGGAGGCGAGTTCGAATTCTAGTTGAATGCCGGGCATTCACTTACGCGCTAATACGCTTCGGAAAGGTATTAATCCGTCCCTTTCCTCCAGTTATAACACGACAGAGTGGGTTCTATAGCCTTGGCTGGCAACCAGTCTACCGCAGCAGGTATTGGCAATTTGTTGCGGGATAATTAAAATGCCTGAGGTCTATACAGGGTAGGACTTGGAACCCTGCCCTTAAACAAATCCCAACGAATATTTCTCCGTTGCTTGGGAGGAAGCCGGTTTAACCCGTCCAGGCTAAATGCCGAAACAAAGTTAAGATTCTGAATAAAATCCAAACACAAATACGCAATATTATTTATCTCGACCTTGCATCCCGGCTTCAATTATTTCCCTACACGATCAAATAGCTTCTTCATGCCGTTTTTTTTTATAAACAATCTCAATTGACAATTATCGTAAGCGTTCCTTTTTGGTTCCTCGACTTCAGGAATGTAAGTATAGTATTGTATTAAATTGGTGACAAAGTCTCATCGTTTTATTGTCGATATTACTAAAGGCAACCTCAAGTTCTATCCTAATAGTTTCTTCTTCTTCTTTTTGCCTTGTCCTTTCATGACGAAGGCGTTATGTCCTTCCACGTCACCATATCGCTCGTGGCTCTTAGCACGATTTCTCCTGTAACATCTCTCGCACCCCCCCGTTCAGTCATCCACCTGCTCAGGTCCTTCGAATATGTTATTCACTGCTTTCTTCTCTCTCTTTTCCCCTCTATCCGGCCTGTTAGTATCAGGTTCTCTAAGCACTTCTTCCTCATTGAATGTCCCAGGAACTTCAGTTGTCTCTTCCTAATACTCAATATTAATTTCGTTTTCGTTTCCATTCTTTTCAACACATCATCATTGCTTACAAGCTCGGTCCATGATATCCGCAGCATCCTTCTGCAGAACCGCATTTCGGTTGCTTCAAGTCTTTCCGTCATCTTTGATGAGATTGTCCAGCATCCACTGCCAGATTGAAGAACTGACATCACATAGCAATCCTGTACTCGCTTTTTTGTTTTTAGTGAAATTTTCCTGTCTCTTAATACTCTACTCAGCTTCTGGAATGCATCCCTGTGCTTTTGGATCTCAGGAATAAAAATGTAGAGAAACTGATGTGACAACAAAGTGAGGGGCCAGTTTATATATTGATTGTAATATGGAATTGATCCCCCACTTTATATCCAGTATGCTTCTGTAGAACCACATTTCGGTTGCTTCTTTGTTTCTAGCGAAATTTTCTTGTCTCATAATACTCTACTCAACTCTTGGAATGCATAGAAACTGCTGTGACCACAAAGTGAGGGGTCAGTTTATATATTAATTGTAACATGAAATTAATTCCCCACTTTTTACCCAGCATGCTTTGGTAGAACCACATTTCGGTTGCTTCAAGTCGAAGATATTGTCAAACATTCACTGGCATATTGAAGAAGTGACATCATATAGCAATCTAGTACTCACTTCTTTGTTTCTAGCGCGAGTTTATTGTGTCTGAATACTTTACTCAGCTTCCTTTGCCATGCCGATTCGCCTCCGGATCTCTGTGTCGCACTTTCCCAGGTGTTTTTTGTACCTGCTTGAATATCCCTCACCTGTATTTGGCATCTCTTCCGTCGCACTTCTCTTTTCCAGCGTCTTGATTTTCTGTCAACTACAATCAATGAAAATCATCTGTCTCCTCGAATTTTGTTCTTTTTATTCTTCAGTCTCCTCAATAACGCTTTATTCTTTTCCTTCACTCTATTGCCTTTCATCCTCAGTAATACATTGTGTCTTAGTTGCTCTATTGCCTTGCTTGGAGTGAAATAAACTGAATTTAGACCAGAACCCTTGTCTTGTAACCAACAATCTTGTACCAAATATGGTCATGTCTGTAAGTCTTCTGCGGGACTAAAGTATCATCAGTCAGTTAAATGCCATACGTGATACACGCTTGGGCGATCATGTCTCGAAAGAGACATGACTGACTGGGCAGAAGATTATCCCGCAGTAGGTTGTCATTGAATCCTGTGGTAGACTATCTGGCTAGTAATTAATGGGGGATCAGTTTATTACTTCATAACAACTGAAAACAGATCCCCCACTTTATTCCCAGTAGAAGTTTTAATTGTTTTCAACTATTATATTCAGTCAGTCAGTTAAGTGACATACGTGATACACGCTTGGGCGAAGAAGATTATTTCGCAGTAGGTTGCCATTACTTTCTGCGGTAGACTGGTTGCCGACCAAGGCTATAGAACCCAATATGTCCTGTTATTAACCCATAACTGGAAGGAATAGGCGGATTAATACCTTTCCCAAAGGTATTTGCGCGTAAGTGAATGCAATGAATTCAGCTGGAATTCGAACTCGACTCCCCGATTTTTCGTTCCGAGCCGATATCCAATGCACCACAACGCACATCAAGTATCATAGTCGATACAAAATATCTATTAATAGAGTGAGTTTTATCTTGCAGTTTGAAACATTGCCTCTTTCACAATACCAACAAAGGAAGAGCACCTTTTAGGCATATGAGACTAACCATATGTCCAATTCACATTCGTGTCAAATTTATCTATCTGATCGTCCAGAGATGAAAACCTATAAGAGCTTCTTTCACAACCATTTCTGTCACCCGAAACTCTATACAGTTCTTCCTTTCTGATTCCATTGTCATTTATGAGTTGACTAGCAGTATAGCCCGGCGTTGCTCGGGTGTAATGAAAACTTTAAAACTAATCCATGGTCCTGGAGCTCAGACTTTTTGGACGTTGGCACGAAACACTAAAAAGCAATAGTTGTTTCCAGTTGAAGCGAAACCGTAGGTATCGATATCAAATTTTCTGCACTATTGTAAGAACTCCAACCTTGAAACTTCTGAATATCGTTTATGTCTTTGTCTATGAGTGTATCAAATTTGATTAAAATCTGACCACTCCTTCTATAACCCGATTTTTTCGATATTTAATATTAATTAGGATCGGGCTTTTGGAATTTACCTTCCTGCTTTTTTCCCTTGGATTGAAGTATCTGAATTAAAATATATATATATATATATATATATATATATATATATCTATATACTAGCAGTATAGCCCGGCGTTGCTCGGGTGTAATGAAAGCTTTAAAACTAATCCATGGTCCTGGAGCTCAGACTTTTTGGACGTTGGCACGAAGCACTAAAAAGCAATAGTTGTTTCCAGTTGAAGCGAAACCATAGACTGAAAGAAAAATGAATGGATGTAAGTCAAATTTTCATTTCCTGGTATCGATATCAAATAAGTTTTTTTTTTGTTGTAAACTGAATTTTGAAGGCTAAATAATCATCTGAATAAATGGTATCATGGCTGCGATCAAGAACTACAATTATACCTACTTAGAGCCAAACCCGAAGCAAAAAATAAAATAAAAGGACTGAAAAAAATACAGACATACAGGCAGATAAACAGACACATACACAAATATCTTGCCTTTTATATATATATATATATATATATATATATATATATATATATATATATCCGAGTGAGTACAGATACAGAACGAGGAGAGAAAAGAACATTTTTTCTTTTACAATCACCTCTCATCCTTCAATAACAAAAAAAAAAAACATGACATCTCTCTCCAAATACTTTTGGAAATTAAAAGACGAAAATAAATCACATAAGGTCAAATGGAAAATCCTCAAACAAGCAAGAACAGCAAAATCTATAAAAGAACCATGTCTTCTTTGCCTTCAAGAAAAAATAGAGATCCTTAAATATATAAATAGTAACAAGCTTTTAAATCAGAGGCACGAAACCACAGTAAACTGCAAGCACATTAGGGACCTAACCCTACAATCATGCTAAGAAATACTAGGAGTTTGATTAGATATTCTAATAGAAATGCTATTCTTAGAAATGCTATAGAAAAAAGTCGATCCAATAAATCATTAAAGGAAGGTCTAATACCTACAAAAACATCTAAATAAATATAACGTAAAATTAAAGAAATAAACAAGCTCCCAAACTATTACTAAAGTCTACAGCAATAACCTTACTTAACGCAATAACCTTACTTAAATACAAAAGTATTCCGTACTGGAAAAATCAAATTTAAACGAAACAAATGGCTCCCAAACTCGAAAAAGAATCAAAATTCATATATTCAAAATTAAGATTAAATATACTACTTCAGAATAAACTGTAAGCACACTGAATATCTAACCCTACAATCATGCTAAAAAATACTGGAAATTTGAGTAGATATTTTTATTATAAAAGATAAAAAATGCTGTAGAAAAATCGATCTAATAAATCCTTCAAGTAAGATCTAATACCCGCAAAAATATCTAAATAAATAAAATATATAAAAAATTCAAAGAAATAAATAGGATTCCAAACGATAATTTATAGAAAAAATAAAAAATTAAAAGAAAAAAACTATCCTCTAAACTCAAAATTAAGATTAAACACACAACTTTATATAAAAAACTGACAAAATGCTAATTTGCATTTACTTCCTAAAAAATACAAGTTTAGGTTTCTTGAAATAACTTCGCCTAAATACAATAATACTCCAAACTTGAATATAAAATTAAAAAAATATTAAAAAAAAACCTATCCGGCTAAAATAAAAATAGAAAAAACAAAAATAAAATAAAAAAAATATTCCGTACCTGAAAAATCAAAATTAAAAAGAAAAAACACCCCACCCCTAACACGTCTATCTAAGAAACCCCAAAGGAAAAACCTAGTCACAAGATCAAAGTGAATACATAAAATAAGTCTGCTAACAACAGACATCAATAAATTAAACGCTAGCCAACCATAAAGCTGTCCTAAAAATACCTAAGTTCAACAGACAAGATAAGTTCTTAAACCACACACTCAAAAAAGAACCCCACACAAACACACAAAACTGACCAAGTAATCAAACCCCTCCACACGTCGCTTTCTTCGAAATTCTAACCAAAAGATCTACCCGACCGATAAAAACGTACATTCCAACAGATAATACCATTAATCAACAATTTCGCACTTACACACCAAGTTCTTCAAAAGTCTAACGGTTAAAACGAAAGACACATTCTCTTAATTATCAATAACCCCAACCAACCCCACAACAACAACAAACCAAATATAAACAGAGGATGATTCCAACCCTTACTCTTTCCTCCTGATGAAATGTTGGGGTCCCAACATTGAAACAAACATATGATTGTAGAGAAGAGGACATATATAGACAAAATTATGTACATGTTCTAAAACATAATATATATATATATATATATATATATTATCGATTTTCTGCACTATTGTAAGAACTTCAACCTTGAAACTTCTGAATATCGTTTATGAATTTCTTTGTCTATGAGTTTATCACATTTGATTAACATTGGACCACTCCTTCTATGACCCGACTTTTTCGATTATCGATTTTCGATATTTATTCGGGCTACCTCGACACAAAACCTAGCTAAGAACACTCGCAGACGCTTATAGTACAACAGTGTAAATTCTCAAGAAAATCGGTTCAGCCGTTTCGGAGTCTATAGGTAACGGACACACACAGACACACAGACACACAGACAAAGTTCTTTTTATAAATAAATTTAGATTAATGATCGTTCTTACTGGTTTAACTTTTGATGATGATAGTATAAGCTGATGCATAGCATGTTTGCTTTTTTAGCAATGGCCACTGAAGCGCACATGTTCTTCACAGACTCTGCCCGTTATCTTCGGTCGTATAATTCTTCTGATTCTGATTTTGTCTATGATTTGTTCAGCGAAGGTTCTTGTTGGTCGATATATAAATCTTTTCCATCAAGATACCCTACAGAAGGTAGCTGAAGAGAGTAACAAGAAAGGACTAAAAAACAACTGCATAAAAACTGAATGCATTGTCACCAGCAAAACGGGCAGCCCAAAATGCTAATTACAGGCGAGGGACTCTAAAATCAAGCAGGTACAGAAATTTAAATACCTAGGAAGTGTTCTAATAGATGACGGAAAATGAGACACTGAGATCCGAAGGCGAATTGGCATGACGAAAGAAGCATTCCAGAAGTTAGATAAAATATTAAGAAACAGGACAATTTCACTAGAAATAAAGAAAAGAGTACTGGATTGCTATGAGATGTCGGTTCTTCACTATGGTAATGAATGTTAGACAATATTTTCGAAGATGAAAGCAAGACTTGAAGCAATTGAAATGTGTTCCTACAGAAGGATGCTGCGGATATCATGGACCGAGCATGTGAGCAATGACGATGTTTTGGAAATGATGGAAAGGAAAAGGAAATTAATACTGAGCATCAGGAAGAGAGAGCTGAAGTTCCTGGGACATGCAGGGAGGAAGGAGGGCTTGGAGAACCTGATACTAACAGGGCCAGATAGAGGGAAAAAGAGAGGGGAAAGCAGTGGATAACATATTTGAAGGACCTGATCAGATGGATGACTGAAAGAGGGTTGCATGTTGTAACAGAAGAAGGCGTGCTAAGATCAACCAGGGACAGGAAAATGTGTGAAATCATGATCGCCTACGTGCTGAAAGGACAGGACACATAGATGAAGAAGAAGAAGAAGAAGAAGAAGAAGAAGAAGAAGAAGAAGAAGAATATAAGCTGATGTACAACTTCAGGCTGGAAACATTTCTGGAAAAAATTGTTTAGAGAATTTAACACTCACAGGGCATGCAGAATGCAAATGAAACAGTGAGTAAAATGCTTGGCAAGTTTGTATGAACAAGCATCAGAATAAGGATAAAATGGGGCAGTATGAATTATTCAATGCGACAAAAAGAAAATGTTGTGGAGAGCCATGATCACTCACGTTCGAAAAAAAGATAATATATATAATAAAAAATTTTATCGCAATATTTTTAGAAAGAATTTTAAAAGATTTTATCAACAACTTATGCTTACTGAATAATTTCAAACTTGCTTCCGTTGAAATAGCGAACTGTACATCACAATTGAAATTTAAATCAATTATTTGGCTTGGGTACATTTATTTCGTGATGTTTCCTTGATTTCAATGGCAATAATTTATGCGAATTAGCCAACCTTAACTCTTGCGCTTTCCACTACAGCACCCAAGACAACCTGGGGACCGATAGAGGTCGCTCTTGAAAAAAACAAAAAACAAAAAACAAAACAGAAAAACAAGTGGCAAGAGTTTTAAATAAAGAACGAAATACATACCCTAAAAGAAATGCACCAAACCCTAGCATTAATAGCAACTGTATTTTAAGATTAAAAAATACACAATGGAATTAAAATTACAACAACAACAACAACAACAACAACAACAACAACAACAACAACAATAATAATAATAATAATAATAAAGAATAGAAAAATGGAATAGAAAATACTATTCGGTAATACAGGAAGCCAACAAATTCGAAATGAAATTTAAAGTGGTTGCAAGTTCCTGGGTATGACGGTAAACTGCATCCGGCAGCAAGGTCTCTGATTGGGAGATTGTGAGTAGCATGAAACCACTTCTTAATTGATGTTGTTCGCATGTCCACCCTGACCCGGAGTGGTAGCATCTGTTAGGGTCCCAACTATGTGCAAATAGTCAACTCCCAAACTGGGATTAAAACACTATGAAACTATAAAAATAGACTTTTATAGAAAAAATATATTTTTGAAAGAAAAATATCACCAACAATACATTTTTTTTTAAGGAAAAAATATTACCAGCAATTTTTTAATACAAAACTAGAAGACATGTTTAGTATTCTAAAATAAATAAAAAGTAATTTTTTCATCAAAATCTGATTAAATCAATCTTCTCACTATAACCGAACATTAAAAATAGACTTTTATAAATAATATACATTTTTTTTAAGGAAAAATATTACCAACAGTACATTTTTTAAGGAAAAAACTATTACCAGAAATACATTTTTAATACAGAACTAGAAGACATCTTCAGTTTTCTCAAATAAAAAATAATTTTCATCCAAATCTGACTAAATCAACCTTCCCACTATAACCAAACATTGAAGAAATACCTTAAAACCCCACCTTTTTGGCATTTAATAACCCACAGGGGTTGATATGCCGTTAAACAAAACTCTAAAAAAAAAACTCTCAAAAGTGAAAGTAGACCATAACAAACCTTTCCGTCTAAGAGCCTGAAAAAGAAAGCAAAATTAAATGCACATACCCGGATATAGAAGCAATGTCAAAATAGGCCTCGTTACTAAAAAAAAAAATGATGTTGACAAACCCTGAACCCACAAAAGGTGACAAAGCGCAGGCTTAAAAGCTAAAATCGAAGATTTTATTCTTGATGCACAGGTCCAATGCTTGCTAACTAGAGATTATCAAGCACACATACTGAAAAAATTGTGTTGACCTTAAATGCAGATTCTGTGATAAATATCCAGAAATAATTGACCATCAGGTTGCGCAGTGTTAGAACCAACTGAATGTAAAACTTGGCATGATAGAGTGGGCCAATAACTGCACCGAAAATCTGCAACATTTATAGGACAGAAACTGCAACCATGATCAAAGTCCCTAAAAACAGAATGCGCTCTTATTGACATGACAGTCCTTTCAGATTGTAATGTATCTTTGTAAATCTTCAAAATATTATCAAAATACAAGGATGTTGAAGTAGAAATCTAAAAAAAAAAAATCAACACATGAGAAGATCAATAAGTTGAAGTTAAAGCCAAGGATTGGATAGAAAGGATTAAACAGACTCATTGAAGAGAACGCTAGTAGCCCATACGTTGTAGCGTAGGGGGCTATAGTTAATGTTTCTTTGATTCGGCCTGTGTCATACTTAATCAAACTCTCTACAGGTTACAAGTTTTATACAGAATAATCATCATCAGCATTATCATCATCAGAATTATCATCAGAAGGTTGGTAGTCAGTTGAAATGTGTGGATTAGTGTAGAAGAATGGAATAATAAAATATACCTTTTGTATGTTAAAATTAGTAATTTATTAAAAGAAGGAATAACAAGAATTCGTAGAAATTAACATTCAATGAGAAAGCTAAGGATATCAAGAGTTCGCACAAAATGTTCGTAGTAGTAATTTGTTGAAAGAGATAAAGAGAAAAAGAAAGAGGACAATGTCTGAGTCGCTTGAAGTTGAAGTTACATTTTAGATGTTTTTCTCGCGGCTCCCATCTGACTCTCTCTGTCTGACTGACGATGATGAAGTCCTTTTATTGTAATCTGGATTTTTAGCACTTACTCGCAAAGTCCTTTTTGGTCTTGCAAGTCGCATTGGTCAAAAATCATATTAACACCTACTTGCGAAATCTGCTTTCGACTTTTTTTTAAGCACATGGCCAATCTTTTTTCTATTTGAAAAAAACCATGATTTCCCACGTTATTGTGAATTTTTG
The DNA here is from genome assembly GCA_037127315.1 of Ascarosepion bandense. Classification (NCBI taxonomy): domain Eukaryota; kingdom Metazoa; phylum Mollusca; class Cephalopoda; order Sepiida; family Sepiidae; genus Ascarosepion; species Ascarosepion bandense. Next base: position 39,197 of record JBBBDQ010002053.1, read on the forward strand.
TCAAAATGAAGAAAAAGTTTGATTTTAATTAATTTCTTATCCGCTACAACCTTAAAGAAAGACAAAAGATTTTATTGACAGTTACAGCTCACGGAGAGCTTCAGAAAAAGATCAGTGGAAATGTCATGATACTATTCCTGACTTTAGGTATACGATTGGGAACTGAACGGAAACGAGTACATAATAGACATCAAAGGTGGTGGTTGTAGTAGTAGTAGTAGTAGAAGTAGTAGTAGTAATAATAATAATAATTTCTTTAATGCTATATCAGGCTGCCTCTCGTTCCTTCTGATCTTAAATGATTCGCGATATTAACATTACATAATTTACCGCTTACTCTTTCTCTAAGATGAGGTCATCCGTTCCCTCCATGTGTCGCACTCCCTCTTTGTCTTTTTACATCCCCTCTCTATTTTTAAAAATTTTCTTTGTCACTCTCTCTTTCTGTTTCCCTCTCCGTATGTATGATATAAAGCATGCCATACACTATACCTAGGTACAAGCACATTAATATCTAGCTTATTGTTTCTTACCGAAATCCAAGTACTGTGGCTCAAGTTAATGAAACTCACTTTTAAGATTTCAAGATCACTGAATCAATTCGCCGGAGTTGGCTTCTGTCGCCATTATTCTCTACTCCCAGCTGAAAAGAGATGAAAGTCTTCAGATCTTGAATAAATACGTATTCTGAAGACGTTGCTCGACCCACGTTATCAGTGCCGATAATAAAACCACTGTCGCGGCTCACATCAAGGAATTCCAAAATGAGGTTAAAGTCTTCTAAAAGGAGACAATGTCTATGATTAATAACGACAAAACCACTGGGCTACAGTTAAGTCTAATGAACAATACATCTTTTTTTGAGCCCTCCAATCAGACAGTCATTCTTGTCTGCATTTAAAGAGAGTTAATTGGACCTGATGTCTTGTCGGATCAGAATTGGTTGGAAGTGCCTACAAAAATCGTCTCCTTGGTTCAAACTTGACCAAGACATTTTGTCTTTAAATATTAAGGTGAAGTAAGGATTTACTTTCATTTTTTATAGGATATTTCTTGTGCTTCCGAAGCCAATAATTACGTTGCCTCTTCTTTCTGTTTAAGGAAGTGTAGGCCTAATGGTTAGAAAAGAGGCCTGGTTGCAATGACTTTGTACTGCTAGCTTTCCTAATTTTAAAGTTGAGATGGCAAGATGCAACCGTAAGTTCTAAGTTAACATTTTCTTCTATTGAACTCTTGCTTGTAGAACTCTCTTTCGACTTCTTTCTTTCCAGTCAAAAATTTGAAAATCACATCCAGACTTCTTTTTATTGCCGGATGGCGAATGACATGAAACCTTGTTCTTGGTCATCATTCATGTTTGTGCGCAGTATACATGAAATAAGATATGAACACTTAAATACGCATAAAGCTTATTTATTAAGCGATTGAATTTTTTTAATTAAGTATACGATTGATTCATATTATTTCGAGGAAAAATAATTAAAATCGGCACTGCTGGAGACTCGTTCCGGGATTCGATCCGATAGAGGAACCGTAGATATGATTTTTTGACTTCGCCAAGCTCAAGAGAAGGTATGAGAACAAAATAAGGATCTATTCGTTTTTTTTTTTGTAGACTTTACAAAAGTTTTCTATACTATATCTCGAACTGCTCTGAGGAAAGTTTTGTCAAAATTACACTACCGGCCATAATTATTAGGCTATCCCAGTATTTAAAAAAAATGACGTATTTCATACTATTTGTTAATATTTATTGCCAAGTGAATAATTGTAAATGAAAATGGAATGGTTCTTTTGTTAATACTGCACAATAACATGTGCATCAAATAAATTTATAAATATTCAATAGTTACCTAAATTGCAGTTTCATCAATGAAAGATTGAATAAAATTTAGACGAGTTCATCATTGCTTCCTTGCCTTGAAAAATTTTGCAAAGTCATAATAACAAAAGAACCATCCTATTTTCATTTAGAATTATCCACTTGGCAATAAATACTAAAAATAGCATGAAATACATCATTTCTTTTAAAAAACTGGGATGGCTTAATAATTATGGCCGGTAGTGTATATAGCAAAAATTCAGAATGCGATGAGTAAATTGTCGTTATTTGCCTTGTAAAATTTTGCAAAGTCATAATAACAAAAGAACCATTCTATTTTCACTTAGAATTATCCACTTAGCAATACATACTAAAAATAGTATGAAATACATCATTTCTTCAACAAAACCGGGGTTGCCTAATAATTATGTCCGTTAGTGTATATATAGATATACATAGCAAATCTACAGGGTGCGATGGCTAAATTGTCGTTGTTTGTTTTGCAAAATTTTGCAAAGTAATAATAACAAAAGAACCAATCTATTTTCACTTAGAATTCTCCACTTGGCAATAAATACTAAAAATAGTGCGAAATACATCATTTCTTTAAAAAAAAGAAAACTGGGGTGGCCTAATAATTATGGCCGGTAGTGTAGGTGCCAGAAAAATGGTCCGTATTATTGTATTCTTTCACGAAAAAATGAAAACTTCTGTAAAGTCAGAATGTAAGAAATCAGGTGCCTTTTTTGGCTACGTTCTTCATTCACTTCTCTTAGCACTTTTATTTTCTGCCATGCTTGAAAAAGTATTCTCTCACGTTTTAAGTCCAATCAAAACTTGGTTTGCATCTGCTACACGATCTTCTCTTTGCAGATGATGCCGCTTTATAAGACATTTAAAACTTGTTGTGTCGTGGCTCGTACCATGGGACATCCGGTCGCCCGGATGTATAAAGACAATGTGCGTTTAGCACAAGGAGTTGTCATTATCACGAACTTGGGAAAGTAACACCTACTACTGTGAGAGACTGTAAATATTGTATATACATTTTGGTTGTGTTGTGTCGTGGCTCGTATCATGTGACATCCGGTTGCCGGATGTATAAAAGACAATGTGCGTTTAGCACTGGGAGTTGTCATTATCACGTATTTCGTGAAGTAACACCTACTACTGCAAGAGACTGTAAATATTGGATATACATCTTGGTTGTACCACTCTTGTAATAAAGTAGTTTATCTACATTTCACTGTGTATCTCTTCATTCCACGAGACAACAAAACTATGTTTGATAAATTCTCTGAAACAGCGAAAGCATTTGGACTCACTATCAACATAAAGAAGACTGATCTAAGGTACCAGCCAATACCAGGCAATCTATCTCTCACCAATCCTTGTGTCTTCATTGATAGTACAGCATTAAAAAACTGTGGAGACTTTCACATATCTTGGATCATCAGTCTCTTCTGGACAGAGAGATTCAATCCAGAATAGCCAAAGCCAGCACAGCATTCGGTAATTTTAAACATTGGTTATGGAACACCAAAGGCGTGTCTCTGAAAGTAAAGATCGACATATACAGATCAGTTGTGCTCACAGTCCTTCTCTGTAGTGCTGAGACTTGAACCCTATACCGCAAGCACATAAACTTGACTCAGTCCTTCTCCGTGGTGCTGAGACATGAACCCTATACCGAAAGCACATAAACTTGACTCAGTCCTTCTCCGTGGTGCTGAGACTTGAACCCTATTCCGCAAGCACATAAACTTGACTCAGTCCTTCTCCGTGGTGCTGAGACATGAACCCTATACCGCAAGCACATAAACTTGACTCAGTCCTTCTCTGTAGTGCTGAGACTTGAACCCTATACCGCAAGCACATAAACTTGACTCAGTCCTTCTCCGTGGTGCTGAGACATGAACCCTATACCGAAAGCACATAAACTTGACTCAGTCCTTCTCCGTGGTGCTGAGACATGAACCCTATTCCGCAAGCACATAAACTTGACTCAGTCCTTCTCCGTGGTGCTGAGACATGAACCCTATACCGAAAGCACATAAACTTGACTCAGTCCTTCTCCGTGGTGCTGAGACTTGAACCCTATTCCGCAAGCACATAAACTTGACTCAGTCCTTCTCCGTGGTGCTGAGACATGAACCCTATACCGCAAGCACATAAACTTGACTCAGTCCTTCTCTGTAGTGCTGAGACTTGAACCCTATACCGCAAGCACATAAACTTGACTCAGTCCTTCTCCGTGGTGCTGAGACATGAACCCTATACCGAAAGCACATAAACTTGACTCAGTCCTTCTCCGTGTTGCTGAGACATGAACCCTATTCCGCAAGCACATAAACTTGACTCAGTCCTTCTCCGTGGTGCTGAGACATGAACCCTATACCGCAAGCACATAAACTTGACTCAGTCCTTCTCCGTAGTGCTGAGACTTGAACCCTATACCGCAAGCACATAAACTTGACTCAGTCCTTCTCTGTAGTGCTGAGACTTGAACCCTATTCCGCAAGCACATAAACTTGACTCAGTCCTTCTCCGTGGTGCTGAGACATGAACCCTATACCGAAAGCACATAAACTTGACTCAGTCCTTCTCCGTGGTGCTGAGACATGAACCCTATTCCGCAAGCACATAAACTTGACTCAGTCCTTCTCTGTAGTGCTGAGACTTGAACCCTATACCGCAAGCACATAAACTTGACTCAGTCCTTCTCTGTAGTGCTGAGACTTGAACCCTATTCCGCAAGCACATAAACTTGACTCAGTCCTTCTCCGTGGTGCTGAGACATGAACCCTATACCGCAAGCACATAAACTTGACTCAGTCCTTCTCCGTGGTGCTGAGACTTGAACCCTATACCGCAAGCACATAAACTTGACTCAGTCCTTCTCTGTAGTGCTGAGACTTGAACCCTATACCGCAAGCACATAAACTTGACTCAGTCCTTCTCCGTGGTGCTGAGACATGAACCCTATTCCGCAAGCACATAAACTTGACTCAGTCCTTCTCTGTAGTGCTGAGACTTGAACCCTATACCGCAAGCACATAAACTTGACTCAGTCCTTCTCCGTGGTGCTGAGACATGAACCCTATTCCGCAAGCACATAAACTTGACTCAGTCCTTCTCTGTAGTGCTGAGACATGAACCCTATACCGAAAGCACATAAACTTGACTCAGTCCTTCTCCGTGGTGCTGAGACATGAACCCTATACCGCAAGCACATAAACTTGACTCAGTCCTTCTCCGTGGTGCTGAGACATGAACCCTATACCGAAAGCACATAAACTTGACTCAGTCCTTCTCCGTGGTGCTGAGACTTGAACCCTATACCGCAAGCACATAAACTTGACTCAGTCCTTCTCCGTGGTGCTGAGACATGAACCCTATGCCGCAAGCACATAAACTTGTCTCAGTCCTTCTCCGTGGTGCTGAGACATGAACCCTATACTGCAAGCACATAAACTTTACACCCTTCACATGCGCAATCTTCGTGCCATAGGTGGTTCAAAATGGGATGACAGGTTCAAAAACAGTGTAATTGTGAAGAAATATAACAACATCAGTTTTTATTTTGTTAAGCCCATGGCATATCACGTTGAATACACAGGTTCTCGTTCGATCACCGAAGTTAAGAAACGTTGAGCCTGGTCAGTACATAGATAGGTGACTACTTGGGAATTCCAGGCGTTGTAAGCTTTCAGTGATGGATGTGCGTTGAGGTGCAGTTTGTGGATATCGGCTTGGAAAGAGAAATCTGTGAGCCAAGTTCGAATTCCAGTTGAGTACCCTGCATTCAATTAAGCACTAGTACCCTTGGGAAAGGTAATAATCCGTCACTTCCCTCCAGTTATGGGTTAAATAAGAGGATTGGGCCTGGAAGCAACCCATCTAGTGTTGGTGTCACAATAAAAGCACCCTGGTAGCCTCTGGCGAAGCATCAAGTATTCAGCTATTTGACAAGATTATGAATTTTGCTATAAACTGCGCCAGGGTTCCAAATGCACAGGGAATACTGGAGGGATGTAGTGAGTTCTATCTCGGCCAATGGCCGCACGACGTCGACATTCTTATCATATTTCGAACTATTAAACGTCACTTTAACGAGGTTAAATTCTATGGATGTCAGCGAAAAGTTGATAAATATCGTGAGTTTGGTGTGGCTGAAGAAAAGCAGGTTTGACTTTTACAACTCGATGCAAGGTGACATCGGAAGAAAGGATTCCATAAGCAAACAAGTTGCAAATTAGACGCAAGAGTCCTAAAAAAACAAAGTGCACAACATCCGATTCCAGTTTTCTTTTTCTTTTTCTAGGTCTTCATATATATCCGAAGTCATGTTGTTTACTTCGTCACACATGTTTTTTATTATTAGATTTGCCTGCCCTGAGAAACAACTTTTACATCGCTTCTCAAATTTCTTGTTCACGTTTTTACATTTAAATAAAGTCAGTAGATGCTTGTGGCAAAATTTAAGGAACGAACAGAAACAAAATCTTATGTCACCCAGAAACTAGAGAGATGGGAAAGTCCGATGAGTTATATCAAAAATACTTGTGAATCTCTCACACTAAGTAAGGACAAAAGTCTATGTAAATATATGTCCCCAAACCATTAATTTTTGTGTGATTATTATTTATTATTGATCAGCTGTACGAGTGGATATCAGTCTTTCTAAAATCAGGGTTTGGGGTGCAACGGACCCTGTCTTTGCCATGCGACGATAAACAGCAAGAAAAGTTGGCAGGCTTCGATGTAAAGTACATGCTAAATAGATGAATGAAACTTCTGTAGTTATGATAACAAGGGTTGGTGCTGAAAGTTACTTTTCATATAGAAAGAGAAGCAGTAAAAATATGACTATTTTTTTCATCATATCATCCAGAGCAAGACAATAAAATCTAATATAACACAAAGGGTTACTAAGAATAAAAACAAAAAACAAACAAACAAAAAAAAAACAAACAAAAAAAAAACAGAGAAGACAACACATGAACATGTATCAAAGAGAAGGGTGATGATTTTTAATTTATCTGCAAGATTGATTTGCTTAATCATTTAGTCTCAAGAAAGGTAATGAGTGAGTGAGTGAGTTTTGTTTAACGGCATATCAACCACTGTGGGTTATTTAATGCCAAAAAGTTAGAGTTTTGTTATATCCTGGGGGGAGGGGATAAACAGAGAAAGAATAGTGCAAGAAATAATTCTTAACACTGAGGATATTGGAATAGAGATTTATTATACCTCAGTACAATAAACCAAATACACGCACACCAACGAACAGTTAATAGTAATCATAAAGGCAAGGTCTCTGTATAGGACGTATGCGTCCGTCTTGAGAAGAAGGCTTCCGTGTAGTGACGTGTTACTCTCGTCTAAGGCCGATGGCTCTGGACTAAAGTCGATGACTCTTGTATAATAGCGAAGACTCCCGATCACTCCCGTGTAATGACGAAGACTCTCGTATAGTCACGAACACTCTCTATCATACTCGATCACTCATTAGTTCGTTCACGTCCCGGTCTTTTATAAACCGGGCCATACCCATTCCTAAGACAGGATATTCCTCCACAACAGGTTTTAAGGTATTTCTTTTTAATGTTCAGTTATAGTTAACAGGTTGATTTAGTAAGATTTTAGTGAACATTGTTTTTATTTTAGAAAACTGGAAATGTCTTCTAGTTTTGTATTAAAAAATGTTTTGCTGAGAATGTTTTTCCTTCAAAAATGTGTTATGGTAATCATTTTTTCTTCAAAAATGTATTGTTGCTAATATTTTTCCTTCAAAAATGCATTTTTTTCTATAAAGTCTAGTTTTATGCATATATTTCTATAAAAGTGTATTTTTATACTTTCATAGTGTTTTGACCCCATTTTGGGTCTTACTATTTGCTTATAGCTCGGACCCTAACAGGTGCTACCACTCCGGGTCAGGGTGGACCTGGGAACAACAGCAATTAAAAGGTGGTTGCATGCTCCTCACAACTTCCCAATCAGAGGCCTTGCTGTCGGATGCAGTTTAACGTCATGCCCAGGACCGAAGAAAGGTGATAAAAGCCAGTAGGAATGAAGGGGTTACTAAAAATGAAAGAAACAGAGAAGACATTAAAAGAACAGGTTTTAAAACGAAAAACAATGATTTTAAATTTATCTGCTAGATTGATTTGTTTCCCTAAAAGAAAGGCAATAAATGTCACTAGGATTCAAGGGGATACTAAGAACGAAAGAAAAAGAAAACAATTGAACGCTGATGCCATATCTGGTCGGGTGCTCCTGCTATCCACTTAGGGGTCCTTGACAAAATCCAACGGAGAATCTGTAATGTGATCGATCCCGACTTGGCAGCTCAGATATAGTCACTTTTTCACCGGCGCAATGTGGCTTCCTTGTGTCTCTTCTACAAATATTTTCACGGCTTCTGCTCAGATGAACTTAGCTCACTGGTGCCTCCTTTATATGAATTTACTCTAGCCACAAGATTAGCAACTAGGTCCCACCTTTTTACTGTGAAACCAATAAAATGTAAACGCAAATTCTACTCCAACAGCTTCTTTTCTCGCACTTCCCGCCTGTGGAATTCCCTTCCATTTACTTTCTTTCTCGACAGCTACAATCTTCAAGCATTTAAATGTAAAGTCAATAGTTATCGTCTATCCGACTAACCTGCATCCTCTCTCTCATGCTCCTTTCTCCGTCTACTCCACTTTCATCAGTGTTCTCATACTTTTCTTACCCTCTTCCTGACACCCCCTGTAACCTGTTACTCTTTCTCATAACTTTTCTCCTATGTAACCCCCTACAAAACAGTGGTAGTAAAATGCCTTGCTTGGGGGGATATGATTATAAATAAAAAACTTTCCTACACATTTATATTCTAGAGAATGTAAATAAATCTAAGACATGCATGTGTAGCTAATCAGTATTTCATTGACAGATTGATTCGCTTTCTATGGCTTATCAACAGACAAGAAATTATTATGCAAATATAAAGTGGGGGATCAATTTTATATTACAAACATTATATAAACTGATCCCTCATTTTATGACCACATACTTCCTTCTCTTATCCACTTCCTGACACCCCCATAAACTGTCACTCTTTCTCATAACTTTCCTCCGATGTACCCCCTGCAAAACAGTGGCAGTAAAATGCATTGCTTGGGGCGATGTCATTATAAAAACAATTTGATACATTTCTATTCCAGAGAATGTAAATAAATGCAAAAGACATGCATGTGTAGCTAATCAGTATTTCATTGACTGATTCATTTGTTTTCTACGGCTTATCAACAGACAAGATATTATTATGTAAATATAAAGTGGGTGTTCAATTTTATATCACAAACATTATATAAATTGATCCCTCAATTTATGGCCACAGTCATCTTTCTCTTACCCACTTCTTGACACCACCTGTAACCTGTCACTCTTTCTCATAACTTTCCTCCTATGTAACCCCCTGCAAAACAGTGGCAGTAAAATGTATTGCTTGGGGAGATATGATTATAAAAAAAAGTATGTATAATTAAGCATGTTCTTAAATCCTACACTCATGGAGCTTCTCTGAGTCGGCGCTTCACGAGTCTGAGTCGGCGCTTCACGACTCTGAGTCGGCGCTTCACGACTCTCTGCTCTTATTTGACCCTTCTGAATATGTCATCTGTTTGATCGCTTCTCCTCTTTCCTATCCACTCTTGCAGTTGACAGACCAAACTACTGAAGTCTTACAAAACCCTGCAGAAAGGTCTGATCTGCTGACTAATGTGACCCTTTAAATGGTTAGTTAAGCAACGTTGGACCTGGTCATTACTGAGATGGGTGACCGCTTGGGAATACCAAGTGCTGTAAGCGTCTAGTGACGGATGTGCTTACGGCCATATCACGTTGAATACAGCGGTTCTCGCTCGATCACCGAAGTTAAGCAACGTTGAGCCTGGTCAGTACTTAGATGGGTGACCGCTTGGGAATACCAGGTGCTGTAAGCGTACAGCGACGGATGTGCGTTGTGGTGCAGTGGATATCGGCTCGGAAAGAGAAATCGGTGAGCCGAGTTCGAATTCCAGTTGAATACCCTGCATTCACTTAAGCAGTGGTACCCTTGGGAAAGGTATTAATCCGTCCCTTCCCTCCAGTTATGGGTTAAATAACAAGGGTAGGACTTTGGGACCCTGCTCTTAAAAACAAATCCCAATGAATCTTGATACTCGAAAAGAAAAATTATTACTAGACACAAAACTTATATAAAAACAACAATAAATTGTTGAAAGAAAAAGGTATTACCAGCAGTAAATAAATTAAAGTTTAGTTGGAAATAAACGACCCGCCGAGGTTGATTTGCCATAAAAACAAAACAACCAACCATCTATTAAATGGTTGGTAAGTATTAACGAGAGACCCTGATCAAGATTCGAATAAGTAACTCTTTGATTGTTTTTGAGTCACTAAATTCCAGGCTTACTTGGAATTTCCTCAGGGTACTGACACTCAGTAATGAGATCCGGAAACACTGTGGGCGTAATCCGGATTTATAATCCCATCATTAAGATCCCATTCTCCAAAAGGGAAATGGCGTTGCCTTCACCAGCGTGCCTTCACCAGCGTGCCTTCATCAGCGTGCCTTCATCAGCGTGCCTTCACCAGCGTGCCTTATGGATGGATGAACCCCGAAGGCTGTCAAATTTTCTTCCGCAGTCTCAGATTTTAGTCTATGACATTAAAATTTGAATCAGACAGATGGGTGAGGTATTCTCCACTTACACCGCTACAGACAACCAGGGGGAATTTGTTATGTGCTAGTTATATATTTTGAAGGTTCTAAATATTGTAGCTTTCTTTTTTTTAATCGTTTCACCCAAGCAAGGCGGGAACGCCAATGATGCACAGGGGGCTACATAAGAGAAAAAGATTAGATAGGAGGAGAGTAAAGAGAAAGACAAACCAGTTACAGGGAGGTGTCAGAGAAAGGAGCAAGAGAAGGATAGGAATACAGGTGTGATAGAAATAGAAAGGAAAAGATATACAGGGTGATGTAGAAAAAACTGGTTAAGTGATGGATATTGATATTGCATTTAAATTCATGGAGGTTCTAGCCGTTAGGAAAGCAAAAATATGGAAGAGAGTTCCACAGGCGAGAAGTGCGAGAAAAAAGATGATGGAGTAGAATTGTCGCCTGCATTTGGTTGATCTAACTGTGAATGGGTGGGACCCACTTGCCAGTCTGGTTGCACGAGTAAACTCATGTGGCAGGGGCACTAGTGACTTAAGTTTGTCAGAGCAGAAACCATGAAAATATTCGTAGAAGAGACAGAGGGAAGCGTCGGTGAGAAAGTGGCTGGAGTCGAACTGCCAAGTCGGTACCTATCACATTACTGGTTCTTCTTTAGAGCCTATCCAGAACACTGAGATGACCAGCAGGGGCGCCTGACCATATATGACAGCAATATTCCATGCACGGACGGATGGTTGATTTGTATATGTGCAACATGGATTCAGGCAGAAAAAAACATCCTGGCCCGAAACAGTGATCCAACGTTCCTAGCAGTGGATTTAGCTATTGACTCAATGTAATGGTTCCACTTGAGATTGGAAGATAAGGTAAGACCGAGGAGGCACAGTATATTGCTCTCAGGGAGACTCGCTTTGTCCATGCTTATGGGAGGCAGGAAAGGTTGCCTGTGATGATTGACAGACAGCAGCTTCGTTTTAGACGCATTGAAATTTACAAGCCACTTGTTATCTTATTCTACCACTGAGTGCAGATCCCTCTCCAGACCAGAAGCGACATTATGTTTACCCGCCTCGCCGGATTTCTTACTGATGTGGGAGTAAATCCACCACTTCCGTAAGGGACTGGAAAATGGCAAAGTTCATGGCCTGGTGCCAGCTGAATCAGTAACAGAGTCTTTTAGCCACTCGGCATGATGGGCGTTAAGATCTCCGAAAACAAATATGTGAGCAAATGGGTGGGAGGAAGTAGCCTTATCTATATTGTCAGAGATGCTGTCTAGTAGGGAGCAGTCGAGAGAGGACGAGGAACGGTGAAGGGAGCAGTCGGGAGATGAGGGGGAACGGTGTAGGGAGCAGTCGGGAGGGGAACCGTAAAGGAAGAAAAGGTAGCTAACTGAACTGAGAAGTGACAGACAGAGACATACATATTGGTGGTCAGGGGATTCGAGCAATGTCACCCTATCTACAGGGAGGTGTTCACTAAAGTATGTCCAGAGGGAGTGCTTGGAAAGCATGTGGGGAAGTCCACTACTTGTGTAAGGGATTGGGAAATGGCAAAGTTCATGGCATGGATGCCAGGTGAAACAGTAACAGTGTCTTTAAGCCACTCAGCATGATGGGCGTTAAGATCTCCGAACACAAATATGTGAGCAAATGGGTGGGAGGAAGTAGCCTTATCTATATTGTCAGAGATGCTTTCTAGCATGGAGCAGTCGGGAGAGCAGGGGAACGGTATAGAAAGAAAAGGTAACTAACCGAATTGAGAAATAACAGACGGAGACATACATATCAGTGGTCAGGTGATTCGAGAGATGTAACCCTAGCTAGAGGGAAGTGTTCACTAACGTATACTCCCAACCCATGCATATGAACAGTGGAATCCTTCCTTAGAAGGGGGAGATAGCCAGGGATCGAGAAGTAAGAAGGGAATTGAGGGGTTGGGATTAGTCTCAAAGAACGTAAGAATGTCAGGGGACTTTTCACGGAGGAAAAATTCTACACTACAAAAGTTAGTAGGAATGCCCCGGTTGTTAGTGAAAGAAAAACCCAGTACGCCTACACACAGTAGAATGTCATTTATTAAGGAGTTAAATTAATATATTTCTTATTTCATAAGTGTATCATTGTGGTGGATGTGCGTTGTGGTGTAGTGGATATCGACTCGGAATGACAAATCGGGGAGTCGAGTTCGAATTCCAGTTGAATTCCTTGTATTCACTTATGCACAAATACCCTTGGAAAAGGTATTAATCCGTCTCTTCCCTCCAGTTATGGGTTAAATAATAGGACAGATTGGGTTCTATAGCCTTGGCTGACAACACAGAAAACAATCTGACAACACAGAAAACAATGGTAACCTACTGCGGGATAATCTTCTGCCCAGTCAGTCATGTCTCTTTCGAGACATGATCGCACAAAGCGTGTATCACGAATGGCACTTAACTGACTGACCATTGTGGTAGGTGAAGTGCTTCTAAGCTGAAAGAAAATGACGCGACTCTCAGCTTCCATGCCTAAAACCATTTTGCTAAATGACCTTTTAAAAATATTGCCTATATGCTGATGTCATCGTGCCAATGAGAAATGGAAGAGCCGAGTTCCATTCCAGTCGGGGTTGCTACATTCACTTACACGCAAATACACTTGGCGAAGGTATGAAGCCATCTCCTCCTTCTCGCTATGGGTTAAATATAGGTCTTGTATCCCGAAGAATCTATATGTGTCATTCGGCAGGATTCGAATAAAAATTTACCGTAAATAATCAGGCCAGTAGATATAAATAGATAATACTGTTTAATTAAAAATAGAATATCTACTTAAATATGATTACCGATCAAAAATAATGTTCAAACAAATCATTTCAAATTGTCGGTTGTTTATAACCAGTTTCGTTAATCTTCGTTAATTTCCGTAACATGTTTACATTTGTTGACGTTACGATACATTTAAGGGAAGATGTGGTTGTTGCGATGAATCGAAAACTGTGTTATATATACGCTTGATTAAAACCTCGTTTAGATTGGAGGTCATTCGTGGTCGAGAGGTCTAAGACGTTGCCAGATCAAATAATCTATATATATAAAAGGTAATCTGTAATAAGGATAGAAGGCTGTGTTTGCTTAAAGGTCGGTGGAGTTCCTAACATAACTGTGAGCAAAATACCATCCTCGCAACCAACACAAATAATAACATGTAGATATGACAAGGCAGTTTAACGATCTAGTCTTACGGAGTGACACTATAAATGGTGCATCCATATAGAAGAGGTTATTGTGTTAATTTATTTCAGCGTCTTGTGTTATATGACCAGAGATAAATTCTGAGATGTGGCCAACCAGTTGACCGAAATAGTTTTGTGTGACTGTTCCCTATGCACGCTTACATTTTTTAAGCTACGCCATTCAAACTTTCTAGGGACACATATCTACAGGGAAGTCAGGTCGACACATACTTTTTGAGTTTAAGTTCAGCAATTTTCTCTTTCGCATTTTTGGCCAATGGTGCAGATTGTTTACATTTGCTCTATAAGATCTAAGATGGTTGCTAGATTACGTCACAGAATTGAAATCACACATGTCAAACGCAACTAAAATATTTTTTATTAAAAAAAAAGGAGCCTTTATATTTAATTTTTATTCCGACGTTTTAAAATTTCATTTGGTCAACAAAAGAATGTGAATATGTTTCCCCGTAATTTTGAAACAAAAAAAAAATATTAAAAAATGTAGGCGTGCATAGGGAACAGTCATACACAGACTCACAGATTGCCTGTTATATATAGAGATTATATTCGAAGTGTCTGCAGCGAATTTAAACGTATTTGTTTCATCCGCTGAAGAAATTAAAATGTTCTGAGTTGGACGGGCAACGCCGGGCTATGATGCTAGTTATTACTAGTCTCAAAAATAGTTAAAGCAATATTCTATCGAAAAAAAAAGAATTATGCTTATAATCTATCTAATATAAACTTATTTATAAATGGAACTTTGTCTCTGAGTGTGTGTTTGTTTCGCGGTACCCCCGATAAATATCGAAAATCTAAAATCTAAAAAATCGGGTTATAGAAGGAGTGATTCGATTTTAATCAAATTTTATACACTCATAGACAAAGACATAAGAAACGATATTCAGAAGTTTCAAGGTTGCAGTTCTTACAATAGTGCAGAAAATCGAAAATATATATATATATATATATATATATATATATATATATATATATATAAAAGGCAAGATGTTTGTGTGTGTGTCTGTTTATCTGCCTGTATGTCTGTATTTGTTTCAGCTCTTTTATTTTAGTTTTTGCTTCGGATTTGGCTCTAAGTAGGTATAATTATAGTTCTTAGTCTCAGCCATGATACCATTTACTCAAAGGACTTATTTAGCCTTCAAAATTCAGTTTACGACGAAAAAACTTATTTGATATTGATACCAGGAAATCAAAATTTAATTTACATCCATTCATTTTTCTTTCAGTCGACGGTTTCGCTTTTACTGGAAACAACTATTGCTTTTTAGTCTTTTGTGTCAACATCCAAAGAGTCTGAGCTCCAGGACCATGGATTAGTTTTAAAGCTTTCATTACACCTGAGCAACGCCGGGTTACACTGCTAGTTTAAAATATGTTTCAGCTTTGTACATGATAAACCGTAACAATGAATGATTGTTGGTTGGTTGTTTTGTTTTTCATGGCATATCAACCTCGGCGGGTCATTTATTGCCAAGTAAATTGTATTTATTTATTGCTGGTAATACCTTTTGCTTTCAACAATTTATTGCTGTTGTTTTTTATATAAGTTTTTGTGTCTAGTAATACTTTTTTCTTTTTCGAGTATCAAGATTCATTGGGATTTGTTTTAAAGGGCAGATTCCCAAAGTCCTACCCTGTTATTTAACCCATAACTGGAGGGAAGGGACGGATTAATACCTTTCCCAAGGGTACCACTGCTTAAGTGAATGCAGGGTATTCAACTGGAATTCGAACTTGGCTCACCGATTTCTTTTTCCGAGTTGATATCTACTGCACCACAACGCACATCCGTCACTAAACGCTTACAGCACCTGGTATTCCCAAGCGGTCACCCACCTAAGTACTGTCCATGCTCAACGTTGCTTAACTTCGGCGATCGAGCGAGAACCGGTGTATTCAACGTGTTATGGCTGTAAGCCTAACAACGAATGAATTATCAATTAAATGATTGACTCCCATGAAATGAATTAGAAATACGTTTTGCTAATTACATTTTAAAGCTTTTCATTAACGAAAAATACAACTTTGTCTTTGTTTCAATGTTTAGTCGAATTTTGAGTTTCGTGTGACGAACTGGCGGGCTTTTGTTGGATTTTCATTTCTAGACTGTTTAACCTTTATTAAGGTTACAATTTCCGCTAGGATTTTATAAAAAAAATGGCTCCGAACATTCCATTCCATTCCATTTTTTTAAACTGGTCGATTGGAAAGTTGAAGCGTATCACAATTTATTTATTTATTTTTGCTAGTTGTGTGGGAGATTATTTGAA
Source organism: Ascarosepion bandense (assembly GCA_037127315.1). NCBI lineage: Eukaryota > Metazoa > Mollusca > Cephalopoda > Sepiida > Sepiidae > Ascarosepion > Ascarosepion bandense. Next base: position 55,272 of record JBBBDQ010002053.1, read on the forward strand.
ATCAATCGTCTACCGAAATCAGGTCGTGAATAATTGTTGCACTAAATGAGAAAATTATCTCGGCATGTAAAAACATCAATCCTTGGGGGCGTCAGGGTGGAATATTGATTAGCGTGTAAGTGAGTACGGTCCTCACTAAGTGCCTCATTGTTGTAGCCTTGTTCTACGTTATTGCATTTTACGCAAACATAAGTTTTATTATGTTTGTAATAGTTACTTTGAGAAGATATGATAAAAAACGAGGTTGATTAAAGTTTTGTTTATTATGGAAACAACACATCTGTATGTATGTGTGTCTGTGTCTCTGTGTGTGTGTGTGTGTGTGTGTGTGTGTGCGCGCACGAACGGTAATATACTTGTGTGTCATATTAGCAGAAGGATTATAGTTATTTAAGAAACTCACATGTTTGTGAGTCTCTGCGAGAATTAAAATCGTTACTCATGTCAACGAAACGATAGTAGGTACCATGTCACTCATAGATATGTGAGGTAACTATAATTTTTGAAATACATACAAATTTAGTCTAAGTGATTATACAAACACTGGAAAAAATATTGTGTCCCCAAATTTTCAAATAACTTCAACTAGTTTTTATTTACTTCGTAACAATTAAATATTAGATATAATTAAAACAATTTTTGTTTAACAGCTAAACATCCAACCTTCATAAAATTCACCGAAAAAAAAAATTAAACTAAGTTGTTTTTTATTTTTTAAAATGTATGATATATTTTCCAGACATTGCTTTCTGTTATATCTATAAAATTGTTTGTAAGAACCTAAATAAACTCGGCGAACATCCTATAAATTGTGGTGATTGCATTCTTCTTTTTTTTTCCAGGAGTCGTACATCTGAACGAGATATAATTTTGCTGTACACCGTTCTCTGTCCATGCGTGTAAAGTAAATCACGTGATCCTTACAGTCGCTAGGCAGCAAATAAAAAGTCGCGCCATTGAACGATCGGCGTTGTCCAGCGTTTGTCTGCGTCTAAAATTCGCCTCGGAATAGCTCCCCTTTCCTTTCTCGATGATTTCTCTGTCCTTTTGTCTCCGTTTTCGTAGTCTTGTGGGCTGCGTTATTCTCTACGGACACGACAATATCCATTAATGGAACGGAACATGTCAATCATGGAGGCGGGGGTGTCCGGAGTTTCTTACAAGCAGTATAATACGTTTCCTTCCGATGGACATCAATTCTACTAAATTTTGCTTGCTGATTCCTTCGACAGAGCAGATTTAATATAATAAATTGGATATTTTTCTAGCCTTCTCTTCATAATGAGTTTTGATACCATCATCACAATGGTACACACTATCACAGCACCAGTAAGCACGAATTCAATAATAATAATAATAATAATAATAATAATAATATGATAAAGAAAGCCAAAGACAAAGCTCTTGAACAGATGAAACAACGCTGGCAAGACAAACCTCTGCATGGCCAATATCTAGAACGTGCTAATAAACCCAATGTTGATAAAATTAATACTCATCGATGGTTACGTGCATCTGGATTAAAGTCTGCGCAAAACCAAAGTCTTTTCACTAGACACTTTCACGCAAATATCATACATAATAATGTGGACCCAAAATGCAGGTTCTATGAAAAATACCAACAAACAACAAACCATTTAATCTCAGGATGTTCTGCACTTGCCCAAAATGAATATAAAAATCGTCACAAAAGAGAGGGGCAATATTTGTACTGGACAATGTGAAAACACTATTGAAAATATGTAAACAAACACTGGTATGGACATCCCCCAGCACCGGTTACAGAAATAGAAGATATCACCATGCTATGGGATTGCATCATAAATAAGCTAGAAATTCTTGTTAAAAACCATAAAGAAAAAACTTGCTTATTAATTGATATGGCTTGTCCAGCGGATTGTAACATAGCAACCAAGGAATTCGAAAAACTGTCAAAATATAAAGACCTGGAAATTGAAACAGAAAAAATGTGGAAATTGAAAATAAGAATCGTACCATTGATAGTAGGTGCACTTGGAATGATAAAAAATTGATCAAAACAGTACATTGAAATAATCCCTAATAATCCCTAATAAAAATGTCTTGTTAAGTACAGCCCACACACTAAAGAGAACTTTGTCTATGTAATGCTAGGGATGTAAGGGGAGATAAAAAATAAAATAAAATGGAGCCATAACAACACACCACGACTTACCTTAGGTCTTCCCGCAGACTTGGTAGGTAGTGCAACCATAGCAGATAGTGAATTATGATGAAAAATGATATAATAATAATAATAATAATAATAATAATAATAATAATAATAATAATAAAATCTTTTCTTTCGGCTGCTCGAAACAAATGCATCAGAAGAAACAATATAAAAACCACAATGAACAAACTCGTGCAAAAATTAAATCCCATCTTTATACCGAAAAAATGAAACGGTAGGAAAAAAAAACAAGCAAAAACAACCCATATCAAAGAATATGCCAAAAGAAAAAAAGAAAGAACTTAAGAGGGTAGAAACTGTAACAAACAAAATGGCAGGACTTATGTACTCAAGGTCATTTTGTTGTGTGACCTTTTTAAAACGATGCCAATGTGCTGGTGGTTTAAACGACAGTGACCCAGAAAAAGAAATGGAAGAGCCGAGTTTGAACCCCGATCGGCTACGCTATATTCACTTACAAACAAAGACCCTTGGCGAAGGTAGGAAGCCATCTCCGCTTTCCTATGAGTTAGACAATAGGTCTTGTATCTGGAATAATTCTTATTCTCAAAAACAGTTAATGCAATTTAGTCAGTCAGTTAAGTGTCGTACATGATACACGCTTGGGCGATCATGTCTCGAAAGAGATATGACTGACTGGGCAGAAGATTATCCTGCAGTAGGTTGCCATTACTTTCTGCAGTAGATGGGTCCCAGTCAAGTCTTTGAGAACCCAATCTGTCTTGCTATTTAACCCATAACGGATTAATACCTTACCCAAGGGTATTTGCACGTAAGTGGATGCAAGAAATTCAACTAAAATTCGAACTCGGCTCCATGATTTCTCGTTCCGAGCCGATATCCACAGCACCACAATGCGCATCCACAGTTAATGCAATATTCTCTTAAAAAAAAATAATTATTCTTATAACTTGAAATATGTTTAAGTTTTGTACACACGTGATGATAAAGCGTCATAATAAATGAATTATCAATTAAATGATTAACTTCCATGAAATTAATTAGAAATACCATTTGCTAATTAGATTCTAAAATTTTTCATTAACCAAAAATACAATTTCATCTTTGGGTCTTAATGTTTAGTAGAATTTTGAATTTTGTGTGTCGAACTGAAAATAGTGCAAAAGAGTTTTCATCGAACAATGCCATAAACCAGAATCTTTGGTAAGAAAAAAAAAGAACAAAACAATCTGGATCATTGAAATCTTGACCAAAGACACTATCGCTTCTGATTTGTTAGTTGTAAGAAAAGAAAATCTGTTAACTATTTGTAGGATAAAAATAGCGCAGTGCAAAAACAGAAGAAAGCGAAAAATACTCTAACTATATTTGGAAGGTGACGGTCGAACCTGTAATAGCTAGAGTACTTGGAATAACGAACACAACACGCAAAAACAATTGTCGAATGAAAATGAACTGCTGCACTGAAATGTGATTTTTTTATGTGGCATCTAAAGTTGGACAATTTTATCCCAAAGGCGGGAAAACGGTTAAAGGCCACCGAGATTTCGGGTCTAGTAAGAATGGTTAAAAATGAAATGAAAAAAAAAAATCTAAAAAGACGTTATTGAGACAACTGAATAGAATATTTTGAATATTTTTCATAACGAGGGAAAAAAGCTTGGCGAATATGATATCCACGAGGCAAACTAAAGGTCAGAAGAGCAGAGGAAAAACAATGAAAAACTAGTAAAACATTTTGAACAAATGGAGAGAAATTAAGTACAATAAACACAGCGGGTCATAGAGGTACAAATAAATTTTCGAAGTTAGAGAGAGAGAGAGAGAGAGAGAGAGAGAGAGAGAGAGAGAACACACACACACACACACACACACACACACACACACACACACACACACACACGAACGCTGACTTGGTTCGTATATTTCCCAACTGCATTAGCGCTAAGTGAAAACATGCTTCTGGCTGATTCGTCGTTTTTCGCTCTTAAAAATCGTTACGTGATCCCCTACAGCTGAGGGGAAAAATAAGTATACTTGTTTTTATTTCAAATTTATCCTTTTTTTTTTATAATTTTCATTCATTTTCTTGTCTTTTAGCTGTTAGTTGTTGCACTATTTTATATTATATCTTATTGTATTCTGTTAACTTTCATTTCATCTCGTGGAATAATCTACTCATTGTCTGCCTTTGTATATTTTTAATCCAAAAGGATAAGCAGGTAGGTAAATCTAAAAAAAACAATCCTAATTAATATTAATTTCATTAATATTAAAATTGATCAAAATGGAGGGCTCGATGCAAATATTATATTCTAATTAAAGAGCCAAATATAAAAACAAAACAATTTTTGTGTAGAGATACTATGTTTTTATAAACCATTGTAACAACTATTACAATATATATATATATATATATATATATATATATATATATAAACATATACTGTTAAATATAAAAGACAATGAATGTCTATTATGTTTAATCATGAGCTTATTTTAGCTTTAATTTCAGTTGAAAATAAAGACAAGAATTCTCCAACATTTGAATAATTTTTTATTAATTTGGTTCTCAGCTTTCGGCTCACGTGAACCATCTTCAGAGAGGTTATTTAGACGGTAATACAATAACATCCACCATCAGCGACGATTTTATTTTGTGTTGACATAAAACTCAGCTTGGCAACGGCAACAGTTACCAAAAATAAAAAACGCAATTCGCAAATTTGCAATACGGTTCTATGACGTCACACCGCGTGATAGCGCGAAATGACAACAGAACCATGTATTCAAATGCAATGTAATATGTTATGACCGGATTTAAAAGTGATTTTATTAAGTGTGGGTTGTTTGGATTTAATGTACATGGCCTCCAATATCTGAAGGTTCAATATATATATATATATATATATATAAACAATTAATTAATGTTTATATATATATATATATATATATAAACAAAACAAAATTTCGATATTTAAATCCGTTGAATAGCCATTTCTCAAGGACTTTTCATGTTTCAGAATCGAACTGCTCCTCTTCGGGTGATATGTCGAACTGAAAATAAATGGTGGAAACGTTTTATTTTTGGGAATGTGAGGTGTAAGTGGTGGTTGTAGGGGATTGGAATTTGGTGTGTCTAAACTAGTCCATCAGCAGTTTGTAACCATAGAGATACATATTCGGGGGGGGGGTGGCTTAGATCTGGACAGGTCACTTTTTAGTTTCGTCTGGGTAAATCGCATAGTGGGACCTTAGATTTTTTAAATGGATAAAAATGTTTTATTTGACTACTATCTATGAGTACATGGAATAGAGTAACATTTTAGTATTGTATGGGTTTTTTATTTTATTTTATTAATTTAATATTCATTTTTTTATTTTGTGGATGAAACATAGTTATTAAATACATTTTGGAGAGGATTATTTTGTCTGAATAAGGTATCTAGTGGGACATCATAATACTTAAAATAGGTAAATAATTTTTAACTGTAAGTTGAATTTTTTTTTCATCTTAGAGCACGTGTTCTCTCATTTCCTTATATATGTGTGTGTATTTTTTTATTGTTTCACTCCAAGCAAGGCGGTACGCCACTGATGCGCAGGGGGCTACATAAGAGTAAAAGTTTAGACAGAAGGTGAGTGACGAGAACGACGAAATAGTTACAGGGGGTGTCAGAGAAAGAGCAAGAGAAGGATGGGAATACAGGTGTGAAGACAGGTGCGAAGGTAGAGAGAAAGGAAAAGAACAAGATATACGGGGTGATGTAGAAAGGACTAGAGTCAAGTGAATAAGAGATGGGTATTGATATTGCATTTGAATTCCTGGAGGTTGTTGCCGTCAGGAAAGCAAGTCTATGGAAGGGAGTTCCACAGGCGGGAAGTGCGAGAAAAAAAGCTGATGGAGTAGAATTGTTGCTTGCATTTGGTTGATCTGACTGCAAATGGGTGGGACCTTGTTGCCAGTCTGGTTGTACGAGTAAATTCTTGTGGCGGGACACCAGTGACTTAAGTCGGTCGGAGCAGAAGCCAAGAAAATATTTGTAGAATAGACAGAGAGTTATATCCGTATTCTGAAAGTCGATATTTCAATGTCTCTTTCTTTACAATTCGTGGTGTTTTGTAAAATTTAAATTGCTTTATTTTTAAAGAGAACATGGAAAAATGAGAACATGAGATCAGTTTTCGTCATTTAATGCTCTTTTATTTCTAGAATAAAGAAACATGGCTGTAGAATCAGATATGTGCCATTTATGGAGACAGTGCAACAATTGAGGACAGTTTGTAAGTGTTTCACGAGCTCCAGAAGTAGAAAGATGACAAACGTCCCAGCACGCATGCAGTTGCTGATGACAACCAAATCGAAATGATGACTAAAGATAACCCTGGTTAAACAAGACGAGACATCGCAGGGATACTCCACTCATGAGTTTTGTAAGGCATTTCGAAACGTGAGTCGTTATTATGTTTGGATACTTCACGGTTTAAATAAAACAAAATTAACTGCTCAGATTTCATCTGCAATTCAATATTCAAATGACTCATTTTTTTAAAAAATAACGATGACAGGCGATGAAATATGGATAGTTTAAGACAATCTTGAGCGAAAAGAGATTCTTGTTAAAGTGCATTAGCCACTATTAACCACTCCAAAAATCTGTCAGTATCCGAAGAATGTGTTACTGTGTATCTGGTGCGATTGGAAGGACAATGTGTATTACATGCTGTTTCTGCAAAATCAGATCTTGAATTCAAACAAGTATTGTTCCTAATTGAACTGATTAAAGGCAGAAATTAATAAAATGAATCTGAAATTGGCCAATTAAAAGTGTGCCGTCTTCTATCAGGACAATGGCGAACTTTGCAGTTTGTTTGTTTTTTTTAGGGCCAGTAGAAATTCGTACAGCTACTCACCTGACCTTTTACCATTTATTTCGACACCTATAAAACTTTCTCACTGGGGAAAGAACTTCAGTTGTCTGGAAACCGTAAAAACAAGTTCATCAACCGAAAAAATATCAAATTCTCGAATGATGAACTCATGAAGCTGCCTCAAAGATGGAGGAGAAAGTGGCAGGATAAACCTATGTACAATTATGTTTTTGAAATTCAATTCAAACTCACTTAGATAAGTTTATCACAGATGTCAAATTCTGAGAGGATGGATTCATTAAGCTGTAACAAAGAAAACAAAGATAGTGTAGAAAGGAACACATACAAGGCAGAATAAATATACGTAAAACTATCAAAGTATTGTCTTTGAAATTCAATTCAAACTCACTTAGATAAGTTTATCACAGATGTCAAATTCTGAGAGGATGGATTCATTAAGCTGTAACAAAGAAAACAAAGATAGTGTAGAAAGGAACACATACAAGGCAGAATAAATATACGTAAAACTATCAAAGTATTGTCTTTGAAATTCAATTCAAACTCACTTAGATAAGTTTATCACAGATGTCAAATTCTGAGAGGATGGATTCATTAAGCTGTAACAAAGAAAACAAAGATAGTGTAGAAAGGAACACATACAAGGCAGAATAAATATACGTAAAACTATCAAAGTATTGTTTTTGAAATTCAATTAAAGACATTACAAACCCAATATAATGAAGAAATTACGCTAGAAATTATAGTAACATGTTTCTATAAAGTAACCAAAGATTTCATGTCGCTTTTTGCTTCTAGTGAGAAGGAGAGATCACTGATAGGCAGATGAGTTTTTTCAAATTCCGGGGAAGCGTGGGGAGTATTGCTCTTGACCAATGCAAGTGCATTGTGCACACAGATCAGTCATAGCTCGAGCAGTGGCGATTAAACAGTGTTTTGGCGAAGCAGATCATTCGGGGTTGCCGTCTTCATCCTGTGAGAGGCTGTAAGTGAACGAACCACCCAGTATCGGTCCCAGAAGATTTCTGTCTTTTAACTCCGCAGTGGCCTGCCACAGTTTATGGATTATGAAGCCTTGAAGGCGGCCATAGTGATGGACAACGGCCACACCTGTGATGAGCTTGTCGAGCGTTTTCAGGGAAGGCGTACAAGATGAGCAAGTGTGTAGCCCAAACACTGCCAGAAGCTAACAAGCAACAACAATTGGATAGACTATTTTCCGTTGCTTTCTTCCACTGCAACGTGATCAGATTTTATCAAGTTCTCACCAGTGGGTGCTGTATGACACTCCCAGACCTTTGTTGTCTCTATGCGATTTTGTGCCTCGCATCACAAGACCACCTCTTCATCATCACAAGATAATTCTCTGTACCTGGTGGAGACGTCGACAAGGAGCACACTATGAGCTGCTAATAACGGGTCAAACAATCACTGCGCACCTATACTTGCCCATGTTGGAATGTGTGCAATAGGCAATGAACCAAAAGGTGTCAATATTGGTTAATCAAAAAGGTGTACCGTTCCTCCATGACAATTCCAGGCCTCATGTCGCGCGAGTGGCTAAAGATACCAGTCGACTTGGCTGGGAGACACTGTACCATATAAATTGTTACACCAAATTGGCGCCAACAAATTACTATCTCCAGTTACTGTTTCCTGAACAATCAACTTCAGTTACAAATGAGGCAAAAGTTCCGGATTGCACTCACAGATTTATATACGTCCAAGACACCTGTTTTTTTTTCTCTTTTTTACCGTTACTGCATTTCGAAGCTGAAGACATGTTGGCAAAAGGTTCTTGATTGACTACCGGCATGTCAAATATATATATATATATATATATATATATATATATATATATATATATATATATATATCCGAGTGGGTACAGAACGAAGAAAGAATTTTTTCCGTCCAAAACATTAATTTAAAACAGTGCTCGATATATGATGTATAGAGCTGTGAATATTTATTATAAATTATGTTTTAGAACATGTACATTATTTTTTTAATATATTGGGCACCCAACATTGAAACAAACATATGATTGTCGAGGACATATATTAAAAATAATGTACATGTTCTAAAACATAATTTATAATATATATATATATATATATATATATATATATATATAGTCATCCGCAGACAGATCTGTTTCGCTGTATCACAGCTCATCAGTACGGCTTAGACTCCGGTCGCTTCCTAACCCAGGATTGAAACCCGACCGAATCGGCGATTCTACCCCTAGGCCACGAGCGTCCCGCAGAAGAAGGCAGACTTTTTAGCGCGTATAAACACGCCCAATAGCTAGAGTGCTCCAATTCATTATCGAATGTCCGATGCGTATATGCTGGAGTAGCTACTGTTTACAAAGTCTCCCACTCTTCCAAAGTGCTCAATCAGGGTGTGAGAGCGTAAATATATATATATATATATATATATATGTGTGTGTGTGTGTGTGTGTGTGTGTACAGGTAGACAGATATTGCAACAAATTTTCGAATTACGAGTTATATTTAAGTTCAAGAATTATCAGATAGATTTTAAAAAGTTACTCTTTGCCTAAAATGTCAGGACCTAAAAGTCATTAGGTCTTTTGTATTCACAGTTTCCTTCTCCTCGACTGGTTGCCAGTCATTCTGCACTGCTATTTTGCCCACAGCTTGGGCGGGAGAAGAGATCAATTCATAGATTTCCCAATGGTATGAGCAAATTAGATAGATATAATGAACTCGATTAGAATTCGAAATTAATTCTCCAATTTCTAAGTCCAAGCCGCTAACCATTACAGTACTTCACAGATGCAAGTTAAATCAGTTAAATATATAAATAAGTTCCATCACAGACAATCACTCCTAACCCACCATTAACATGGATCAGGCTAGTCTCCCTGAAAGTAAAACACTGCGTTCCCTTGGTTTAACTCTCACAACAGACCTCAAGTGGAATGACTATATAGAATCCATGGCTAAATCCGCTGCTAAGAAAGTCAGTTCTCTGTGTAGGGCCTGGAAGTTTTTTTCCACCTGAAACAATCCTGCGCATATATAAATCTACCATCAGTCCGTGCATTGAATATTGCTGCCATATCTGGTCGGGTGCCCCTGCTATTCACCTCGGGGTTCTTGACAAAATCCGACGAAGAATCTGTAATATGATCGATTCCAACTTAGCAGCTCAGATACAGTCACTTTCTCACCGGAGCAATGTGGCTTCCCCGTGTCTCTTCTACAAATACTTTCAGGGCTTCTGCTCCGATGAACTTAGCTCACTGGTGCCCTCTATATATAAATTTACTCGAACCACAAGATTAGCAACTAGTTCCCACCCTTTTACAGTGAAACCAATAATTTTTAAACGCATATTCTACTCCAACAGATTTTCTTGCATTTCCAGTCTGTGGAGTTCCCTTCCGTTTACTTGCTTTCCCGACAGCTACAATCTCCGAGAATTTAAATGTAAAGTCAATAGTCATGTCCTATCTCACTAACCTGCATCCTCTCTCTCATGCTCCCTTCTCCGTCCACTCCGCTCTCATCAGTATTCTTATCCTTCTATTACCCACTTCCTGATACCCCCTATAACCTGTCACTCTTTCTCATAACCTTCCTCCTATGTAACCCCCTGAAAAACAGTGGCAGTAAAATGCCTTGCTTGGGGCGATATTATTATAAAAAAAAGTTATTTGAAAGACACACGTCGAACTCTATTCTCACCTTGATTTTAAGTAAAGTTTGAAAACAATGAATTTGAACGAATATTTAACGTTGTTATCAACTGGCAATTAATAATTACATACAAGACTGGCAACTTGAAACCCTTGATAATTTTTGGCGACATTTTTGAAGGTTTCAACATGTTTGTTTTAACCAGTGCTTTTTTTTTTTACGGTAACAGGCAAGTGACAAATCTAGATTTTCCTGTTTTAGTCACTAGTGATTTGCGGCCATTTTTATCGGCTTTTTATTGCATTATCATTAGCAAGAGACGCCAAATTCATTTTGACAGCGTTTTCCTTATGTCGAAATGATGGAGCCATGATTTATGAAGAAACATATGTACTTGGAGTTTCTGTCAAAGCTTATTGCTTTATCACAGTATTTGAAGGCTGCACCTTGCCACCAAATTATATTATAAAAAACAGTGTTTTGATTTATTTTTTTAGTAACAATACAAAGAACTGACACGTTGTATATAGATTTTCAGAGACGAGACGAAACGAGACGAAACACATGCAAATACTAAATTGGTTTTAGGTCTCAGAGGCAAATCACTAAAATGATTTGTTGAAATCAATTTTAGTTACAAATTGATATAGAGCATATGAAGTCGTTTGTTAAATTTTACTATTCGTTTATTTTGACTATTTTTTTATTGTTTAGTAGCGAAATAATTTAATTAACAGCAATAAGAATAGGATAATTGATTATTATTTTTATTATATATGACAGATATTATTATATATGATATTATTATAATATTATATGATATTATATTATATGATATTATTATATATGATATTATTATATATGATATTATTATATATGACAGATATTATTCATTTCATTATTAACTGATTAATTAATATTATTTATCATTTTCAACAAATGTTATAAAAAAAATTAAAATTATATATATATATATATATATATATATATATATATATATGCAGGTTTCATTGAATAATATAGACAAGTTTTGTCTATTAATTTTGTGTAGGATCCTTTCATACCGTCTGATATACTTGATGGTGATATCGTTGAAAGACAACAAAAAATCACAGTAATTGTTGATTTTTTTATCGGGTCTAAGCTTTTGGTTCACATAAGCCATTATCAAAGAGTAAATATTAACACACAGTAAACATAGAACATTTAAGTTATTAACAGTAAAGAGAATTAAATTGAAAATATAAGTCCATCCCTACCGTCCATCCCTACCGTCCATCCCTACTCTCGAACTCGGAACGAGTTGAACGGGTCTACTCTCCCGAATACGGGGCCGTTACTCGCCTCTTTGCGTACGAACGCGGAGAAACGAATGCGAGTGCTAACAGGCGCTGTGGGATGAATCAAACATTCGGCTAAGGTGCTATCAGAGCTTTATCTGAGAACGAAATATAGAGAAAGAAAGAAATTCTGGTATTTTTATTTGAGTGTGTATACATATGTATATTCATTTATTTCATCTGTAAATTCATATCGCATATAGAGACGATAGTTATTCAAACATGTCAGTTCGAGACATGCATTTTCAAACCTAGTCGAACGTAGACTGAAGAAAATTCTTGTACCGTAAGCAAAAGCTATTAAATTTTCTTCATTCTACGGTCTACTGGAGTTTACAATGCATGTCTCGAACAGACATGTTGAAATAGCTTTTCCTCCTAAATGTGATTTGAATTTATAGATGAAATAAATGAATATCTGCTCTGTAAATTAAATTTACGTTGAGGTCTCTGTTGGAACAATTTTAATATTTAATCGATATTACTAGGGTCCTCTGAGATCATTTACCAATCTTCTTCTGGAGTTTTTACTGATATATATATACGCTCTCACACCCTGATTGAACACTCTGGAAGAACGGGGGACGTTGAAAAACAGTAGCTACTCTGGCATGTACGCATCGCTCATTCAATAATGAATTAAAGCACTCTGACTATTGGGCATGTATAATGATAATATACGCGCTAAAAAGTCTACCTTCTTCTACCGAGCGCCCATAGCCGAGCGGTAGAATCGCCGACTGACGCCAATTCGGTCGGGTTTCAATTCTGGGTTAAAAGCAATCGGAGTAATGATGAGCTGTGATACAGCGAAACAGATCTGTCTGCGGATGACTATATATATATATAATCGTTGCACTCCAAGTAAAGCATTACATTACTGCCACTGGTGCGCAGGGTTTACATAAGGAGAGAGTGAAGAAAAAGAGGACCCGGTCACAGGGAATGTCGTGGAATGGATAAGAAATGGATGGGAACACTGTTCTGAAGTGAGTTGCGTGAGAGTTGAGCGGGAAAAGAGAAGAGCAAGATACAGGGTGTGTCTGGGAAAGAATGGGAGTCAACTAGATAAGAAATGGCAATTGACGTTGCATTTAAACTCTTTGAGAGTGTAGCTATAAGAAAAGCAAGAATACGGAAAGGATTTCCACAGGCAAGAAGTTCAAGAAAAGAAGCTGATAGAGTAGAAATTGCGGTTACATTTGCATTTTTTTCACTAAAAAGGGCGTGGCCTAGTTGCCAGTATGTTCAATAGCATGAGTATTTTCGTGCAGAGGATGTAGCAGGGATCTAAGTTCATCGAAGCAGAAGCCATATAAATATCTGTATAAATTATATATACGAGGGTCATTCAATAAAAAGGTGATTTTTTCGGTATCAGGACTTCTAATAGAGACAGATAAATAGCGTATAAACAAATAAATTATATATATATATATATATATATATATATATATATATAATAATAATAATAAAACCGACTCTGTACGTATTCTAATCTTAAAATGCTACACAAGTAATTTTTAAAGACCACGAATAACCAGCAGAATCTAACTCCGTTATTGTCCTCGGCTATAGAGCTTTGGACAAAGAGGGGAAAAAAAGAAAACTGCGTAGGACCGACAATACATACGGTTCTTCACAGTAAAGAAAAAAACCCTCAAACGGAACAAACCACCAGGAAAGAAAAGTGCTCGATACTAAACTAACCAAAATATATATATATATATATATATATATACGCGTATATATATATATATATATATATATATATATATATATATATGTCTACAATTTACTTCCGGCTAAAATTTAAAATTTCTCTCTCTTAGCCGTTTCCATTGACTCTTTCCTCTCAGTACTTTCTCACTTATTTTCCTCTTTACTTTCTATTTCCTCTGTATGAAAGATACAGAGGAAATAGAAAGTAAAGAGGAAAATAAATTTCCTCTTTATTTTCCTTTTCATCTTATTTTCACATCTTTTCTACCGACTTTCTTTTTCCCTCTCTTTTTTAATATCTTTTTACCTCGTACAAAAAAATCTAAACTTATTTATAAATGGAACTTTGTGTGTGTGTGTGTGTGTGTGTGTGTGTCTGTGTGTGTGTGTGTGTCCGTTACCTATAGAATCCGTAACGGCTGAACCGATTTTCTTGAAAATTTACACAATTGTACTATAAGCGTCTGCGAGTGTTCTTAGCTAGGTTTTATGTCGAAGTACCCCCGATAAATATCGAAAATCGATAATCGAAAAAATCGGGTTATAGAAGGAGTGGTCCGATTTTAATCAAATTTGATATACTCATAGACAAAAACATAAGAAACGATATTCGGAAGTTTCCAGGTTGCAGTTCTTACAGTAGTGCAGAAAATCGATAATATATATATATATAAGGCAAGATGTTTGTGTGTGTCTCTGTTTATGTACCTGCATGTCTGTATTTTTTCAGCCCTTATATTTTAGTATTTGCTTTGGGTTTAGCTCTAAGTAGATATAGTTGTAGTTCTTAGTCTCAGCCATGATATCATTTATTCAGAGAAAAATTTAACTTTCAAAATTCAGTTTACGACGATAAAACTTATTTGATATCGATAGCAAGAAATCAAAATTTGACTTACATCAAATCATTTTTCTTTCAGTCTACGGTTTCGCTTTAACTGGAAATAACTATTGTTTTTTAGTCTTTCGTGCCAACGTCCAAAGAGTCTGAGCTCCAGGATTAGTTTTAAAGCTTTCATTACACCCGAGCAACGCCGGGCTATACTGCTAGTTAAACATAAAAACTGACATAAAAAATACATTACCAATCATTCAAATATTTCTTCATTCCCTGAAGAATGTAACGTAATAAGTAGTTTTCTATTTTTCGATCGGTGGTCATCTTTAACAAAATTGCCGTCTTAAATGACAGTTTGTCGATGTTCAGTTTAGGGGAGGTACGAAGTTTAAACATTGGGTTAAAGTTTCTTCTTTAGTAAAGAACAAGTGAAGCATGTATTTGTTTATCCGCGTAACTTAATCCCGTTCTCTGCTGTCAGTAAATCTCATCTAACACGAACGTGTCAGATCAAGCCATGTTATTGAACATATTACAATAAGCTTCGTCTTGTACAGAGATGCAGTTAAGGAAGATTATGCTATTGCTTTTGTAATCTTTTTGTAATCTTGATAACTCTTATCGATAATAAGCAACTACTTTAACCACTGACAAGGCACAAAGCAGTATCAATGGAAATTTAAAATAGAATGTAAACTGCGTCTAGAGATTATATGCAAAAAAGTATTGTCAAATATTTTACGTAAAATTCATAGATATGTGTTATCCAATGAAATAACTTGCACTGTTATGTATAGCGAGTAAGCATGAAAACAATAAAGTCCTAATTTTCAATTTCATATTGATATTTCGTATTTTTTCGGTAATTATAGCAATTTGCAGTGTCAAGAGATTATTTGCAAGAACTAGAATTTAGTATTATGGCTCGTAAAAAAGAACTAACAATGAATGAAAAGAACTATATAATCAAAGAAATTAACAAAGGAATGTCTTCGCTTCAAATTTCTAAGGATTTGAAAAGAGATCACCGAACAATCAAGAAAATATGTCAAATGGGAATTCAACCAAAGAAAAAAAAGTCTCAGGCTGAATTCAGGAATTTAACAAAGCGAGATCTATCACATCCGAAGAGAATTAATAAGAAACCCAAATGCGTCAAGTGCGTTCATATTTGAGGCCGCTGGAGCTATGGTGTCAAGGGAAACAAGGTGTTAAGCATTAAGAAAGATTCCCAATGTAAAAAAAACAAATAAAGAAACCCATTTTAACAAAAAAAAACATAAGGAAAGAAGATTTTAGTGGGCAAAAAAACAAAAAACAAAACATGAAAACTGATTTCAGTAAAGTGCTTTTTACAAACGAATCACCCTCAATGGGCTCGAGGATGGGTTTGCAAGCAACATGACTCAAGAAAATTTTTAAACGCCAACAAGGCGGTGGTGGGATAATGATGTGGGCTGGGGTTATTGGGAATGTGTTCGTGAGTCCATTTAAAGTAAAAGACGAGGTTAAAATGAATTCCAAAATTTACTGTGATTTTCTAGAGTAATATTTCATTGAATGGCTTGATAACCAGTCTTTAGCCAAGCGTAGATCAATGGTCTTTATGCAAGACAGCGCACCAAGTCATGCATCACAGTTTACTAAATCCTGGTTTAAAGAAAAGGGATTTGTTTAAGACTCTCTTATGGACTGGCTTTCAAATAGCTGTGACTTGAATCCCATTGAGAACCTGTGGAGCATCCTCAAGAGAGATATTTACTCTAATGGAAGGCAATTCAACAGCAAGTGTGACCTCTGGGGGGGGGGCAGTTAAAGTTGCTGCAAGCAACTTACCAGCCGCTAAAATTACAAATCTAACATCAGATGTTGACAAAAGGCTGCTAAGAATTATTGAAAAGAAAGGAGCATTTGTGCAATAAAATTTAGGAGGTTCTTATTACTTTTTGTTGATATATCTTTTATTTTTAAAATAAAATGTTTTTTTGTTTTTCCTTTAAAAAATTGACGAATTTGTTCATATTATTTTTTTACATTAGTCTTACAAGGTATAATAATGTATCGAAATAAATAGTTGTAAATAAACTACTGACAGTCAAATTAGTCTGTTTTGTTAAGTTAGTAAAAATTTTTCCAACCAAAAACAATAGTTTCCTCTATCACTATATATCTAAGTCAATAATATTGAGTCAATAATATTGAGTAGAATCTAAACAATATCATAATAGGACTTTTAACACTAAAGACGCAACTCTTTATACCAATTCATAACTTGCATGTAATCTTTAGACGAAGTTTACATTTTTCAACTTTGAAAATCAGCACAAGAATTCTTGATTATTTTTCTTTAGTTCAAATATCGTCCATTCCATCTTGTATGTTCTGAATAGGATCTACTTTAATTTTTTTATCTGCACTCTTTCTTAAAGGTTGAAGAAAGAGGTCTAGTTTACTGCATTGAAAAAATGACAAATTTGGGATGAAGTAAAATGTTACTGAAAACAAATTATGCTTAACATCAGGGCCATAGCTGATGCTAAAAAAACACCGGGCACAGAGAAAATTGCCCGGATTTATTGTTGACAATGTGATGACGCCATCAACGTCATCCGTTTCCAGAAACTATGATTTTTGCGGATTTTTTCGGCTATTCCAATGGAAATTAAGCACTGAACGTGAACGAAAGCTGGAAATCGGGTTCAAACTTTCTGAGTATAACCAATCTTTTCTCCCAAAATTAATAAATAAAAAGATTTTTACTGCGTTCATTCGGCTGTTTTCTTCGTTTTTCTTTCTTTGTTTCTTTGTTTCTTTCTTTCTTTGTGAATTGTTTAGTTTGATTTCTGACAAAGACATTTTACCTTGCACAGATTTTCACTATGATGGCACGGATCGGCCCGGACCCGTGCCCGGTATGCCCGGTAGTCAGATACAGCTATGCTTAACATGATATTAGTTCATTCATATTTCACCCTCTACGTTTTCAGTTCATATAAAAACAGTAGCCACGCCTACAGAAGTTTTACTTTTCTATGAACTCATGGTTCACATACAATTACTTTTTTGTTTTTAAGAAGTTACGTTATTCTCCTTCAAAGAAACTTACGCAGCGTTTGTTTTTCACAGCTATTCTTATTTTGCAGAACATATTTTATGGAGAATATTCGTTTAAAAAAAATACAAACGAACACTCATAAGAATTCCTCGCTTCATATCTTTCTGGATAGATTCCAACATCTTAGGCTACGAATTCAACAAGATGTCTCTTCCGGTGGGCTATTTTTTTTTTTGTTCTACGAAAGTGATGGCTGAAACCAATAGTGTGTGAACTTAGCACATTACATAAGTAATGAGGATCGGAAGGCTGTGTTTGCTTAAAGGTCGGTGGAGTTCCTAACATAATTGTGGGCAAAATACCATCCTCGCAACCAACACAAATAATAACATGTAGATATGACAAGGCAGTTTAACGATCTAGTCTTACAGAGTGACACTATAAATGGTGCATTCATATAGAAGAGGTTATTGTGTGAATTTATTTCAGCGTCTTGTGTTATATGAACAGAGATAAATTCTGAGATGTGGCCAACCAGTTGACCGAAATATAACCTATATATATATATATATATATAAGGCAATCTGTGAGTCTGTGTGTGACTGTTCCCTATGCACGCCTACATTTTTTAAGCTACGCCATTCAAACTTTCAAGAGACACATATCTACAGGGAAGCCAGGTTGGCACATACTTTTTGAGTTTAAGTTCAGCAATTTTCCCTTTGGCTTTTTTGGCCAATAGTGCAGATTGCTCACATTTGTTCTGTAAAACATCTAAGATGGTTGCTAGATTCAAATCAAATCACACGTGTCAAATGCGACTAAAAAAATGAGCCTTTATATTTAATTTTTATTCCGACGTTTCAAAACTTCATTTGGTCAACAAAAAAAATGTGAATATTTTTCCTCGTAATTTTGAAACAAAAGAAATATTTTAAAATTTTGAAAACAATTTCCACTTCTGCTATATGCGTGACTCTTCAGAAATGAATCAAGTTCTCTTGGTGACTGGCGTGTGTATACACTGCTTGTATACAAAACGTTAAAATTCCCCTTCTCTGATTCCATGCGTCGATGACTTAGGGAGTAGCGACTCCGACTGACACCAAATCGGTCGAGTTTCGATCCCGGCCAGAAGCAAGTGGATGCTTCTGGCCACACTGATGAGCCGTGATACAGCGAAACAGGCTTGTATGTGGATCGCTTATATATATATATATATATATATATATATATATATATTTCTGAGATTAGGTATTGTAATTATTTACAAAATTTACATTGTTTGGACTGTTGTCCTTGCAATATTCACGACGTTTCAGCGTTTGTACTCTCCCACCTTCTTCAGATGATTGAAACTTTTACCTGAATCCTGTATTTTGATCACTGGGATAGGTTTTTCTCATTCAACTTCATGCAACTTCAACACACAACTTGTCTTATTTCCAGGCCTTCCAGTGAATAAAAGGGTTGGTTAGATCCAGTGATTTAACCCAAAGAGTTGTGAGTTCAACACCTGGCTACAGTAATGGTGAACAAAAAAGCGTGGAGTTTTGAGTTAAAGGGAGAAAACTAAGATATTCGGAAGTGAAATTACTCATGGAAAGAGAACAGTCTACTCCAGTGATTGAAATAAAGGGTTCAGTTCGAAATTTCAGTCATCTGAAGAGGTTTTGTGTGTACAACAACTGAAACGCTGTGAATATGGCAACAAAGACGAGGACAAAATCCGAAGAATGTAAATAATATATATATATATATATATATATTAAAATTTTTTAAAAAGAAATGATGTATTTCATGCTATCTTTAGTATTTATTGCCAAGTGGATAATTCTAAATGAAAATAGAATGGTTCTTTTGTTATTATTACTTGGCAAAATTCTACAAGGCAAAAGCGACAATTTACCTATCGCAGTTTGTATGCACACACACACATTATATATATATATATATATATATATATATATATATATATATATATATACAGCTACCGGCCATGATTATTAGGCCATCCCACTGTTTTAAAAAAATGATATATTTCATACTATTTTTTAGTATTTATGTCAAGTGGATAATTGTAAATGAAAATAAAATGGTTCTTTTGTTAATACTGCACAATAACATGTGCATCAAATGAACTGTACTGTTCTGGTGACCAGATTTGTGCTCTCTTCCCCATGCTAGTCTCTTCTTTTTATTGGCTGGCCGAAGCAATGGCATCCTGGCTGCCTTGTAAAAAAATAAATACTAAAAATGGTATAAAATACATCATTTTTTAAAAAGCTGGGCTATATATATATATATATATATATATATATATATATATACGAGAAAAAATCGCAAGATCGCCAAGACCTACCGCGGTTTCGCACAACGGCTCGTCAGGGCAAAGGCAGACCAAGGACTAATCAAATAAATAGACATCAATTAAAGACTAACCCATTTGGGGAAGGGGGTGTTCGAAGGAAGAAAAAAAAATTGGGGGGGGGGGGGTTACATTAAGGTTCGGTACACTAAGCAAGAAATTTTGTTTTGTGGATTCTACACTTATTTAGTATTTCTGTTTTAGCGTTAATAAGTTTGTTAGCAGGGCTTTTCTTTCTTTGTGGTTTGTTCCGTTTGAGGGTTTTTTTTTCTTTGCTGTGAAGTGCTGTATGTATTGTCGGTGCTCCGCAGTTTTCTTTTTTTTTCCCCTCGTTGTCCAAAGCTTTATAGCCGAGGGCGATAACGGAGTTAGATTCTGCCGGTTATTCGTGGTTCTTAAAAATTACTTGTGTAACATTTTAAGATTTGAATACGTACAGAGTCAATTTTTTTTATTATTATATATATATATATATATATATATATGTGTGTGTGTGTGTGTGTGTGTGTGTGTGTGTGTGTGTCACTGCCTTTACTAGAAATACTTTCATGGTAATTGTTCAGTTCAATACTAGACTTAGAAAGGCCTCATCATTTTACAGTTGAAATGGCTAGATGTAACCGTATATTGTATGCTAATAGAATTTTTTTTATTGCCTTCTCGCTGGTGCTCTGGTGATCCTGTTCTATATTTATAGATTCTTAATAAAATCCAAAGAATCTGTTCGAGTTTCTGGTGATTAAAGAAGAAAAATAAATGATTAACTCTTAAAAATGTTAATATTTATTCTAAAAAAAAAAAAATGCATTAAAAACTTTCGACTCGACCTGAGAATTGTAAGAATAAATATTAACGATCTTTTAAACAGTCACTCATTTTCTTTCTTTTATAATCACGAAAATGCTAGCTCAGGAAAAAAGTTCTGAAATTCATTATTTAAGAAGACAAACGTTTCATTCTTTGGCTTTTGGATCTGATGAAACCTGGAATGGTGAAATGCGTAAAGAAATCTATTTTCAATTTAAACTTTTTTCATGAAACGCTTTCATTTGTCGCATATATATATATATATATATATATATATATATACAAAAATCTAAAGTGAGCCAAAACCTACCGCGGTTTCACACTACGGATCGTCAGGGCAAAGGCTGAAACACTAAAGATAAAACCAAATAAATAGATATACACTAAGATAGGGGGGAACCATACCAACACAAAAAGGGGGGTAGAACAAAAAATGCAAAACACACTAAATAAGGAAAAATTTTTATAAAACACATAGCTAAAAATATATATATATATATATATATATATATATATATATATATATATAATTCCAAGTGAAGAGGACTCAAGGTTTTTTTTATATTTTGAGTGCTCTGGCATTTATTTTATTATAAACAGTACTCAATATAATGAGTATTATAGAGCTTGATATAATATAATATAATATAATATAATATAATATAATATAATATATTTATATGGTTATGTCAATTATACATTGCGACATGGAAATTTCTATGTTTCGAGATTAATTCTCATCATCAGGCAATGCTGGTGTTGTTGTGCAGATGATTTACATTTAAATGACAAATACTTTCGGTTTACTGTGAATGTATGTGGGTGTTTTTTTTTTTGTGTGTGTGGCTAATCAGAATGGAGATTCACTTTGGGGTTTGACACCGGAGAATTTCTGTGCTAACCAACTTTTTTCCCCCTCTTTTTTTCTTCTTTCTTTGACTCTATTCTTCCCTTGTCTATTTTCCCTCGCATTCATCTGATCTTATCATTTTCCCTTCAGTTTTATTACATTTTATGTGATATTCCTTTTTAGTAGTAGTATCAATATTCTTTCTCGCCTTCTTAAGTCTATTTGTTAAATAAAAGATATTTTCCAAAAAACCCCGAACTGGTATTTTTTCGTTCCATCTATCAATTTGCTGTAAAGGAAAACTAACTTATTCTATTCTTGGCTTTATTTTTATTTTTACCTAATTCGTCAGTTCGCATGTTATTTAATTTAGGTTTTATCCAATTTCTAATGTAAATAATTTACAATGTCTACATATGACATTAATTTCGTTGCGTTTATTTAATAAATTTTTATTTTTAAGGGATGTAATAATAAATAGTTTTTCATATAAGCATAATAAACATGGTTCATTTAAGGATTTACATGTTTTAGCTTCTTTTCGGATTTTCCACTTTATTTGGGGTGTTTTTTTTTGTTTCCTTAATCCGCTGCTAAGAAAGTCGGTTCTCTGTGCAAGACCAGGAAGTTTTTCCCGTGTGAAACAATCCTTCACATATTTAAATTTACCATCCACCCGTGCATTGAATACTGCTGCCATATTTGGTCGAGTGCTCCTGCTATTCACTTAGGGGTCCTTGACAAAATCCAACGAAGAATCTGTAATATGATAGATCCTGACTTGGCAGCTCGGATACAGTCACATTCTCACCGGCGCAATTTATTGAGTGATGTGTTATATTCCCAGTGGCACTCCCAGTCAATTCCGGCTGTAGCATTAGTAGCAACTGGTACTGAAAATCTCGCTCACCAAATAATGATGCGTTCAATTTCTTGTAGCCAACCAATCTAAGGTCAGTTCACGTTCAAAAACAAGACTTCAACTACCATGGCGACTATCAGATGCGAACAATTACCATAAAAGTATTTATAGAAAAGGCACAGAGTTTCAACTTTACTGCGTTGGAAAAATGACAGCTGGCGAAATGCCAGATCATGACCAATAGTTTTGCGGAGTAGTTTTTGCACTGAAGGTTATAACCGTGCTATGTCGGTTGCTAATCGACTTAACATACTCAAAATTTTAGGTAATCTTTCACTGAAAGCTGATTCCTTAGTATTCGGCTAACTGCCGACTAATATCAACTGCCTAGTAGTTCTACTGAACTCCAATAGAACTCTGAAGAACTCCTATGAACTTCTGAAGAACTTCTTAAGAACTTCCTGTTAACTCCTATTAATATAGGAGGGAAAGTCAATTATCTGCGGAATAGGGGTGTTTCCCCATAACACTATGCCAAAGAGCAGAATCTCATCTGGGTAAAATTGACACGAGCCCGACCCCGCGTTTGCGTGGTCTACGAGGAATTTTTGTCTAGCCTACGCGTCCTGAATGCCTCACGGTTAAATAAACCTTGTAGGAAGGCTCAGATCAATACCAAGTTTGCTAACTCTTACTGCTGAGCTAATTCTTATTGTCGCATCCAATTCTACGACAGTAGGATTAGTTATTATTTTAAAATCTATTTTTAGAGAGTCGTTATGTATTTTTGTTTACCGCAGAAAGTAATGGCAATCTACTGCAAGAAACTCTTCTGCTCGGTCAATCATGGTAATCTTCCACTGAAGGCTGACTCCTTAGTATTCGGCTAACTGCCGACTAATATCAACTGCCTAGTAGTTCTACTGAACTCCAATAGAACTCTAAAGAACTCCCATGAACTTTCCAAGTACTTCCTGTTAACTCTTAATTATATAGAAGCTAGAGTCCATTATCTGAGGAATAGGTGTGTTTCCCAATCACAGAGGGAGAGTCCATTATCTGAGAAATGGATGTGTTTCACCACAACAGAGGGGCAGTCCATTATCTGAGGAATGGGTGTGTTTCACCATAGCAGGGGGAGAGTCCATTATCTGAGGAATAGGTGTGTTTCCCAATCACAGAGGGAGAGTCCATTATCTGAGAAATGGATGTGTTTCACCACAACAGAGGGGCAGTCCATTATCTGAGGAATGGGTGTGTTTCACCATAGCAGGGGGAGAGTCCATTATCTGAGGAATAGGTGTGTTTCCCCATAATAAATAGTATTACTGATTATTCGTTCGATTTTATCAAGAATGTCTAAATATACAGTATGTGAATCAGACTGTATGTAGCAGAAATATTTTTAGCATAGACTTAGAGATATTTAAAACTAACAGTATAGCCCGGCGTTGATCGGGTGTAATGAAAGCTTTAAAACTAATCCATGGTCCTGGAGCTCAGACTCAGCCTAAAGAATATTTGTGTGAAGTTTGGTGAAAATCGGATAAAAATTGTGAATTTTTTTTATAAAAGACATACAGACAGATAAACAGACACACACACAAACATCTTTCCTTTACTATATATATATTTTCGATTTTCTGCACAATTGTAAAAACTGCAACCTTGAAACTTCTGAATATCGTTTCTTATGTCTTTGTCTATGAGTGTATCAAATTTCATTAAAATCGGACCACTCCTTCTATAACCCGATTTTTTCGATTATCGATTTTCGATATTTATCGGAGGTACCTCGACACAAAACCTTGCTAAGAACACTCGCAGACGCTTATAGTACAAATGCATAAATTTTCAAGAAAATCGGTTCAGCCGTTTCGGAGTCTATAGGTAACGGACACACACACACACACACACACAGACACACACACACACACACACAGACACACACATACACACACACACACACACAGACACACACACACACACACACACAAACATACACACACACACACAGACACACACATACACACACACACACATACACACACACACACATACACACACACACATACACACACACACAGACACACACACACATACACACACACACACACACACACACACACACACACACACACACACACACACACACACACACACACACACACAGACAATGTTCCATTTATAAATAAGTTTAGATAGATTTAGATAATCTCCAGATTGTGCCCATTGCGAATTTTTCCTTTCAAAATTCAAAGAGAATTTTCAGGCGTATGGAAATCCATGCGACGTGATTATCGAAAATAATATTTTCGGGAATGCTTTTACTAATGGAAACGAAATCTACTTCAAGCAGATTAACTGTCGAATAGCCCTTGTATTATTTCTATAATACCACTTCCGACACTTTTGCATCAGACTACGTATTTAGATTATTATTCTTACATTGGTTTGGTCGTTATGCATTTTGGTTAATGCCTTTTGTATTTAGTAACCAACAAAAGCATGTTCTCATTTTGCTCCTCATTCTAGCTGAGGTTAATTCATTTTAAATGAATTCCTTTATTATTGTGGTATTTCGTTTTCATCTGAACCAGAGTCAAATCATTAGTTGACTGGCTTCCTATATCCGGAATCTCACCTTCAGGACAAAATAGAGTCATTACATGCCGAGGGTGAGTTTTAGGAATATTTACTCTTCTTCCCCACTAGAGAGAGATGTGACACAAGATATTTTTTTAATGTGGGGAACATGAGTGCGTACGCTCAGCTCATGGTTAGATATTACCTATCCAGCGCGTAAGCGGTGGATAGGTTCAAAACCGGTCTAAACTTATAATTATTATAATTTAAACAGTTTCTTAAACTTGTCTTATTCGGTCTTAATTTGGTCATTTTGGACCCCAGCCGGAAAGCTGGGGGTCAAGATAGGGTTAGTTTTACTTGGTCAAAACCAGACGCGTCTCTAATATACCACCAATGGGAAAGGCCTCAACTCTAGTGGTGTGGACTCCAGAGGTGGCTCACTTACAGAAATACATATTTTACATAAAAATCTGTTTACAAAAATTCACAAATGCTTCACAAAAATGAGGCCGAGTCAAAGTAACAACATGCATAGGTATTATTTCGTTTGTTTCGGTGCGTCAATCGTTATCTTTTGTCCTTATCCTTATCATATTAATGTCCTTACCTCATTAATTAATTCAGCATTACTACTAAGTTACTTTGAGTGGCTCTCGAGTCTTGTATTCGGAGAAATCTACTATTAAAAGGAGTCTTTATGATTTTCATTTTCATCTTGGTTGTTTTGATTAAACCACTCCAAATACGGACCTTCTTCAGGACTTTGTTGTAGCCTGTAACCTTCAGGGGCCATTAAACAAAGCAATTTATCTGGTCAATTTAAGATTATTACCACATATAATAAACTGAAATAGAACAAAATATAAAAGGTGCTACCCCAACTGTTGATGGATTTGAAAAGCCTATTATTAATGGCTTATTTCCCACCCTACAGCCACTTTCCACACAAACGCAAAGTATCAAGCCTACTGCTCCTACCATAGTAAATATTTAGACGAGCTCCATTCTTTAGATTCATCAATCCAGATCTATACAGATGAGACCCACTTTTCAACATTCACAGAGCTGAATCACTCACATTTTTTTAGTCAGAACTCACATTTCTTACGTATTTTTTAGTCATACGTATTGATCCATCCCAAAAGCTACTTCCCATGAATTGCTTCTTTGTGGGAGAAAATTTTGCTAAGCTATTTCCCGTGAATACTATGAACTATTTTGCAATTATTAACCTTGTAGATTTCTGATGGAGGTCGGTTTTTACAGAGTGGTTCTACACTCAGGATTATACTTCTACTAGAGTGGTTGACAATTAAATGTATAGACAGCAATCTGGCCTGCTATCAAATCCGAATTGTTAAAGAAGAGATTAATTACCTACCTTTCTAGCAATATTAAATGTTAAAAACAACACGCCAATCCAACTTCGTTAATCCATACGCTACCCGCAGTTACCAATTGGTCATTTTTCTCTGTGAATCATCTATGATATTTATCTAAATATTTACCCAGTTTTTTAATTCATTAGAATAAAATGCCTGTTGTGGAACGGCAAAATACTTTAAAGGTTCAGAAGGAATTTTTTATACGAAGCTTGAAGTGTAATATAACAATCCCGCCCCACCCGAGGAAAGGCTGATGCAAGCGGGGGTGTTTTCCGGTCGTTGAAAGGAACGGATGTTTGTTTGACCTTATTTCCGGCAGTAGCGGAAATGGCTACAAGAGGCAGACAGAACAGGTGTCTCTGAGAATTACGTACGCGTGCGTGGGCGAGGCAAAATCTGGAAGTACCGGTTTGGAGATTATAAAAGACCTCGGCGCACGGATTTCAGACGCAGAGAGATGCAGAGAGACGCAGAGAGACAGAGGCAGACGAGAGAGCCAGACCAGACCAGAGGAGCAA
This sequence comes from Ascarosepion bandense, assembly GCA_037127315.1. Lineage (NCBI taxonomy): Eukaryota > Metazoa > Mollusca > Cephalopoda > Sepiida > Sepiidae > Ascarosepion > Ascarosepion bandense. The sequence goes on from JBBBDQ010002053.1 coordinate 82,340, forward strand.
CAGATACGACCCCCCCCGTCAACCCCAGTAGAAGCACGCTCTCTCACTCTCTGTACCCTAGGCTACACGGTTCATCGTCATTAATAAAAATATCACGTATATTTTTATATACATTTCTATGTTGCTGTTTTGAGACGTAATAATTGGTGATTGTCGATGTAACTGGAACCAGCATTCGCAATATATAACAAACATCATTTGGTGCTAATGACTTGCTGTTTTGAGACAACAAAACAGATTGATACGAGAGTTACCACGGCAACGATTGAAAATTTCGGACTTAAAACTACCAGATAGAAGACGAGAATAGTAAACAACAGGACGACAGCAGCTGCACGACTGTAGACATTCAGCCAAGGTAAGTGACTCATTGATTTGATAGTGTGTGTGTTCTCTGCTCGTGTTTATAGTAGGTCTCGTTAGAGAAAAAAAAATGGAACAACATACTTTTGCCATTGAGAAATGTGGATTGTTGGTGTCAAACACATTAAGAAGGGTAGAACGGAGTGGGTGAAACAGACTACATGTAGGGAGTAGCGCATAGGTTGACGGGTTGACGAGGGTGTTAAAGTTGACAGGGGTGTTAAAGTTGGCGGGAGGAGAAGAGTGTTAAAGTTGACGGGGAGGAAGAAAGTTGAGATATTTACCTATCTGTAAGTACAAAACATCTGAGTTAATGATTTATTTTTGTTGTTAATATTTTACCATATATGTGAAGTGAGTTTACTGGTATGTTGCTTAATTAATCTGACTTTTATTGAGTAAGTGAGATGTAAAATCATGTAAAGGAAGTTTCTTCTACTCTTTAAAGTGGATAATTGGATTAACTTGTTGATAACAATGTTTTCGTTGGGTTGTGCAGTGTTAGGTTTTTTTTTTTTGGATTTCTTTTCAATGACTGTACACTACAAAATGATTTACATTTCTATGGTTGTGAATTATGCTTTTGTGCAGGTTCCCATCAATTCAACATTCTCTGGAATTTTCATTTATGTGACTTGGGAAATATCTTTTGAAGATATATTAATTTCTGAAAACTAGTAAATACCTTGGAACAGATAGATATGGAAAGATTTAGTGAAGGATGAAGAACTCCCGAAGAAGTTGACGATAGGAGTCATTGCTGGCGTGGTCGGCGTAATAATAATCCTGGGAATAATAGCCAGGAAGCGGATTTTTAAGTGTAAAAGAAGCAACAGTGCTTGGAAAAGGAAATTGAGTTATCCGTTGTAAATAGTACTCCGGGGTCAACGGGTGTTCAACACTCAAATGTCTCTGCGTTAAACAGAGAGATGTCAACAAATCAGATATGCTTGGTTTCGAATCCAGAGGAAGTAGTTCAAGGAATAGAAGACAGTGTACAAACTAAGGAACTACGAGTCACGGGTCCATTTTTTTTAGACTAAATTAATATCCTCCACGAGTAAATTGCATGCGGATTAACGTTGGAATCAGGGTAATTTTCTTCATTTTCTATTGAACATTTCTCGGTCAGACTATGAATGATATGTACGGCAGATAATGGCCATTTTTTCTTTGTTCAAACATAGTATGTTTGAAATTAAATTAAATTAAATGAAGTTACATGTGTAACAATAAACTCGAGCAGAAGCACGCATGGTGTTGGTCAAAGGTCATTTACTCGATGTTGGTTTAGAAACTGGGGCGCGGTTACCGCCTAATAATCATGTGGTTATGCATCGAGGTGTCTACGCTTATGGACAGAGTCGAGAAAGAAAATGAACATTTTTAAGAACTTTGCCCAATTCTGTGAAAATGGATATTAAAAAAAAAAAAAAAAAAGAACAATGAAACATCGAGTTGGTAGAACAATTTTCAAGAGGGACACAAACATTGTTGGGTTGCCGATGTAGTCTCCCCTATTTTTTTTTTTGTTGTTTTGTTTGTTTCGACACATGTTTTATACAATTGTCGGGCTTGTGTGGCATGGGGAGGAGAGTGAGGGTGTTGCGCTTAAAATGTTCTTAGGTGAACATTTTGGAAAATGGGTGGGCGAGGAATGTAATATAACAATCCTGCCCCACCCGAGGAAAGGCTGATGCAAGCGGGGGTGTTTTCCGGTCGTTGAAAGGAACGGATGTTTGTTTGACCTTATTTCCGGCAGTAGCGGAAATGGCTACAAGAGGCAGACAGAACAGGTGTCTCTGAGAATTACGTGGGCGTGCGTGGGCGAGGCAAAATCCGGAAGTACCGGTTTGGAGATTATAAAAGACCTCGGCGCACGGATTTCAGACGGCAGAGAGACAGAGGCAGACGAGAGAGCCAGACCAGACCAGAGGAGCAACAGATACGACCCCCCCCGTCAGCCCCAGTAGAAGCGCGCTCTCTCACTCTCTGTTCACTAGGCTACACGGTTCATCGTCATCAATAAAAATATAACTCATATTTTTATATATATGCGTGTTTGTTGTTTGTTGCTATATAACAAACAGTGTTCAAACATTCCACAAATAATAAAAAATGTGCAAGAAACAATGGCAAGGAATAAATCGCAAAAAAACACAAACTTATTTATAAAATGGAACTTTGTGTGTGTTTGTGTGTGTCTGTGTCCGTTACCTATAGACTCCGAAACGGCTGAACCGATTTTCTTGAAAATTTATACATTTGTACTATAAGCGTCTGTGAGTGTCCTTAGCTAGGTTTTGTGTCGAGGTACTCCCAATAAATATCGAAAAAATCGGGTTATAGAAGGAGTGGTCCGATTTTAATAAAATTTGATACACTCATAGACAAAGACATTAGATACAATATTCAGAAGTTTCAAGGTTGCAGTTCTTACAATAGTGCAGAAAATCGAAAATATATATATATTAAAGGAAAGATGTTTGTGTGTGTGTCTGTTTATCTGTCTGTATGTCCTTCATACAAATCCACAATTTTAATCCGATTCTCACCAAATTCACACAAATATTCTTTAGGCTGAGTCTGAACTCCTGGACCCTGGATTAATTTTAAATCTTTTATTACACCCGGTCAATGCCGGGGTATATTGCTAATAAACAATAACACAAATTTATATACACAATTACAGGTTTTTGTAGGGAAGTGAAAAAAGATGTCGAAAGTGATGGGATAGATTGATATTATTCGTGGGGTGACGAAAATTCAGTATTTTGTGTCAGGCCGACAATTAAAGTTCGTGGAGTAAAATTAAATGTTCTGTATCGCGATAATTTATGAAAGCCATAAATGACAGAAATGTGTGTGTGTGTGTGTGTGTGTGTGTGTGTGTGTGTGTGTGTGTAATTGCGAGTACGAGTTGCGTCCCTTAGATTGTAATGTAGAAATGTAATAAAATCACTTGTAGTAGTAGTCGATATACCAAGCTACTGTCGATTCGAGATGTGTTTTTGGCGAACGGGTTTTGCCTCATAGCTGGTGGTGATTTATTTCGGAACGGTCCCCGCGTTTAGCGACAGGGATTCTTGAGGCAACAGGAAACTAACTGATTCACCAGAGTCAAACTCTTGTATTAAACAATGCGGTTGGTCAGTGTATGAAACGAAGGAGTTGATTGGTTGAAGTTGTTAATGGAGTGGTCCATTAATGAGTGAAGGTAAAATTGATATATGGGCGATCCCACATATCCACAGAAAGCTAATACGGATTAATAATAGAAGAACAGACTGATCACTTTAGTCTTAGTAAAGTAACCTACCTAAGAGAAGGAAAACTCTCTAAAGAGATCAGATTTCTTTAGGCCATCATGTTCTAGACACAACTGAGCAAATGCATTACCTTGACAGCCTTAATCAGTTACGGGACTCTTAACCGATGAAATAAATTGACAGGTTGTTAGCATTTTGACCAAACCAAGCTTAGTACAGTGCAAAGACAGATGTAAAAAAATTTAGGCAGTGATAATGTTTAAGTTATCAGCTTTCCTTAACTGAAAATTTATATTGGGATCCAAATATTCTTGAGTTCAAATATCGAAATCGATGAAACTAACTCAATCACAAGGCAAATCGTGTCATTGAAATTTAGTTTAAATAAGAACAAAGCCGTCATTGTCGAACGCTCAATGGGACACTCATAAAGGAATCTTTTGCGTTGCACATTTGCTAATCTTCAGACTGTAACTGGACGTTTCGTCCTAGTGTAATGGCTTCATGACAAATGATTTTGGCCCTCACCAAACGTGTAACATTTTGCCTTTAACCTGGTTGAATTCTAAACGTTAGTTTCTTTGCTGATCGCTCTGGTTATATAGAGAAAAAGTTGGCACGATCGAAAAGTGACACTGTTGTCAAAAAACGCTTCTGATCTATTGATAGAGTTCAACATCGACACAAGACGTATTCTACTAAATCGTGAAAAACGGGGGAAAGTGAAGATTGTCAGATAGGGTTCATTCCTCGTAGAGCTGGCCGGGTTGTCCGCCACTAGTCGGCAAAACGGTGCCTATTTTATGGAGCCTCTGCCACTAGTTGGCAAAACAGAGCCTCTTTTTATCGAGTTCTCTGGCGTTATATAGCCAAATGTGCCTTTCTTATGGAGTTTGAGTTCCTTTCACTTGTAAAACCGATAAGAGAAGGTCATGTTTATACGGTTCTCAGCCGATACTCGTCTCAGTAGGATTTGGATGAGACTTATCAAAAATACATAGAAGTGTCACCTCAACGTTTTCTGTACTGTCATCCCCCCCCCAAAAAATGGTCAGTCATCCATTCCTGTTTTGTTCAATGAGCGAAATTCTATATCTCTACGAGTGTCCTATGTTTGTGGATTAACATCAAAAGTAAACTCTGCACCGTAAACAAATTATTATCTTAGAAAAGACGTCATAAAAATGCTTCGTACATAAGATTTACTAAAGTCGTAAAGAAAAATAGAAACATTTAAAAAATGTGACAAAACATTGTTTATCGAATTTCTGAAATCGTACAATCGATTTGGGGAGAAAATATGTACATTGATATAACATTTTATTTAATCTTTTTTCTTTTGTTTTCATTAGCCGACCGACATTTTTCTTAAAATAGACACTTGCTGGGGGTGAGAGCAGACACATTTTTGTCTAACGTCGGAAATGACAGTAACAAAAGGAACTATAAAACATCTTTGGCTATTTTTATTAACATCCGGGGAGCGTCAGAAACGTAGATGTTAATGACCTTCGACCTTTCTGTTTTTGTCATGTTTCAATGAAAGTCGAATTGAAGATTTAAACATATAGCACTTTTCTTTTTATTGATTAACTCAGATATCCAGACACTTCAGAAAATGCATATCATTGAACCTTTTTAAAATCATTTCACCCCAAGAAAGGAAATAAAGCCATTAAAACTCAAGGGATGACTGAGCGTTAAAGTTTCATTCATATCCAGTTATTGCCTTCTGTATCGTTGTGGTCACTACTTTCTACAATCTGACAATCGTGGTTTATTGCGAGATTCAACGCCAAAATTGCGCAATAGCTTACCGGTTCCTTTTGCAATAGGGATGTTTAGGTTACCACATCCACTATTTTATCCAGAACTGAGAAGAGAAGAGATTGGTGCATAACTTTTACGTAAGAGATTGTATATTAAATCAACTGGCGTCATTTTCCCAACTGTAGGGTGAGGCCAAAATATCTCCAAATAATATATCTAATACTGGCTTGCTAAATGTCATTGGATAGGTGCCTAGTATCGTGTGAAACATTTTCTTATCCGACTTTTACGTAAGAGATTGTATATTAAATCAACTGGCGTCATTTTCCCAACTGTAGGGTGAGGCCAAAATATTTCCCAATAATATATCTAATACTGGCTTGCTAAATGTCATTGGATAGGTGCCTAGTATCGTGTGAAACATTTTCTTATCCGACTTTTACGTAAGAGATTGCATATTAAATCAACTGGCGTCATTTTCCCAACTGTAGGGTGAGGCCAAAATATCTCCCAATAATATATCTAATACTGGCGTGCTAAATGACATGGGATAGGTGCCTAGTATCGTGTCATTGGATAGGTGCCTAGTATCGTGTGAAACATTTTCTTATCCGACTTTTACGTAAGAGATTGCATATTAAATTAACTGACGTCATTTTCCCAACTGTAGGGTGAGGCCAAAATATCTCCAAATAATATATCTAATACTGGCTTGCTAAATGTCATTGGATAGGTGCCTAGTATCGTGTGAAACATTTTCTTATCCGACTTTTACGTAAGAGATTGTATATTAAATCAACTGGCGTCATTTTCCCAACTGTAGGGTGAGGCCAAAATATCTCCAAATAATATATCTAATACTGGCTTGCTAAATGTCATTGGATAGGTGCCTAGTATCGTGTGAAACATTTTCTTATCCGACTTTTACGTAAGAGATTGCATATTAAATCAACTGGCGTCATTTTCCCAACTGTAGGGTGAGGCCAAAATATCTCCCAATAATATATCTAATACTGGCGTGCTAAATGACATGGGATAGGTGCCTAGTATCGTGTCATTGGATAGGTGCCTAGTATCGTGTGAAACATTTTCTTATCCGACTTTTACGTAAGAGATTGCATATTAAATTAACTGACGTCATTTTCCCAACTCTAGGGTGAGGCCAAAATATCTCCTAATAATATATCTAATACTGACGTGCTAAATGTCATTGGATAGGTGCCTAGTATCGTGTGAAAACTTTCCTGATCCGATATTTACGTAAGAGATTGCATATTAAATTAACTGGCGTCATTTTCCCAACTGTAGGGTGAGGCAAAAATATCTCCCAACAATATATCTGATACTGACGTGCTAAATGTCATGGGATAGGTGCATAGTATCGTGTGAAACTTTTTCTTATCTGACTGCTGCAATTGGACGTGGCGTTCATTTCATATGTAGTCAGAGGACGTCGGGATATCATGTTGAGCCACACCACAGCTGCTTGAGCTTCATACGTTTAGCCACTTTTACGTAAATTAACTTTCTCCGACGTTCTTTAAAGGCTCTATTTTACTCCTGTCGGACTAATGTGGTGATTGCTGTGCTCCAAAAAGTCAATTCTGGTAAACGTGCAACCGAAGACCTGATCTTACCGGAATAAGCCAAACATTGCCTGACGTGCAGTGGTGCAGTGGTGATATCGGCTCGAAACGAGAAATCAGAGGACCGAGTAGGAATTCTAGTTGAATTCGTTGCATTCACTTGCGCGCAAATACTCTTGGGAAATGTATGAATCTATCTCTTCTCTTTTCAGCTATGAGTTAAATAACAGGACAGATTGAGTCCTTTGACCTAAAGAGTTGTGAGTTCAATACCAGGATACAGCAGTGGTAAACAAGTAAGTTACAGAGTTAGAGGGAGATAACGCATGACTTCCAAAAAGAGGCTCTCCGCAAAAAGGGATGGAGATTATATACCCAGTGATTGTAATAAAGGGTTCTGTTCGAAATTCTTAACACCTGAAGAAGGCCGAAGCATACAACGGCCGAGACGTTGTACAAATGGCATCAAAGATGAGGACAATAGTCCGAATAATATAAATACTCTGGATTTGGTTCTATAAAGTGTATATACATTCAAAAGTAATGACAACCTAACGAGAAAATTTTTCTGTCCAGTCTGTCATGTCTCTTTGAGACATGACCGCCCAAATATAAATCACGTGTGGCACTTAACTGAATGCATGTAAATAGTCACCAGCCTGTGAAATATATTCAATGACGAGTTTTAGTAAAGCAAGGCACCTAACCGATCAAGCACATTACTGAAACCACTACAAGCTTGTACAGGGCCTTGTTGACTTGTTTCAAACTTATTGCAGGTTTCGAATGTCGTATGGACTCCATGACACTATGAACTGAAGCGTCACATTCGAGCCCTGCAATAAGTTTGAAAAAACTAGCGTTATTACACACTGATGTCGTGGTGTTAACATGAGTATCCTAGTGGATCCTCTGTTCTCATATCTCATGGAAAGTACAAAACGCTGTAAGAAAATATTTGATATGCGTCCGATTCTTCCTGCATTAAAAGTAGATATGATATAAATGTCGCCAGTTATTGCAGATAATACGAGTTAGACACCACGGGTTACGATCATAATGAATTCTAGTCGGTGACTGAACTGTCTACGCGGGCATTAATACCTTCCTTCAGGCATTCCTGATACAAACTTGACCCCTTAGATCGAGGAATATCAAATATCAAGACAATTTGAAAAATGGAATCTCCTATTTGTCGAGTACCAATTCCTCAATCACACAGTTTCGCTCCACTGAAACTAACTTTACAAATGTCAGAGATTAACTGGTATATGTCTAGATATTTCCATGTTTTTCTGATAACTCTAGACACGCCTCACCTCTCTCTTTCTCTCTCTGTCTCTGTCTCTCTCTCTATATATATATATTTCTAAATGAAAAGAGAATGGTTCTTTTGTTATTATTCAGTCAGTCAGTTAATTGCCATACGTGAAACACGCTTGGGCGATCATGTCTCGAAAGAGACATGACTGATTGGGCAGAAGATTATCCCGCAGTAGGTTGTCATTGCATCCTGTGGTAGACCATCTAGCTAGTAATTAGTGGGGGATCAGTTTATTACTTCATAACAACAGAAATCAGGTCCCCCACTTTATGCCTAGTAGAAGTTTTAATTATTTTCAACTATTATAGTCAGTCAGTCAGTTAAATGCCATACGTGATACACGCTTGGGCGATCATGTCTCGAAAGAGACATGACTGACTGGGCAGAAGATTATCCCGCAGTAGGTTGCCATTGCTTTCTGCGGTAGACTGGTGGCCAACCAAGGCTATAGAACCCAATCTGTCCTGTTATTTAACCCATAACTGGAGGGAAGAGACGGAATAATACCTTTCCCAAGGGTATATTTGTTGCCCAAAATATACTATATATAGAGAGAGATTTACGCAGTCAAGATTATTCTAGCCGAAAATGACATTAAGATTGTTGTAAGATTGTCTTAAGATTTAGACCTGGATTAATTCGGTTTCAATCGAAAATCATGATTCGGAAGCTGGGCTTTTACCATCGGAAACCTATTGATGGTTTCAGCTGGAAATACTTAATCCAACAAATAATGACCTCTTTCTTTCTCCAATCTGTTCTCTCTCTCTCACTCTCTCTCTCTCTCTCTCTGTCTCCGTCTTTGTCCGGCCATCTCTCTCTCTCTCTTTCACACACACACACACACACACACACACACACACACACACACACACACACATATATATATATATATATATATATGTATATATATGTATATATTTGGCTACTTTAAACCGTTGGAAATATCTCTGAATTGCCAATTTCTAAGTAGATGTTCCACTTTGCGTATTACTGAGTCAATTTCGGACCTAATTATCCTTTTTCTAGTCACAGACTTCCGGAATGAAAAGGGGAGTCGAGCGCCGTAAAGCAAAAGTTGGCGCACCACGAACAGTTAAGAGGATTCAGTGGTCATGAGGTGATACATCACTATGGCTTTGCGCCAGTCACTGTTAACCTAAGTGTGTATATAGTGAAAGTATGAAAGTAAGAGATAGAGAGAGGTGGGGCACAGTGGGGAGGGTGCGATGGGTAAACTGCCACCATTTCATATTTTTAATTTCACGCAAGGGCGTTGTTTTCTTTATTTTATTGACTCCTCAGTATAGTAGGATCAGTTGGGCACCGTCTGTGAAAATATAATACCATGATGTAATTAATTCAACCAGAAATCTGTGAATGGCATGCCGTATTGCTTAGCATTCGCGCTGGATGTTCTGATACAAACATTTAAAAGGGTTTAGATGTCAATCTGAGGTGAGTGCAGAAGATTCGAAAAAAGTTGAATGAGTTTAAAGTTGATTACAAAGCTGTTTGTAGGGATCACTTTTCATGGTAACGATATGTCTCCATTTATCTTCCCACATGGCCTCAGACTCAATACGGAGGTCTTCAGAAGGTAGTGAGAGACCTGGGTCAAGAGGGTGGCTGCTAGAAGACCCTTTATCTGGCAACAGAACTCTGAAACATGCCATACAAGTCATGGGCTAAGAACCAAGTCATGGGCTAAGAACCAAGTCATGGCTGTCAGACAATTTCTTCGACCACATCATTCCTTACAACTGGCCATGTAACTCCCCCGACTGCCACCCCCTTGATTATTGTGTGTGGGGTGCAGTTGAGTGAGAAACTAACAAAACTCCTTGTAACAACAAAGATAAACTGAAGGCAAGATTATGGCAACACTCATCAATTTAAATAAAGAGACTGTCTAGGAGAATTGCTGGGGATTTCGAAGTCGTCTATACTATTTAGTATTATCAGATATTTTTGTGTAATTTTGGTAAAGATATCTGTTAAAATGAAATGTCGTTGTTGTTTTCATTTTTTAAATATCAGAAAGAGACAAACGAGTTTCCGGAACATTTAATGAGGAAAGAGAGCCTAGAGAACTTAATACTCATAGGTCGGATGAATGGAAGGATAGACAAGGGAAAGCAGTGCAAGACATACTTGTTAAGTCTGAGCAAATGGTTAGCACAGCGGGGCTTAGAAGAGATACCAAGAGAAAAAAAATATTAAGAGCAACAAGAGACAGAGCCAAGCGGAAGTCCATGATTGCCTACGTCCTGAAGGGACACGGCACATGAAAAAGAAGAAAAAGAAGATTATTCAACTGTGAAAATATATATATTTGTAATAATATTATAGTTTGTAATTTTTTTTTTGTGTGTGTTACAAGAACTGTACTGAGCACCTCATCAGGTGATATCTACTACTACTACTACTCACACACACACACACACACACACATATATATATATATATATATATATATATATATATATATAAAGTATGAACACTTGGTATGTTAGTCAGGTAAATTCCGATAGAGACGAACTCGAAAGAACTCAATGTTAAATTCATTTATTTAATTTAACAGAATTTAGAATTTATTTATTTATTTAACAGAATTTATTTAATTTAACAGAATTTAGAAAAAAATTTAGATATTCTACAATTTCATGGGTAATACATATTTTGCCGCTGTAATCGCTCGGTTCACACTCCACCCACATCTATTGAACAGGTGAAGAGGCTCATCCATTGTTTCCTGTTTAGGATGCGGTTTCCGGTTTTCTCTTTTCCAATCTTTTCACTCTTTTCCTTTTTTATTATTTTTTTTCAATTGGAGTAGAGAGACTAAACTATAGCCCGGTTCACACTCCACCCAAATCTATTGAACGGGTGAAGAGGCTCATCCCTTGTTTCCTGTTTAGGATGCGGTTTCCGGTTTTCTCTTTTCCAATCTTTTCACTCTTTTCCTTTTTTATTATTTTTTTTCAATTGGAGTAGATAGACTAAACTATCGCCCGGTTCACACTCCACCCACATCTATTGAACAGGTGAAGAGGCTCATCCATTGTTTCCTGTTTAGGATGCGGTTTCCGGTTTTCTCTTTTCCAATCTTTTCACTCTTTTCCTTTTTTATTATTTTTTTCAATTGGAGTAGATAGACTAAACTATCGCCCGGTTCACTCCACCCACATCTATTGAACAGGTGAAGAGGCTCATCCATTGTTTCCTGTTTAGGATGCGGTTTCCGGTTTTCTCTTTTCCAATCTTTTCACTCTTTTCCTTTTTTATTATTTTTTTTTCAATTGGAGTAGAGAGACTAAACTATCGCCCGGTTCACACTCCACCCACATCTATTGAACAGGTGAAGAGGCTCATCCATTGTTTCCTGTTTAGGATGTGGTTTCCGGATGTGGTTTAGGATGTGGTTTCTCTTTTCCATTCTTTTTACCCTTACGTAGCCCCCTGCGCATCAGTGGCGTTACCGCCTTGCTCGATACTTGACGTTAACATTAATTTCTCTGTATATTGTTTGTTCTTTTTCCATTTCTATTTCTTTCCTTTTTTTCTCTTCTTTCCATTTATCAATTGTCTACTTCTTTCTTTTTTTCTTTTTTTCTTTTTTCTCTCTGGGGTTGTTTTGAATGAGCGAGGAATTGTTTTGTTGTAAATTACCGTTGCAAATGTCTATTCTAAATATGAACATGTGAGCGTCTGTGGATAATAATATTTTGGGGGGGGGTATTTTGAATATTAACTGTTGTATCAATTGGGTCTGACGAGCCGCAAGGTCATCATCGGCGGCGAAATATGTATTACCCCTGAAATTGTAGAATATCTAAAAAATTATATATATATATATATATATATATATATATATATATATATATATATATATGTTTATTTCTATCTGATTCTTATTTTTTTCGAACCTGTTCGTCGTGGAACGTGGCTGAAAATTCTTCTCTTACTGGTAAAGAAATCAAACTTGAACTGCTGTTGGGTGTCAAAATACCGTCATCTGACTGCCTAGATTGACAGTTATAATCATCTTCAGGTTTTTACCAGTAAGAGAATTTTCAGCCGCATTCCACGACAACAGGTTCGAAAAAATAAGAATCAGATAGAAATAAACATTTGTCTCAATCATATCAAATTATTTTCCACGGTTGTCAAAAGTAGTTCAGATATGTGCCAAATTCCCGACGAAAAGTGTGGCTTTGCTGATGACAGTCCAATTACCGCGGAAACTTATAAAACTGTCAATCTAGATAACTGTCAATCTAGGCAGTCAGATGACGGTATTTTGACACCCAACAGCAGTTCAAGTTTGATTTCTTTACCAGTAAGAGAAGAATTTTCAGCCACGTTCCACGACGAACAGGTTCGAAAAAATAAGAATCAGATAGAAATAAACATTTCTCTCAATCATATCATATATATATATATATATATATATATATATATGTGTGTGTGTGTGTGTGTGTGTGTGTGTGTGTGTGTGTGTGTGTGTGAGGGCTGAACACTAAAGCCTAAAAGAATAGAAAATGTTGACCTATGACTGATTCCTGAACAGCCTAAGTTGTACTTATAGAACAATATTTGCTTGATAGTCAAGACTGTGCCCCTAGGTATGACAACGCATGTTTTTGTCGTGCACAGCGCCCGCTCAGCCCATCATTTACGTGTTTTGCAGGCTGTTTATTTGAAGATTCATCAGTTTATTTGTTTTTGTTGGTATTTATATAGCAAAGTAAATATTTGTTTGAATTTCTGTAGTCCTCATTATCTCCTTGTCTTTGTTTAATAGATTACTTTAATTCTTAAAGATAACTATTGCTAATTTTTGAGGCAAATATACTTTGTAGTTTCTTCTATTGTTGTTGTGTGAAAGTGCTTTTTCAATGATTTTCCATTGAATTTTGGTGATATCATATTCTTTTTAGTTCCATATGTATTTTAATAGTGTTATGCTATTTTTATATCTTTCTGTTTTCAATTATTTTTGCCATTGTTAAATTTTACTTTGAAGATTATTTCCGTGGTTCCTATGTAATTTTCTTCGTCTGTGTTAGTGTTGTGTGTTACAATGGCCTTATATATTATACTGTTTTTTTTGTTTTTTTTTAATCATCTCACCCCAAGCAAGGCATTCCACTGCCACTATTGCGCATGGGGCTACATAGGGGAAGGTAAAGAAAAGGAGTGGTTAGACATAGGGAATGTCAGGAGGAAGGTGACAGATGAGTAAGGATACCGAGGATGAGGGTTGGGCAGATGGGAAGAGTGATAGAATGGGAGCAGGTTAGTTTGTTAGGAGGTGTCTATTGACCTTACATTTAAACTCCTGGAGATTGTAGCCGTCGGGGAAGCAATCGTGTGGAAGAGAATTCCACAGTCGGGAAGTGCGAGGAAAGAAACTGTTGGAGTAGAAGTTACGGTTGCATTTTATCGGTTTCACTGTAAAAGGGTGGGATCTAGTTGCTAATCTAGTATCTCGTTCAAATTCGTATTTAGGGGGCACCAGTGATCTAAGTTCATCGGAGCAGAAGCCGTGAAAGTATTTATAGAAATTTTTTTTTACGCTGATGTTGATGAGACATTTATTATTAAGTGGGAAGTTGTCATTGTTTCGACAGTTTCATGTATTAGTGTTGTTCTGATGAATAGTCTTATTATTGATTTTATTCAGTGTTTCCTTATTCTGTATGGTTATTATTTTCTCCATATTGTGCATGCAGCTGTAGCTGATTTTGACTGTATTTTTGATGATGATTTTTGATAGTATTGAAACAAATTACTACGGGAGAAAAAAACTTAAACTGTTAGAAAAAAATCGTTAACAAGGATAGAAATTTACAACAGAACGAGTTTGAAGAAGCAGAATGATGATGATGAAGATGAAGATGATGAGAGAGTGAAACCGGGAAGAAAACTATTACTTCTAGAAACACAACCTAAATTGTTAGAAAATAATCGTGTTGTGTTTGAGGAATTTTTCGATTATATCAAAGAAATTATTTTTTATGTTTTTATTGTATTGTTTTAAGGAGGCTTGAACCAAATTATATTTTTCTCTTATTTAGATGTAACCTTTTTAATACTGAACAAAAATTCAAATTTTTTTCTAAATGTAGATAAGGAGGTTTCATATCTAACTCTGTAAACTGTTTACAATTTGATTGAGAACGGAATTAGTGGTGAAGCTTAAAAGTTTGTAGCGTAGGGAGCTGGTGAATGTTTGTTGGCTCGGCTTTGTGTCAGAATTAACCGAACTCCCTACAGCATACAAGTTTTATGTAGAATTATAATCATCAGACGGTTTTTCATCATCAGAAGGTTGGTTGTCGGCAGGGTGGAATTGTGTGGAATAGCATAAGAAGAATAAAATATACATTTTGCATTTTAAATTTATTATTAAAAGGAGGAATAACATAAGTTGAAGGTGTACAATTAGAAACATTAAGAAGTTATGAGTAGAGTTCATGTTCAATGATAAAGTTGAGGTATTAAGAGTTAGTACAAAATGTTTGTAGCAGTAATTGTTGAGCGAGATAACGAAAAAGAGAACAAGGTGCGGCCTGACCTTATCCACGTGTTGATTTGAAGTTGCCGTTACATGTTAGTTGTTTCGTTTCTCGGCTCCCATCTGTCGGCCTGACGCTGGTAAAGTCTTTTACATGTCCTCAAGCCTTCTAAGTCGCTCCCATTGGTCAAAAATCATTTTAACACCTACTTACGAAATCTGGTTTCGACTTTTTCGTTAAGCACATGGTCAATCCTTTTTCTATTTGTGAAAACAAGGATTTCACACATTGTTGTGAATTTTTGTAAAAGTGAAGAAAGTTGATTTAATTAATTTATTATCCGCTACAAGCTGACTAGATTTACTCAATGACGGACTTGGAATTTTTTGTGGAGAGTATTCCAACTGTCAACGAAATATCACAATATCAACCCCCCCCTCAGCCAATACCCCTAACAAAACGAAATAAATGAAAATGAAAAGAATTCCCAGTACCACATCGCCTGACGAAGCATCGGTCCTCCGATGCAGAAACGGACGCGCCTTCGTAGCGATTATATATAGAGAAGTTATGTACATGTTCTAAAATATAATTTATAATAAATATTCACAGCTCTATATAGAAAATTATATATCGAGCACTGTTTGAAATTAATGTTTTGGACGTGGAAAGAATTCTTCGTTCTGTATTCACTTGGATATATATATATATATATATATAACTTCCGCCGGTAAATTCTTAATTTTCAAATTTTTTTTTATTTCTTTTTTTATTTCATTTTGAAATTTGATAGTTGCCGATGAGATGGGAAATCTCTCTTAGGGATTTCATGTTGAAATGATCATTCAACGATTTTGAACTTCGAAATTTATTTTATTTCATATATATATATATATATATATATATATATATATATATATATATATATATATATTTTATATAAGCGTTTCACCCCGAGCAAGGCATGTCACTGCCACTACTGTGCAGGGGGCTAGGTAGAGTGGAGAAAGGCTGATTAAATATAGGAAATAACAGAGGGTGGGTGATAGGCCGGTGAGGATACCGAGAATGAGGGTTGGGTAGATGAGAGTGTTGTGAGAATAGTTGGGAGTTAGTGTGATAGGAGGTGTCTATTGACCCTACATTTAAACACCTGGAGATTGTAACTGTCGGGAAAGCAGACTTGTGGAAGGGAGTTCCACAGGCGGGAAGCGCGAGAAAAGAAGCTGTTGGAGTAGAATTTACGGTTACATCTTATTTGTTTAACTGTAAAAGGGTGGGACCTAGTTGCTAATCTAGTATCTCGTGTAAATTCGTGCTTAGGCGGCACCAGTGATCTAAGCTCATCGGAGCAGAAGCCATGAAAGTACTTGTAGAAGAGGCACAGGGAAGCTACATCACGCCGGTGTGAGAGCGGCTGCAGCCGGTCTGCCAAGTCAGTATCAACCACGTTACAGATCCTCCTTTGTATTTTGTCAAGAAGCCCAAGGAGAGCAGCAGGGGCACCCGACCAGATATGGCAGCAATATTCAATACACGGGCGGATGGTAGATTTGTATATGTGCAGAATAGTTTCAGGTGGGAAAAATTTCCGGGCCCTGCACAGGGAGCCCACTTTCATAGCAGCAGATTTGGCAATGGATTCAATATAGTCATTCCATTTGAGGTCCGCCGAGAGTGTAAGGCCAAGGAGGCGTAGTATTTTACTCTCTGGGAGGCTAGCCTGTCCCATGCTAATGGGAGGTATATATATATATATATATATATATATATATATATATATATTCATAATCATGTCGCCCCAAGCAAGGCATTTTACTGCCACTGTTGAGCAGGGGGTTTCATAAGAGGTAAGTTATGAGAAAGAGTGACAGGTTATAGAGGGTGTCAGGAAAAGGGAATGAGAAGGATGAAAATACTGATGAGAGTGGAGTGGACGAAGAAAAGAGCATGACAAAGAGGATGAAATTAAGATAGCAGATGACTATTGACTTTACATTTGAATTCTTGAAGATTGTAGCTGTCGGAGAAGCAGGTAAACGGAAGGGGATTCCACAGGCGGCAAGTGTGAGAGAAAAACCTGCTGGATTAGAATTTGCGTTTACAATTTATTGGTTTCCCCGTGGGATCTAATTGCTAATTTTGTGCCTCGAGTAAATTCATGTATAGGTGGTACCAGTGACCTAAGTTCATCTGAGCAGAAGCCATGAAATTATTGGTAGAAGAGGCACAGAGAAGCTAATTCATGAAGTTTTGATATTGTTGTGATCGACTTGTCACACGGTACGTTGTCTTGGTAAAAGTTCACTTTTTCTTCTTCATTTGTGACCGTTTTTTTTGCGATTTCTTTTTTCAAAGGCACCAGTAATGCTATATAATATTTGCTATTGATGTTTCTTCCTTTCTCAAGGTAATCGATGAGCAAAATATCTTGCGCATCCCAAAAAGACGAAGACCAAATCTTCGTCTGCTGATGTTTGCGTCTTTGGTTGCTTTAAATGTCTTTCACCTGCTGCTGCAGTCCACTCAGCTGACTGCCGATTTGACTCCGAAGTGAAGTGCTGGATCCATGTTTCGTCCATTGTCACGTATTTCTACAAAGTCTCCCTCTTGTTTCGTTGGGACACCTGAAGCAAACGCTCTGAATTATTGACGAGTTGTTTTTGATCGACTGTGAGCAAACGCGGCAGACACTTTGAACACAGCTTTGTCACTGACAAATTTTCATGTAAAATGGTAAATATACTGCCTTATGATATGTTCAACTCCTCTGGTATCTCACGCAACTTCAATTTACAATCAGCCAAAACCAGTTTGTGGATTTTTGGATTTTTCTTTTGGACAGCTGTCGATTTTGGGCGATTTAAGCGTTCAGCATCACTTCTGTGTGTACAACCATGTTGAAAGTCAGCATACTATCCCTTAACCGTTGTTTCCGACGAAGCAGAGTCCGAATAACACTTATCAAGACATTGCTTTGCTTTAACAGTATTTTCCCCATCAGAATGCAATGCTTTATCAACACATGAAATTCAGATTTTTCAATTGTTTTAAAAATTTGCATTAGTAGCTTCACATAAATAATTGTAATTTGTAAACTAATAATTTGATTGGGTGCAAATTTTGTCACGTGCCATTTAAATGTTAGTACTTTTTAAAAATCAT
This sequence comes from Ascarosepion bandense, assembly GCA_037127315.1. Classification (NCBI taxonomy): domain Eukaryota; kingdom Metazoa; phylum Mollusca; class Cephalopoda; order Sepiida; family Sepiidae; genus Ascarosepion; species Ascarosepion bandense. Next base: position 100,341 of record JBBBDQ010002053.1, read on the forward strand.
GAAGATTTTTTTTTATCAGTAGTGCAATCTGTATGTCTTATTGAGTGATACGTTATGGTTAGATAAATTAGAATCCAAAACAAGGTCGTTTGTTGCTGATTATTGTCGTCGACTCAGTCGGGCTGAATTATCAGCGCAAACAATATGTGAGAAAAAAATGTTAAATTCCGTAATCGCCGGAAAGTAGCCTTAGTTATGGCAGAGTTGGCTTCCTTGTATATCGAGAAGAATCATGCTCTGGTAGTTAGAGAAAAAGAATGCCTTCCAAGGTGACCAATATGGCTACTGAATCGCGTGTAGAAAGAGAAAGCCGGAAACCGAGGTCGAGTTCCAGTTCAATGCTCTACATTCACTTACGCGCTAATACGCTTTTTAAAGATATTAATCCGCCCCTTCCTTCAATTTATGGATTAAATAACAGGACAGATTAGGTTCTATAGCCCTGGCTGCCAACCAGTCTACTGCGGCAGGTATTGGTAACCTTTGGTGGTATAATTAAAATGACTGAGGTCTATACAGGGTAGGACTTGGGACCATGCCCTTAAACAAATCACAACGAATCTTTCTCCATCTCATGGTAGGAAGCCGGCTCAACCCGACCAGGGTGAATGCCGAAACAAGTACAGGTACAGGAAGAGAGTAATGCCTACCATCGAAATATTGGGTACATCACATTGTCGAATAATCGGACCGTGATTACATGGGTGAGCCTTTTTTGGCTACTTTCAGGATCTGTTCACCATGGTGCCCGGCCTGAGCACTGCTTAGTCCGGTGCTTATTTGACCAAATTTACCCATCTTGTTCCTGAAGCATACTGAGTGCGAGGATCCCATTACAGAGTCGGAAACATGGGAAGAACTGAAGCTGGTTGGCCTGGACAAATCTCCGGGTTTAGATGGTCTACCCTATGAACTGTACTTGAGAAAGTCAACCGTCTTTGTTCCTTTACTAAAACTGATTAACAACAACTGGATAAAGCAGGGGTATTTCCTCAACGCATCACCAGGTATGTGATCATATTGCTACGCAAATACAAGAAATGCGATAACTTTTGACCTTTATCGAGTTAAAGATTTTGGCCGGGAACTTAACATGCCGTTTGCAAGGCTGCCTTTCTAATCAGATTGACTCCAAATAGAATTTGGCTGTGAAGGGCAGGACTATTCATGAAAAGCTTCATATGGTACGATTGATTATTGAACAAGTTAACAGTAATGCCGCACTAATCAATATAGATCGGTCTAAGGCATTCGATAGGATTGACCATCGATTCCTGGAGGCTGTGTAACACTATATTTTGCATACAAGATATATAACCTTGTTATCGCGGCAACAGAAAGGAAGAAATTATTGTAAGTTGTATTATTAATTGTGAAGATTAATTGTTGCCGATCGGGCGGAAGGAATTGTGTTGGTTTGTAAACCGAGAAGAACCAACTGGAAAAAAGTGGTTTGTTCTAACGGGAAATAATTTTATTTAGTTTCAATATGAGCAGAGGAAAATAAGAGATCGCAAACCCAAAGCCTAAAATATGAACAAATTCATATTTTACGGGTGTGCCATTGATAACCAGCCGAGTCAAATGAGGTTATTCTTGACAAGCTGAAACAGCATGACTAAGAGAAATAAAATTGATGTCTGAGCTAAACAGCCGATAAAAGTGAAAATTTGACAAAACATAGTTTTCATTGTCGAAAAAAATTGTCACGAATAAAAGAAATATTTGATAAGTGCAAGAGGTTAACTTCTGGCTATGAGAATAAAGTGAAATTTAAATTTCGCTGGGAAAGGATTTATAAACGTAAAAGCTAGATTTGTTGACGTCATGCTCACATCTCATTTCTGCAGTATTCTCATCCTTCTCCTTCCCACTTCCCGACACCCCCTGTATTCTGTCACTCCTTCTGATAACTTTCGTCCTATGTAACCCCCTGCAGAACAATGGCAGTATAATGCTTTGCATGGGGTAATACGACAATAAAAAAAAAAAGTTCCCGCTTGTGGAAGTCGCTTCCGGCTACATGCATTCCGGTCAAATTTAATATGTATAAATTTGCAGTTGTGTCTTAGTGGCTTTACTTCCTTGCAAGGGGTGATACGGATTAAAAATAAAATCTAAAAGCAATGTCAATCGCTATCTCCTATCCTCCTGATTAATCTTTCCTCTTACCGGACATTAGAAATGTTTCTGTTCTTAATTCTTCTAAACCCTGTGACCTCTTGTGTCTTAGTGGTTTTACTTCCTTGCAAGGGGTGATACGGATTAAAAATAAAATCTAAAAGCAATGTCAATCGCTACCTATTGTCCTCCTGATTACTCTTTTCTCTTCCCGGTCATTAATAATGTTTTTATTCCTAATTCTTCCAAACCCTGTACTCTCTTGTGTCTTAGTGGCTTTACTGCCTTGCAAGGGGTGATACGAATTAAAAATAAAATCTAAAACTAACGTCACTTGCTATCTACTATTCTGCTGATTACTCTTTGCTCTTCCCGGTCGTAATTAATGTTTCTGTTCCTAATTCTTCTAAACCCTGTGACCTCTTGTGTCTTAGTGGCTTTACTGCCTTGCAAGGGGTGATAGGGATTAAAAATAAAATCTAAAACTAACGTCAGTTGCTATCTACTATTCTGCTGATTACTCTTTGCTCTTCCCGGTCGTAATTAATGTTTCTCTTCCTAATTCTTCTAAACCCTGTGACCTCTTGTGTCTTAGTGGCTTTACTACCTTGCAAGGGGTGATCCGGATTAAAAATAAAATCTAAAAGCAATGTCAATCGCTATCTACTGACCTCCTGATTACTCTTTCCTCTTTCCGTTCATTATTAATGTTTCTGTTCCTAAGTTTTTATCATATTTATTATACCTTATTACTGCCTTGCTTGGGGTGAACACAATTAAAAAAATATGGTAGTTATCAGACCTGGAAATGTTATTATAGCCCCAAAACTGCTTCTTAAGCCACGTTCAATGAAGGAATCTCTGTAAGGCGACCACATTCTGAACACTTCCTAGCTGAGCACTGCTATAAACAGCAAAAGTGAGAGAGAACGTCTTAACTTAGTATGATAGCGTTCAAGGTCAATCTGAATTTCATGTTTCGAAAGAGACATGACTATTTATAAGAAATTATAATTTGGATATAAAGTGGGGGATCAAATCTATATCATAATCAATATATAAACTGATCTCTGATTTTGTGACCATGTTAATTTCTATACATTTATATTCTAGATTTATGGGCTTGAGCTAGTGGATGACGGAACGAGGGTTACGTAGAGTAACAGGAAAAACATATTAAGAGCCACCAGGGATAGGGAAACGTGGAAAGCCATGATCGCCTACGTCCTGAAAGGATAAGGCACATAGAAGAAGAAGAATGCCCCCTCCCCTGTGCTACTTTATATTAACGATCTGCAAATTATAAATCGTCAGTAGTCACGGTTTTTTTTTTGTTTGAGATTTCTCATGAAATTTTGAAATGTTTGAATAAGCACATGGCGAATTCTACGACAATAAAATATCCGTAGAAATTCTCTTATCACATCGTTAAATATTTGTGCTTAACGACTTTAAAAGATATTGCAAGAACATTCGTAAATATGAATGCTGCTCATTATTTTAAGAAGCAAGGGGGTACAAATGAAAAGAACTGAAATTTACAATATTTTACGTTTCACTGGATCAGACGTTAACCCTCTAGGGCCATTCGTATCATATTAGTGGGGGATCTGTTTATTACTTCATAACAATATAGAACTGATCCCCCACTTTATGACAAGTAGAAGCCTTAAAGTCGAATTAACCCTCTAGGGCCATTCGTATCATATTAGTGGGGGATCTGTTTATTACTTCATAACAATATAGAACTGATCCCCCACTTTATGACAAGTAGAAGCCTTAAAGTCGAATTAACCCTCTAGGGCCATTCGTATCATATTAGTGGGGGATCTGTTTATTACTTCATAACAATATAGAACTGATCCCCCACTTTATGACAAGTAGAAGCCTTAAAGTCGAATTAACCCTCTAGGGCCATTCGTATCATATTAGTGGGGGATCTGTTTATTACTTCATAACAATATAGAACTGATCCCCCACTTTATGACAAGTAGAAGCCTTAAAGTCGAATTAACCCTCTAGGGCCATTCGTATCATATTAGTGGGGGATCTGTTTATTACTTCATAACAATATAGAACTGATCCCCCACTTTATGACAAGTAGAAGCCTTAAAGTCGAATTAACCCTCTAGGGCCATTCGTATCATATTAGTGGGGGATCTGTTTATTACTTCATAACAATATAGAACTGATCCCCCACTTTATGACAAGTAGAAGCCTTAAAGTCGAATTAACCCTCTAGGGCCATTCGTATCATATTAGTGGGGGATCTGTTTATTACTTCATAACAATATAGAACTGATCCCCCACTTTATGACAAGTAGAAGCCTTAAAGTCGAATTAACCCTCTAGGGCCATTCGTATCATATTAGTGGGGGATCTGTTTATTACTTCATAACAATATAGAACTGATCCCCCACTTTATGACAAGTAGAAGCCTTAATCATATTATATTATTAACCCTCTAGGGCCATTCGTATCATATTTGATACAGTATGAAAACAAGCCTTGAAAGAAATATTTTCCTGAAAATTTTTTTAAGAGAAATATTTTATAAATTTCAAATGAAAGCAGTACTGACTGCTCAGTCAATGAATACCAAATGTTTCCTTATAGGGAAATACCAAATGTTTCCTTATAGGGAAATACCAAATGTTTCCTATACTGTATCTATATATATATATATGGGAAATACTGAATCAAATATGATACGAATGGCCCTAGAGGGTTAAAAATGTTTATCTTCACTTCTTTTTTCTCTCACTGAAACCAAGTAGAGTCTTTCATATGCTTTTGTCTTATCACGCGATGAAAACGAAATAGTCTATTATTTATTAGGTATTAAGGTAAAGCGTCAAAAACTTCTATCTTTTTTTCCTCTGAAACCAAGTAGCGTCCCTGATATGTCTTCTGTCTTCTCGCGCAACCAATGTCAATTCCCATCTCTTATCCACTTGACTCCAGTTCTTTCTACATCACCCCGTGTATCTTGTTCTTTTTCTTTTTCTCTACCTTCGCAACTGTCTTCACTCCTGTGTTCACATCCTTCTCTTGCCCTTCCTCTTTCACCCTCTCCCCTGTAGCTTGTTCGTCTTCTTCTTCACTCTCCTCCTGCCTAAAACTTTAACTCTCTTATGTATCTCACTGCGCATCAGTGGTGGTACCGCCTTGCTTGGGGTGAAATGATTTAAAAAAACGCAATCAGAACGGAATTATTTATACGTTATTGGCAGGGCGTAACGGTCGTGCGCACCGACGAACGGCAGGACAAACACAGTTATGAAATGATATTTGCAGATAAAAGCATTGTTTTTGGGTGCACCCTCAAGAATCGAAATGACCGAATCCTGGCAGCTGATCTATCCGTTGACCAAATTCTCTCAGCTCAATCCAGAGAGGAACTATTTTGTAACCATCATCACCTTCAAAACCAAACTAGTAAAAATTTGATCGTTTTCGAGCAGACGCTGAGTTTTCTCCGGCCTTGATAATTAGTTCTACTTTTAGTTTAGGTTCGTCTTCTTCGATGTGCCCTGTTCCTTCAGGACGACGGCGATCATGGCTTTCCACGTCTTCCTGTCCCTGTTGGCTCTTAGCACGCTTTCTCCTGTTATACCACCCAAACCCGGCTCTACCACCCACTAGCACAAGACCATAAATCTAGAATATAAATGTATAGAAACTAACATGGCCACAAAATGAGGGATCAGTTTATATACTAATTATAATTAATAATAAATAATACCCACATTATAATTTCTTTTAAACAGTTAGCATATATATTCTTCTTCTATGTGCCCTGTCCCTTCAGGACAAAGGCGATCACGGCTTTCCACTTTTCTCTATCCCTGGTGGCTCTTAGCACGCCTTATCCTGTTGCACTATGCAACCCCCGTTCCATCAGCCACCTGATTCGGTCCTTCAAATATGTTATCCGTTGCTTTCCCCTGAATCCTTTTCCCTCTATCTGGCCTGTTAGTATCAGGTTCTCTGAGCCCTCCTTCCTCATTGCATGTCCCGGGAACTTCAGCTGTTTCTTCCTGATGCTCAGTATTAATTTCCTTTTTTCCATCATTTCTAAAACCTCATCATTTATCAGATGCTCGATCCATGATATTCGCAACATCCTTCTGTAGAACCACATTTCAGTTGCTTCATGTTCTTCCTTCATCTTTGATGATATTGTCCAGAATTCACTAATTGTTTGTTTTACCATCATATCTAACCTTTTGGGTTAATTAATGCTGAAGAATTTGTTTGGTTTTTGTTTACTGCTCGTTAATCTTTTGTGAGTCTATTTTTTTTTAATCATATCACCCCAAGCAAGGCGAAAACACCACTGATGCGCAGGGGGCTACGTAAGAGTGAAAAGACTGAAAAAGAGAAAAACCAGAAACCACATCCTAAACAGGAAACAAGGGATGAGCCTCTTCACCTGTTCAATAGACGTGGGTGGAGTGTGAACCGGGCGATAGTTTAGTCTATCTACTCCAATTATTGCTGTTGAGATGTAAGTACAGGTGTTGTGATTTGATGTGTGATGATTATATGCTATCTTCTTTGCAACTATACTTTGTTATATAATTTTATTACCTTTAGAAATTCTAAAAGGTCATTTGATTCAGCTTGATTGAAGATGTATTTCAGATTGTTTTCTTGATAGTATTTTAAACGCATTTGTTGAAGATCTATGCAGCTTGTTAGCATATGTCTCACTGTGTAGAGCTCTTGACATGGAATGCAAATTGGTGCCTCCTCACCTTTTAGTAGGTGTGAGTGAGTGACAGCGGTGTTGCCTAATTGAAGTCTAGTCATTACTACTTCTCTTCTTGACATTTTCCTATTGGAAATTTTAACTTCTATCCATTCTTTGAGAATGGGTTTAATTTTGTAGAGTTTGTTATTTTTGCTGGAGTTCCACAACTCTTGCCATTTGGTTGTAAAAAAGTTGTTGATTAGAGGTTTGTAATCTGTGTGGGGTGCTTTTATATCACTGATGTTGATGTTTAATAATCTTTTAGCTGTTATGTCTAATTTTTCGTTTTCTCTGAAACCAATGTAGCAGGGAATCCGGCATAAAATAATATTTTTCTTTTAGGTGATGAGGTTGATTTAAGGGAATTGGAAACCATATATAATCAAGGGTTGAGATTAGCATTAGGGGCTTTCAACCCTTCTCCTGTAAACAGTCTATATGCAGAGGCCCATGAATGCCCACTCCCTCTAGACGGAAAAAAACTAGCACTTCAATATTACATCAAATTTTATTCATGTCCTACCAATCTCACCTTCAACTGCGTCATTCATCCTGAAAACAAAACTCTATTCGACAGGGGAAAATACCATCAAACATTTGGACTACAAATGGAACACTCCTTTGCAATTTGTCTAATTGACAAAAGCAGTATTCAGAAATCCAAACTCCCTGAACATTCACCTTGGCTACTAAAACAACCAGAAATAATTCTAGAATTAACAAAACACTCCAAATCTAATACACATCCCTCAACTTATATCTATAATTTAAATAACATCCTTGCACAACGTCCTAACTGGACACAAATATGCACAGACGGCTCTAAAGACAAGAATAACGTAGGAAGTGCAGCCGTCTTTAGCAACATCACACTCCAAAAACGCCTACCAGGCAATACATCAAAAATCTAAATAACCCTCTGACAAAGTTTTACTTTTAATGAGCCTCCTTGAAGAAAATGTCTTTAGAGACACAAGCTCACGCCATACCTCGCTAAAGATAATGGAAACATAACCCTGCTCTTTTACAGAATTCAAAATCGTTTACATGGATGTGCGAGGAATCAGTAATCTTCCACCATACAATCCCTTTCCCGCAAACAAAACATCACAAGCCGCTCGCTATTCAACCGTTGTTTTCATGGGAAGGTATTCAGACGAGATACATTTCTTACTTCCACTAGTTCAGACCTTCACATCTTGGTCTCTCCATGACATGATACAAAGTCGACTCATCCTCGTTCTCTTCGTATTCCATTAATAAAGAAGAAGTGCAACTCAGGCTTAAAAGTATTTGCGCATGATTAAGTTGGTTGTGTTAAATTTAGTATAGTATATGATTAGTTTAATTTTTTATTGGAATCAGTGGAAATATATTTGTACTCATCCGATTTTTAAAGATTTATTCATTTTGCTTATTCTTGTTAGGATTATTATGAAAATTAATAAACATAATATTATTTCTACATAGAACCACATTACAAATTTACGAACTGCGTCTGCTATTCGGTGACTTTTATCGTTGCATAGCAATGTTTTATGTCAACACAAGATAATATCATCTTTGATGGTGGATGTCTTTGTGTTAACGTCCCTATAACCTCTCTGAAGATGGCTCATGTGTGCCGAAAATCTAGAACCAGTATAATAAAAATTATCCAATTATTATTTTTTCAAAGAAATTATGTACTTTATATTATTTTTAAGTGGATAATTCTAAATGAAAATAGAATGTTTCTTTTGTGATTATTACTTTGCAAAATTTTACAAGGCAAAGAGGAATAATAAACTCGTCTGAATTACCCTAAATTTTCTTGATTCTTTCATTGATGAAACAGCAATGTGGATAATTATTAAATATTTATAAATTCATTTAATTCACATGTTATTGTGCAGTATTAACAAAAGAACCATTCTATTTTAATTTTAAATTATTCACTTGGCAATAAATACCAAACAATAGTATGAAATACATAATTTTTTCAAAACACTGGGGTGGCCTAATAATTATGCCCGCAGTGTATATATATATATATATATATATATATATGTAGCTGTCAGGAAAGCAAGAAAAAGGAAGCGAGTTCCACAGGCGGGAAGTACGAGGAAAGAAGCTGCAGGAGTAGAAATGTCGTCTGCATTTGGTAGATCTAACTGTGAATGGGTGAGACCCAGTTGCACGAGTAAACACCTGTTGCAGGGGCACCAGTGACTTAAGTTCGTTGGAGCAGAAGCCATGGAAGTATTTATAGAACAGACAAAGGGAAGCCACATCTCGTCGGTGGGAAAGTGGCTGTAGTCGAGCCGTTAAGTCAGCACCTATCACATTACTGATTCTCCTTTGGAGCCTGTCAAGAACACGGAGATGAACAGCGGGGGCACCTGGCCATATATGGCAGCAGTACTCCATGCACGGACGAATGGTTGATTTGTATATATGCAGGATGGTTTTAGGTGGGAAAAACTTCCTGGCCCAACACAGTGACCCAACCTTCTTAGCAGTGGATTTCGCTATTGACTCAATGTAGTGGTTCCACTTGAGATCAGAGGAGAGCGTAAGGCCGAGGAGGCGCAGAGTATTGCTTTCGGGGAGACTCGCTTGGTCCATGATTATAGGAGGCAGGAGAGGTTGCCTGTGATGATTGACAGACAGCAGCTTGGTCTTAGACGCATTGAAATTTACAAGCCACCTCTTACCCCAATTCACCACAGAGTGTAGATCCCTCTCAAGATCGGCAGCAAGATTATGTTTGTCCGTCAGGCCTGGTACTTAGCTTAATATATATATATATATATATATATATATATATATATATATATATATATATATCTTAGCCATTTCTTATCTATCTATTTATCATTTATATATATACACACACACATATATATATATATATAGGTGGTTTAATCACAGGTGTATATTCAAAATAGAAAATTTAAAAAAAAAGTACAAAATTGGCTAGCCATGTGTGGAAATTAAAATCAGAATATGAAAAAAACCCAGACATAACGTGTAGTATAGTAAAAACAGCCAAGCCTTACAACGGTGGCAAAATATGTAGAGTATGCCTAGAAGAAAAGTTAGAGATTATGCTATTCCCAAACAAAAGCGAACTGTTGAATGAAAGAACGGAAATTATGACTAAGTGTAACCATACTAAAAAATACCTCTTAGGTTCATACAACCATGGATGAAAACGCAATAATTCCTTGTAGTTTCAAAAACTGCGCATTCAAAATTTACCTGCCACGTGAACGTTAAAAGAAAAAAACACCGTTAAGTGAGCGTTCTTTAAAAAAAAACGGTAAACGGTAAAATCAGTTACTGCAAATCGCCTGAAGACACCACTCATGGTAGAAACCTAGGTCGCGTAATAAATCGTTTACAAATAGAATATATATATATATATATATATATATATATATATATATATATATATATTAATCATATCTTCCAGAGCAAAGCGGTAACGTCACTAATGTGCAGGGGGCTACATAAGAGTAAAAAGATTAGAAGAGAGGTAAAGAGAAGGACGAGCCAGTTAGAAAGGAGCAAGAGAAGGATGGGAATACAGGTGCGATGATAGTTGCAAAGGATCAACAGGGCGGTGTGGAAAGAATAGGGTATATATATATTAGCCACTTCTTATCTATCTATCTATCTATCTATCTATCTATCTATCTATCTATCTATCATAGCCAGTTCTTATCAATCTATCTATATCTATTTATATATATTGTCATCCGCACACAGATCTGTTTCGCCGTATTACAGCTCATCAGTACGGCTAGACTCCGATTGCTTTTTGCTTTTTTTGAAACCCGACCAAAATGGCGTCAGTCGGCGACTCTACCCCTGGGCTATGGGCGTTCGGTGGAAGTAAGCAGACTTTTTAGCGCATATATGTATATAATCTTATTCATTTCTTATCATTATATATATATATATATATATATGTGTGTGTGTGTGTGTGTGTGTGTGTGTGTGTAAATATGTATGTATGTATACAAATGAATAAGAACGAATAAAATAATTGCTATGTTCTAAACATTATTTTAAAACAGTTCTCAATATAAAATACAGCAATGAATATCTATTAATAATTACGTTAGAACATGTGAAAACTACAAACTACTACAAAATTGTACATTTTGTTTCGACATTTAAAGAAAACTGTCTCATCAGGTCGTTAATAATAATAATACTAAAAATTTTTATTTAAAAATTTAAAAAACAACACTTCTCTTTATTTTTGGGAAATTTTTTTTCTGTACGTAGTAAAAATATTAAAAATGGTGGGAAAGAAAGAGGGAAGAAAAGATCAGTAAAAAAGGAAGAGAAATAAAGAAAAGGAAAGAAAAGAGAAAAAGTAAAGAAACAGAAGAAATAGAACATGAAGAAAATAAGTGAGAAAATATCCAGAAGAAAGAGTAGTTTTCACATGTTCTATCGTAATCATATAATAATTCTGCTTGTTCCTTCCTTAGATAGTTACTTAGTTCGTCCGTTCTTTACGCCACACTCTCTACACGAGCTTTTCCTTTCCCTCTATCTTCTTAATCTACTCAGCCTTTCTCTCACCTTTGCCAAACGGAAGAGTAGTAAAGAGTGAAAGAGTTGGAGGAGAGAGCCTATAACATTACCGTATCAGTAGCAACTTTAGCTGGCGGTTGTAGCAGTAATTGTGTGTGTACATGTGTGTGTATTGTCCAATATAGTAAAAATAGATAGGTTTGTTGTCGTATCCCTAATCCGAATAACGAAATTTCTGGCCTCTACACCCTTGGATATTACTCAGTTGGTCTTTTCTGCTTAAAATGAACACAGTAGCCATGATTTTTCAGTAGTAAAAAACAAAACTTTTTTCTTTCAAAGTCTCTCACAAAATAGCGTACCGTATTTGGGTTATGGTCTATACATACACCACTTAATATAATATAAAATTACAGTAAAGTAGCTTCTATGGACATTACTTTTATAGATATTTTAATAAAGTTACACTCTGTATTATCGTTATTTTATTATCCAATGCCTTTATGTTTGAAGACGTTTCTATCATTTGTATTATGACAAAGTAAAAATTTTCCCAGAAATCATAATTATCCTTCCGTGGAAATTACACGGATTCCGCTAGTAATTAATAACATATCTTAGCCGTTTCTTTTCTATCTATCTATCTATCTATCTATCTATCTATCTATCTATCTATCTATCTATCTATCTATCTATCTATCTATCTATCTATCTCAGTCTGTTCTATCTATCTATCTATCTATCTATCTATCTATCTATCTATCTATCTATCTCAGTCTGTTCATTATCATATCTATCTATCTATCTATCTATCTATCTATCTATCTCAGTCTGTTCATATCTATCTATCTATCTCAGTCTGTTCATATCTATCTATCTATCTATCTATCTATCTATCTATCTATCTATCTAGTCTGTTCTCATCTATTCATATCTATCTATCTATCTATCTATCTATCTATCTATCTCAGTCTGTTCATATCTATCTATCTATCTATCTATCTATCTATCTCAGTCTGTTCATTATCTATCTATCTATCTATCTATCTATCTATCTATCTTAGCAATTTCTTATCTGTCTATCTATCTATATCTATTCTATTTTTCTCTTTCATTCTTCTCTTAAATGTCTAAATTACATAATCTTCGATTAAGAAGTCAACAAAATGTCCCTCGAGAAGCGGAAATCTTTCAATAACAAATGAGGTCAATAAATTTAGACACAGAAAAAAAAACGACACAATCAGAAAGAATCAAAATAAAGAAGAAACTTCAGGTGGAATGCCGGTGAGAAATGAGCGGGGAAAAAACTAATCAGGCAAATTCAGGGGTGGGGTTTGTGGTTCCTTTTTTTTAATATTAGATGCTAAATTGATCTTCAAATATTGGAATAAACAGTTCCTAAAATGAAATAGGAAAAGCAAAATATTATTTGATACAATTTCTATTTAAAGTTGTTATTGCTTTTTCTCGCAGACTCTTAGTAGGGCGGGGAGCCATTGACACATGGATCGATACATTTGTGGATTCAACAGAAAGTAATTATTTTCGGAACTGGATTGCTAACCCGACGCTCAAGATGGATTACTTTATGAAATGTTTTATCTTACAAATCTAAAGCACCTATTAGGTTGTCTCAAAAGTTCGTAAACACTTACAAAAAATTGAAATTTTACTCGCTAAGTAATCTAAGGTTAGCAGAAAACACTTGCAAAAAATTAAAATTTTACTCGCAAAAACAACAAAAATTATTGCTCAAAATAAAGACCATCATTTTCTAAGATTTTCTGCGATCGATCGCAAGCTTTCGGATCTGGTCAAAGTACCATTCAGTCTGTTTCGAATCAAAGAATTCTTGACACGCTTCCTCGATTTCATCAAACGATCGAATCGGCGGCCCTTCAGAAAGTGTTGCATTGAGCGGAAAAGGCCGTAATCTGATGGAGCACAGTCAGGACTGTAGGCTGGATGTGGCAGAACCTCAACGCCGTCCAGCTCTTCAAACTTGTCTTTGGTCTTCCTGGCGGTGTGTGGCTTGGCATTGTCCTGCTGCATCAAAGCGCGTTTTCGGTTGATCAGAGCCAGGTACTTTTGCTTCAACTTTTCGTAGACCCGGTCAAGATGCTGACAGTAAAGTTCGGCACTGATGGCACGACCATTCGGAACCAACTCAAAATGCACGATTCATTCAAAGTTCCACCAAACGCACAACATGACTTTCTTGCCGAATCGATTTTGATTTGGAACTGACGGTATCTGTTGCCCTTTCTGAACCCATCGCTTGTCTCGATTGTGCTGGACCAGATAGACCCATTTTGCAAGTGTTTCCGAACTTTTGTGACAATCTAATAGAAGGCATAGAATGGGAGGCCTAGAACTAAATACAAATGTGAAATCCCAAATAAGCTGCTGTGTCCAAAAATGAAGATATAAAAAGCGGATACATAAAACATCGCCAAGCAGACCGACTCCAGGAGAAGAGAGTAATTAGTATCTCCCTTGACCTAAAGTCAAGCGGCTGACTACGCTCGCCTCCCTTACCTCTTTCCTTTTTCCCTGCTTCAAAAACTACTTACTGACCTAAGGAGCGAATACATCAAAGACTGTTTCCTTACATACAAGACGCCTCCACACAATTTAAGTTTCGAATTCTCCTTGTCAGCCTTCTATTGCCGCAATCCAATTTTCCTAGCAGCAAATGCAGCTATAGATCTGTTGTATTCGTTCCACTTCAGATCGGTAGAAAAAGTGAGGCCAACGAGGCGCAGTGTGTAGAGATTAACGACAGCCATGCCGATAGCTGGCACGAAACTTTCTCTCTTTCTTCTACCGAGGAGAGCAGTTTTATTTCGGAGGCGTTAAAATTTACTATCCATTTCCTTCCCCAGTTAACCACTGATTGGAGGTCCTTTACTTTGTCAGCCGTGAGAGATATCTGTGAGGAATTACGCTGTGGAATTAACTCCTGTATGTGACTAAATTGGTAATCGTCACATAATTTCCACTGAGATAGGAGATTGAAGAATTTACATAGGATGGGAAAGAGACTTAAACTATGTATATTAGTAAACGTGAATAACTACTTATGTCAACAGGATGCGCATTCGGTCGGATAGAAAACCTTGCGTAGCTAATTTGGTCATCGGTCCAAGAGAGGTAAACATCGATAGAAAGACGATGTCTTTGGTTCTTACTGACAATTTGTCAACTATATTGACAACAACATGTAAATTCCTGGTTTATACATAAGTTTTTCCACATTTAAATGTCTCTCCATATAGTGTGAATATGATTTTACTTGGAGCCGACACAATTTGGAAGGAACTGTAATATTCATGGTAAAGTATATTAAATCCCAGTTTATGATGTCAAACCACGAAAATAAATGGAGAAAAACAACCTTATATATATATATATATATATATACTAGAGTCATCCGCAGACACATCTGCTTCGCTGTATTACAGCTCATCAGTATGGCTTAGATTCCGGCCGCTTCCTAACCCAGGATTGAAACACGACCGAATTGGCGTCAGTCGGCGATTCTACCCCTAGGCCACGAGCGTCCAGTAGAAGAAGGCAGGCTTTTTAGCGCGTATAAACACGCCCAATAGCTAGAGTGCTCCAATTCATTATCGAATGAGCGGTGCGTAAATGCTGGAGTAGCTACTGTTTACAAAGTCCCCCACTCTTCCAGAGTGCTTAATCAGGACGTGAGAGCGTAAATACTAGATGTACTAATGGATGTTTCATTAAATATATATATATATTATTAAAAATATAGCATGGAAAAGTATCGCCTCAAGATATTGACTTTAATATACACTCTTATCTACTTATATATATATATATATATATATATATATATATATATATATAAGGAGATTAATATCTTGAGGCGACACTGTTTCATGTTAAACGTATCCGTCATGGCCTGACGATTACGTTTATCAGGGAGTTGACTTAGCCTGTGGATGTTGACTTAAATGTCAACGGTCATATTTACATACGCTCTATCCCTGAAATTGTGCAATTTAGCCCGTAAATAAAGAATGTTTTAAAATATATTTTACTATATATATATATATATATATATATATATCCGCAGACAGATCTGTTTCGCTGTATCACAGTTCATCAGTACAAATAGACATCCGATTGTTTTAGCTAGGATTGGAACCCAACCGAATTGACATCAGTCGGCGATTCTACCTCTGAGCTATGGGCGCTCGGTAGAAGAAGGCAGACTTTTAGCGTGTGATATGCCATGTAAACATACGCCAGTAGCTAAGAGTGTTCTAATTCATCATTTAATGAACGATGCGTAGATGCTAGAGTAGCTACTATTTTTTCAAAGCCCACCATTCTTCCAGTGTGCTATCTATCTATCTATCTATCTATCTATCTATCTATCTATCTATCTATCTGTGTGTGTGTGTGTGTGTGTGTGTGTGCGTGTGTGTGTGTGTGTGTGTTTATTTGGGCAGCAAAATTTTCTATTAGACATGTTAGATTAAATAAATTGCAAACATTGTGTCTGCTTATTTTTAATAAAATCCGTTCATACTCACGGATAATCGTTCGCGTATTATAATTGAAAGATATTAGAAATAAACTGTAACATTGACAGATGTTATTATCATTCATTTCTCAATGTTTCCAAGTACTTTCAATCTCCTTCCGAGATAATCTTCATGGGTGTGATCTGTGGCAACAAAAAATTAAAATTATTGTAATTTTTCTTCTGCTTCAAATATAACGGTTGATAAATTTCTTAGCGTTCATTAAAACGTAAAAGATAATCCAAAATGGAATTTTTTATATGTTGTAATGTCATGGTCATGCTCGTCTTAAAGCGTGAAAATAACTGTTTTTTTACAAACAGTTTTGAACATTACTATAATATTCATATTCTATTAATTTCATGGCTTCTGCTCAGACGAACTTAAGTCACTGATGCCTCCTCAACAGGTGTTTACTCGTGCAATCAGACTGGTATCTGGGTCCCACCCATTCACAGTCAGGTTAGCCAAATGCAGACGACAATTCTACTCCTGCAGCTTCTTCTCTCGCACTTCCCGCCTGTGGAACTCACTCCCGTATTCTTGCTTTCCTGACGGCTACAACCTCCAGAAATTTAAATGCAAAGTCAATACTCATCTACTAACCACTGGACTCTAGCTCTCTCCCCACCCCTGTATAACCTTCCCTTTCTCTCCACTTATGTATCTGTCATCGCACCTGCTTTCTCAGCTTTCTATTGTTCCTTTCTAACTAGTTTGTACTCCTCTCTCTTTTCTAATTAATCTTTTTACATTTATGTAGCCCCCTGCATATCAGTGGCGTTTCTGCCTTGCTCTGGGTGAAATGATTTTAAAAAAAAATTATATAGATATATAAAAATCCATCGACAATCGATGACATCAACTAACGCAGGTTGGTATGGTTGCAATAGTTTTCGCTGCGCCACTTTAGCTCTCTTCCTTCTGCTATAATGTCAGGAAACACGAGTGTATGAAGCCTGTGGAGAAAAAAAAAGGCCCCAGGCGATGCCGCTTCGTACTTAGTTATTGCCTTTGGGTCTCTTCCTCCTGATTTTCTTGGATGGTTTGAATTCAGAGTTTTCTTTCTTTTAGACCAATTACCAAGAAAAGGCTATAGAACTCAGTTTGTACTGCTATTTATCCATAGTTGTTGGGGGTAGAAGAGATGGATTCGCATTTTTCCAAAGGGTATTAGCACACAAAGGTAAATCAAGTATGGCACTTACCTAACTAATTAGCACACAAATGAATGTAATGAACTCGACTGGAATTATACGATTCTTCAGTCTGGACCGCATTACTTTATTCCACCGTATCTATAAAGAAGTGATGCATTTGCATTTGTTAATTAGACAGATTCAGTTAAATGCCATACGTGATACACGCTTTAAGTGATCATGTCTCGAAAGAGACATGACTGACTGGACAGAAGATTATCCCGCAGTAGGTTGCTATTGCTTTCTGCGGTAGACTGATTGCCAGCCAAGACTATAAGACCTAATCTGTCCTGTTATCTAACCCATAACTGGAGGGGAAAGAGATGTCTTTTCCATATTTTGATTTTAATTTCCACACGTGGCTAGCCAATTTTGTACAGTTTTTAAATTTTTCTTTTTTAAATGTAGACCTGCGATTAAACCACCTGGTTTTAAAGGTGTCTTTGGTTGTCTTAAAGTGATATGGGTAATGCAAGTTTCTGAATGTGCCTTCTGTGTATTTTTCTTCTTTTGTTAAATATTTAAATATATTAAATAAACATATCAATTTATTTACAATGCAAAAAGAAAGGCACATAATATATACAACCACAACAAAAGAAACACTGTTAACAATAATAATCTAAACAATAACAAATACATCATACTACCAACCAACTCCATTGCATCTAATACCCAAAACAATCTATCTCATATAAAAAATACATACATAATAACAACGACTTCGAAAGACGAGTCGACTAAGACGCGCCATATATATATATCTAATCTAAACTTATTTATAAATGGAACTTTGTCTGTGTGTGTGTGTGTGTGTGTGTGTGTGTGTATCCGTTACCTATAGACTCCGAAACGGCTGAACCGATTTTCTTGAAAATTTACACAGTTGTACTATAAGCGTCTGCGAGTGTTCTTAGTTAGGTTTTGTGTCGAGGTACCCCCGATAAATATCGAAAATCGATAATCGAAAAAATCGGGTTATAGAAGGAGTGGTCCGATTTTAATCAAATATAATACACTCATAGACAAAGACATAAGAAACGATATTCAGAAGTTTCAAGGTTGCAGTTCTTACAATAGTGCAAAAAATCGATAATAAATATATATATATAAGGCAAGATGTTTGTGTGTGTGTCTGTTTATCTGTCTGTATGTCCTTTATACAAATCCACAATTTTTATCCGATTCTCACCAAACTTCACACAAATATTCTTTAGGCTGAGTTTGAGCTCCAGGACCATGGATTAGTTTTAAAGCTTTAATTACAACCGGGCAACGCCGGGCTATACTGCTAGTATATATATATATATATATAGATAGATAGAGAGAGAGAGAGGGGGTAGAGAGAGAAAGAGAGAGAGCAGAATGGAATAGGTTGATAGTGCCAATCAAAATGATAGTTGTTTAAGAATTTTAACTTCTACCTAAGGGAAGGCTTTTGCATCTGACTTTGAACTTTTAAGCGTTGGCCGATTTTACAAAGAAGCAGCCGAATGTCTAAGACATGTTTATTGATTTTTAGGAATCGCTGGAGATAAACTGGCAGACAGAAAAACAATAAGATTATTCGAACAGTCGCAGTTAAACAGATATAATCACAAAGAGAGAAATTGAGAGAGAGAGAGAAAGATATATATATATATATATATATATATATATATATATATATATATATATATATAAGATAGAAAGATAGCTAGACAGATATAAAGAGACAAGGGCAAGAAGACATAGCCACAGATTGGGATAGATTTTTGATGGATATAAGCAGACTTGGTTATATTTATAAAATGGCGTGGGATAGACGAAGATGAAGCTGTATTAGAATGTGACAAGTAAATGAGATATCAAACTAAATTAAAACAGGCTGAGATAGTCCCACGGTTCAGATTTTCAACAGTAGATATGAACGTCATTTTCAGAGGAAATTGCTTCGAGAGGATGTTAAATTACAAAAACAGCTGCATCTTGAGTTTTTTTTTTTTTGGTCCTTTTTCTAATGCTTTATTCTTGTCACGTGACGGCTCGGTGTGTGAGCCAATCAGAATGGCTATTCATTTCAAAATGAACAAATGAGGAAATGGTGCTTAGGATTTGTAATCCTTTACACAGCAGCAGAGAGAAACAAACTCGTCGTTTAATGTGCCAATATATGAGTGTATATACAATTTTAATACGTTCAATTTGACAGCGCTTGTTAACGTTGGTTTATTCCGCTTCCGTCCATTACAAATCTTTATGGCTCATATCTCCCCATATTACACATCCGTTTTATTTTCGCATCTCTTCATAGGAATACTTGAAATGGTGTTCAATTACTCTTACATTTTGGCGTGGTGATTGTCTGGTGGCTGATAGGATGGTAACTTTGTCTCCAACATGAGCTAATGATACTCCAGCTCAGATAAAAGCAAAGATTACAATCAACAGTTTTAAAAATAAAGAATACCTTACCGATTCTCCTCTCCACACACACTCAGTACATTTATCTTCTTGTAAAACCATTGCATTTAGAGTGAATTATTTATATTTTATTTTTGATGAGATTATATTTGACAATAAAGAAAAAGAGTTGACTATAGTCCTGAAATTAATTATTATTATTTTGTTGTCATTTTTCATCATATTTCGATTTCTGCTAAGTTTTTTGGTTTTTAACAATAATGTCCAGCATATATGCTTCAATTGTTCTGTCTTTGTAGATGGTGTAATCCCATAGAATGGTGACATCTTCTATTTCTGTAACCGGTGCTGGGTGATTTTCATACCAATTTTTGTTTACATATTTTCCACAGTGTTTGCACTTTGTCCAGTGTAAATATTACCCCACACAATCGTGACGATTTTTATATTCATTTGGGGCCAGTACAGAACATCCTGAGGTTAAATATTCTATTGTTTCTTGAAATTTATCACAGAACCTGCATTTTTGATAAGTCACTGGTGCCTCCTCAACAGGTGTTTACTCGTGCAACGAGAATGGCAACTGGGTCCCACCCATTCACAGTTAGGTTAGCCAAATGCAGACGACAATTCTACTCCCGCAGCTTCTTCTCTCGCACTTCCCGCCTGTGGAACTCGCTCCCATATTCTTGCTTTCCTGACGGCTACAACCTCCAGAAATTTAAATGCAACGTCAATACTCATCTACTAACCACTTGACTCTAGCCCTTCCCCACCCCGTATATCCTTCCCTTTCTCTCCCCCCTTGCAACTGTCATTACACCTGCATTTTCATCTTTCTATTGCTTCTTCCAAATTGGTTTGTAATCCTCTTCTCCCTCCTCTAATTAATTTTCTTTCAGTTATGTAGCCCCCCGCACATCAGTGGCTTTTACGCCTTGCCCGGGGTGAAATGATTAAAAAATATATTGCCTGCAAGTTCCTAGTGAAAAGACTTTGGTCTTTCACTGCAAGAATAAAGCATTATCATTATTATGTCATTTTTCATCATATTTCGATTTCTGCTATGGTCGCACTACCAACCAAGTCTGCAGGAAGACCTAAAGCAGGTCGTGGCGGGTTGTTATAGCTCCATTTCATGTTTTTCTATCTCCCCTATCATCCCTAGCCTTACATAGACAAAGTTCTCCTTAGTGTTTGGGCTGTACTTAATAAGACAATTTGTTTTATATCTCTTAAGCTGGGGTTTCCAGGGATTCTTTCAATGTGTTGTTTTGTTCCATTTTTTATCATTCCAAGTGCACCTACTATCACTGGAACCATTATTGTGTTCAATTTCCACATGTTTTTTTATTTCAATTTCCAGGTCTTTATATTTTGATAATTTTTGAAATTCCTTGGTTCCTATGATACAATCCGCTGAAAAAAAGCCATATCAATTAATAGGCAAGTTTTTTTCTTTCTGGTTTTTAGCAATAATGTCCGGCCTATTTGCTTCAATTTTTCTGTCTGTGTAGATGGTGTAATCCCATAGAATGGTGACATCTTTTATTTCTGTAACCGGTGCTGGGTGATGTTCATACCAGTGTATGTTTATAGATTTTCCATAGTGTTTGCACATTGCCCAATGTAAATATTGCCCCACTCCATCGTGGTGATTTTTATTATTATTATGCCCTTTTTCATCATATTTCGATTTCTGCTATGGTTGCACTACCAACCAATTCTGCGAGAAGACCTAAGGCAGGTATGTGAATTGTAACTAGTATTATTATTATTATTATTATTATTATTATTATTATTATCTAAATTTATTTTTTAATTTTTTCTCATAGTCTCACTCACTCACACTCACTCTCTCTCTTTATCCGTCACACTCTATCTCTCGTTACACACACACACACACACACACACACACACACACACACACACACACATATATATATATATTTCTACCCTCTGAAACAGCATTTGGTATGCATTCCAACATACACTTCCCTTAACAATAGTGTTGTTGTTGTTATTATTATAATTGTTATTATTTCACAAGTTATTCAAGCAAGTATCCTCATCTTATCATGAGATTAGTAACTCCATCCCGTAGGCACTAATTAATATAGAAACTACACAGCAACGTGTAAAGTGTTGAGAGATGTGAGCACTACCCTTCATTGGTATCTATTGAACTTGAAAATGAGAGATAATTAATATTTTCATTATTATTAAATAAAATGATTGTCATAGCGTTTCTAACATTTTGTAAGACTTATTTCATTTGTTATCAAGTTGAGCATGTCTATAACTTGTCACGACTGAAGCAAATTGCAAATGAAATATCTAAAGAGAGAGAGAGAGAGAGAGAGAGACATAATTTTACCACATATCAAAATAACAAAGAGCACAATCACCATCCTAGTCTAATCACTTATCAAGTTGAGCATGTCTATAACTTGTCACGACTGAAACAAATTGCAAATGAAATATCTAAAGAGAGAGAGAGAGAGAGAGAGAGTGAGAGAGAGAGAGAGAGCCATAATTTTACCACATATCAAAATACCAAAGAGCACAATCAACATCCTAGTCTAATCACTTATCAAGTTGAGCATGTCTATAACTTATCACGACTGAAGCAAATTGCAAATGAAATATCTAAAAGAGAGAGAGAGAGAGAGAGGGAGAGAGAGAGAGAGAGAGACATAATTTTACCACATATCAAAAAACCAAAGAGCACAATCAACATCCTAGTCTAATCACTTTAGTCCCTAACACCGAAATACTGTTGGTCTTTTGAAAGTACTAATCAACAGTTATGGATATACAGTGGAACCTGGTGTATGCGACCCCCGTCGTCAGTGACCACCTGTTATTAACGACCGTTTTTTATGCACGGACGATTTGCTCATGTTAATTGAACCCCAGTGACCGACTTCTTCCAAAACGCGACCCCCGACCAGCATGAAAGAATAAAAATCACTGGTCAAGAGACCACTTTAACAAAAGTTAATTTTGGCAGGACAGTCCTAACCTCTGAACTAGGAGCATTTAAGTTAGCAATCTATTTCATTTTCCTTGAATCTAAGCCAGAAACACTTTCTCGTTGTTTTGTTATTGTAGTGAAGTATCAAATTTTTATTATTTGCTGAAATAGCGGTGGTCAAACGGCGGCTGTCTTGTATTAACATGTAATTATTACATTTGACAAGTTT
The DNA here is from genome assembly GCA_037127315.1 of Ascarosepion bandense. Taxonomy (NCBI): domain Eukaryota; kingdom Metazoa; phylum Mollusca; class Cephalopoda; order Sepiida; family Sepiidae; genus Ascarosepion; species Ascarosepion bandense. The sequence goes on from JBBBDQ010002053.1 coordinate 123,121, forward strand.
AAGAGATTTGTCGGTTTTTGTACCAATTTGGATAAATTCGGGCGTAGGGGAAAAAATCACATCTATGTGAAATTTAAATCGTCAATGTTTTTCTCTTTCATTATCTTTATTTTTCTCAATCATTTTACACACACACACACACACACACACACACACACACACACACACACACACTCTCTCTCTCTCTCTCTCTCTCTCTTTCTCTCTTTCTCTATCTACCCTGATCGTTGTCATTTTTTTGTAATTAGCTATGTTGCAGTTTCATCAAAATAACGTCCTTTTGTCTTGATAAAGACTGCGCACATCCTGGGCATTCTTTCTAAAGTTTTTTAAAAAATAATCCTCCGACAACCATTCTACTTTCATTTAGAATTATCCACTCAGTAATAAATACTAAAAAAGTATGAAATACATCATCTTTTTAAAAAACCTAATAATTATGGCGGGTAGTATATATATATATATATATATATATATATATATATATATATTAGTCATCCACATACAAGCCCGTTTCGCTGTATCACAGCTCATCAGTGTGGCTAGACATATCCACTTGCTTCTGGACGGGATCGAAACTCGACCAATATATATATATATATATATATATATATATATATATATAATGTCATGAGCCATTTCTTACCCCAGTCCGCCACTGATTGGAGGTCCTTTTCATGCTTGGTAGCGAGGTTTGCTTTGTCAGCCTCGGCAGATTTTTGATCGATACGAGAGTGAGCGATATAAATAATGGCGTAAAGATTATAACAGCCACAAATTTGCCCCCAAAAAATTCTAGCCACAACCATAGAATACTAGAGAATATTCATAAATCTATCCAATTTAAATTATTCTAACTTTGGAAATAAGGCAGTTTTTGATAAGAGTAAAATTAAATATATTAATTCCTGAGCTAAAAGTAAACACAATGTAATTTTGGAATATTTTGATAAAAGCAAAGAAGGCAACCATATAACGAAATCGCGCAAACGTAACATCATAAGGCTTAATCCATCTTTTTTGTCTTAACGTCAAAACTAAAATCGGAAAAACTTTCCTTAATTTAATTCACAAGCATTTCAATTATTCTCCTAAACTAAAAAAAGATTTTCAGCAAAATCAGTGTTAAGGTTAGTCATGGTTGCATCAAGGATTTTAATAAATATATCTCGCCATATAACTTTTTAAATAAAAACGTTCAACTTGCAAAGTAATAGTAAAACTATTATCAATAGTAGTAACCCTACTAAAAGGAAGGCCGTTCAACATTACGGTCATAGAAGGGGATGCACCGACAACACAAAGCACTGACGCGGAAATAGAGTCTTTCTGCTCTACAATGGATAGCGCCAAGGCTCAGTGTAAATTGCAAGAAATTAGAATTGTCATGGTAAACCTGAATGCCAAAGTAGGTAAGGAGAGTGAAAGTGTAAACATTTGGCAACTTCGGACGAGGAAACCGCAACGATCGAGGAGAAAAAGGGGTCCAGTTGTGCACAGCAAATGACCAGGAAATAACCAACACATGGTTTCAAGAACACCCAATAAGACTATGGAGATGGAGAATCACGGGAGCTGACACCAAACTGATTGCATAACAATAAAGGCTTACGGACTATCACGTTGAATACACCGGTTCTCACTCGATCACCGAAGTTAAGCAACGTTGAGCGTGGTCAGTACTTAGATAGGTTACCGCTTGGGAAGACCAGGTGCTGTAAGCGTATAGTGACGGATGTGCATGCTTATGGCCATATCACGTTGAATACACCGGTTCTCGCTCGATCACCGAAGTTAAACAACGTTGACCCTGGTCAGTACTTAGATGGGTGACCGTTTGGGAATGCTAGGTGCTGTTAGCGTTTAGTGACGGATGTGCATTGTGGTGGAGTGGATATCGGCTGGGAAAGAGAAATCGGTGAGCCGAGTTCGAATTCCAGTTAAATACCCTGCATTCACTTAAGCAGTGGTACCCTTGGGAAAGGTATTAATCCGTCCCTTCCCTCCAGTTATGGGTTAAATAACAAGGGGTGGACTTGGGGACTCTGCCCTTAAAAACAAATCCCAATGAATCTTGATACTCGAAAATAAAAATGTATTACTAGACACAAAACTTATATAAAAAAATAACAATAAATTGTTGAAAGAAAAATGTATTACCAGCAATAAATAAATAAAGTTTACTTGGCAATAAATGACCCGCCGAGTTTGATATGCCATAAAACCAAAACAACCAGCCAACATAACAATAAACAGGAGATTCAGGAATGCAGTTGTTCATAGTAAGACCTATCCAAGTGCCGACAGGGGAAATGACAATTTCCCGCTTATATGCAAACTATGAGTGAAACTGAGGAGAATGAAGAAGCCTAGTGCAGTCTAGGGGCTGCAATGCAACCCACTCGTGAATGACCTCAATCTTTAGGAAAAGTACAATGATTGAGTGAAAAAAAACATACGATGGACAAAATTGGAAACGGAAATTCGAAATGGGTTGCACTAAAAGAAACATTAGTGACATCGGCTAATGACATCGTCCCAAAGAAGTAAAAAACGATTGGATCACATAAGATTCTGAATATGATGAAAAGGAGACAGAAAATAATGAAAAGACATGTAACAAAATACAGGCAACTACACAAGGAAATAAGGAACAAATGCGGACAGGTGAAATAGGAATAGTTTAACAGCAAATGCACAGAAATGACTTCAATACAACACACTCGTGAATGACCTCAATTTTTTTTTTTTAATCATATCACCCCAAGCAAAGCGGTAACGCCACTGATGCGCAGGGGGCTACGTAAGGGCAAAAAGAATGAAAAAGAGCCGGAAACCACATCCTAAACAGGAAACAAGGGATGAGCCTCTTCACCTGTTCAATAGATGTGGGTGGAGTGTGAACCGGGCGATAGTTTAGTCTATCTACTCCAATTGAAAAAAAAATAATAAAAAAGGAAAAGAGTGAAAAGATTGGAAAAGAGAAAACCGGAAACCGCATCCTAAACAGGAAAAATGGGATGAGCCTCTTCACCTGTTCAATAGATGTGGGTGGAGTGTGAACCGGGCGATAGTTTAGTCTCTCTACTCCAATTGAAAAAATAAAATAATGAAAAAAGGAAAAGAGTGAAAAGATTGGAAAAGAGAAAACCGGAAACCGCATCCTAAACAGGAAACAAGGGATGAGCCACTTCACCTGTTCAATAGATGTGGGTGGAGTGTGAACCGGGCGATAGTTTAGTCTAAAAAAAAATACAGAGATTGTGAAAAACAAATACGAAAAACAAATTGCAAACGGAGACTCAAAATGGGACACATCAAACAACATTGTCTGAAAGGAAACCAGATGCAGAAGAAAAAACAAGTGGATGACTGAAGAGATCCTTTATGCAAAAGAGACAGAAACTATGTCCAGACACGAAACTGAATGCAGGAAACTACACAATGAAATGAGGATCAAGTACAGACAGGCTAAAGAGAAAAGGCTCAACAACAAATGTGCATAAGTAGAGAGACTGAGCAAGACTAATAAAGGAGACATGCATAAATAGTAAAAAAAATAACAGGACAAAAACATGCTCCTCAATAGGATGCATAAAATCTTAGCATGAAACACTCGCAATAGAGAAGGTTGGTTGGTTTGTTTTTATGGCAAATCAACCTCAACAGGTCATTTATTGCCAACTAAATTTTATTTATTTATTGCTAGTAATACCTTTTTTCTTTCAACAATTTATTGTTGTTTTTTATATAAGTTTTGTGTCTAGTAATACACTTTTCTTTTCAAGTATCAAGATTCATTAGGATCTGTTTTTAAGGGCAGAGACCCCAAGTCCTAAACTGTTATTTAACCCACAACTGGAGGGAAGGGATGGATTAATACCTTTCCCAAGGGTACCAGTGCTTAAGGGAATGCAGGATATTCAACTGGAATTCGAACTCGGCTCACCAATTTCTCTTTCCGAGCCGATATCCAGTGCACCACAACGGACATCGGTCACTGAAGGCTTACAGCACCAGGTATTCCCAAGCGGTCACCCATCTAAGTACTGACCAGGCTCAACTTTGCTTAACTTCGGTGATCGAGCGAGAACCGGTGTATTCAACGTGATATGGCCGTAAGCACGCACATCCGTCACTAAACGCTTACAGCACCTGGTATTCCCAAGCGGTCACCCATCTAAGTACTTACCAGGCTCAACTTTGCTTAACTTCGGTGATCGAGCGAGAACCGGTGTATTCAACGTGATATGGCCGTAAGCCTATTAGAGCAGGAGGAAATACTTAAGCGGTGGGAAGAATATATAAGAGATCTTTTCCACGACACTAGAGGACAACCGATGGGCTAGAAATATTAAAATTTGAAGTGGAATTGAACAGAAACAAAACAGCTGGACCAGACGGCATTGTAATAGAAATGTTAACAGCCTTAGACGACTTCAGTGTAGACAAAATCACAGAAGTTATGAATGAAATATACAACAGCGGCGAAATCCCGGAAGATCTAAGCAGATCGATTTTCACAGCACTGTCTAAGAAGCCAGGTGCAAATAAATGTAAACTCCCCCGAAAGATCAGCTTAATGACTCAAGTAACAAAACCCATCATCCAAATACTGATAAACAGAGCGCGCTACCGAATCAGACCGAAAATAGTACAAGAACAGTGTGGTTTCGTCAAAGACACTGGAACATGGAACACGATATTTATACTTAGAGTAATATCAAAAAGGGCAATAGGCAAGCAGAAGGACGTGTAGCTGTGTTTCATCAACTATGCAAAGTTATTCAAAAAGTACGCTACAAAAACCTGATAAAGACGCTTGGCAACCTTGACATATTCGGGAAAGAGCTGACAGTAATCAAGAACCTTTACTAGCAGCAAACTATCTGCATAGGGACAGGAAACGAGTTCAGCAGATACACAAAGATAGAAAGGGGTGTAAGACAAGGATGTGTCTTCTCACCAGATCTATTCAACTGAGACAGCGAAACCATTCTGAGAGCTTTAGAAGTGCTGCCAGGATTCGTCACTGGCGGCCGCAATTTAAACAACAAAAGATACGCAAATAATACAGTGCTGATAGCAGATACAAAAAATAAACTATAAAACCTTCTACAGGAAGGAGTAAAAGAAAGCGGGAAGAAAGGACTACATATCAACTTCCAAAACTGAATGCATGGTAATCAGTAAAAAGAGAAGCCCAAAATACCAACTACAGGCGCGATGTCATAAAATCAAACAGATACAGAAAACTAAATACCTAGGAAATGTTCTAACAGAGGACGGAAAATGCGACACAGATCCAAAGGCGAATCGGCATTGGCCAAGGATGCATTCTAGAAGCTGAGTAAATTATTTTGTTTCGCTGGAAACAAAGAAGAGAGTACTGGATTGTTATGTGATGTCAGTTATTCAATATGGCAGTGAATGCTGGACAATCTCATCAAAGATGAAGGAAAGCCTTGAAGCAACCGAAATGTGGTTCTACAGAAGGATGCTTAGGATACCATGAACGGAACACGAGAGCAACACTTTGTTTTTTTTTTCAGTTGGAGTAGATAGATCTATCTATCGTCCGGTTCACACTCCACCCACGTCTATTGAACAGGTTAAGAGGCTCATCCCTTGTTCCCTGTTTGGGATGTGGTTTCCGGTTTTCTCTTTTCCAATCTTTTCACTCCTTTTCATTTTTTTTTTCAATTGGAGTAGATACACTAAACTATCGCCCGGTTCATACTCCACCCACGTCTATTGAACAGGTTAAGAGGCTCATCCCATGTTCCCTGTTTAGGATGTGGTTTCCGGTTTTCTCTTTTAGAATCTTTTCACACTTTTTCTTTTTTCTTTTTTTTCATTTGGAGTCGATAGACTAAACTATCTCCCGGTTCACACTCCACCCACGTCTATTGAACAGGTGAAGGGGCTCATCACTTGTTCCCTGTTTAGGATGTGGTTTCTGGTTCTCTCTTTTCCAATCTTTTCACTCTTACGTAGCCCCCTGCACATCAGTGGCCTTACCGCCTTGCTCGGGGTGATGTGATTAAAAAATAAATAAAAAAAATAACGAAGTTTTGGAGAGAATGGACACAAAAAAAACAAACTTATATTTAACATTAGAAAAAGACTGCTGTAATTATTGGCACATGTAATGGGGAATCTGATGCTCATAGGATGGATAGAGGGGAACAGGGATAAGGGCAAACAGCACAGGGCATACCTGATTGACTTGAGCAGATGCATAATAGAACAGGGATTAAGTGGAATAACAAGAAGGGGTGTTGAGAGCGACAAGAGGTAGGGATATATGAAAGCCCACGATCGCCTACGTCCTGAAGTGACACGATAAATAAAAGAAGTATCCTACCAAAAATAATTGTAACTACCAAAAAACACGACATGCTCACTTACTAGTCAATGTATGACCGTATGTGCAATTTACAAAGCTAGTATACATACTGACGGTGATAAGTTCTATTTTGGATCAACTGACAACAAATGGAAATTTCGATTCAATAATCATAAATTGCCTTTTAGTAATATTAAATACCAGAATAAGTATAGTGCTGCTTTAATTTTAGTTTTAAAAAACAACAAAAACACAACTATTATCTGGGAAATCATCACGAAAACTAAATCTTATCATGGAATGGGAAATAGGTAACTTATGTCTTTTAGGACAAAATTTATCATCTTAAAACATCTTAATAACCTGAATTTATTAAACAAAAGAAGTAAATGAATGACTACATTCAGACATAGAAAGTAATATCTGCATTAATACTTAGAACCTGATTAAACTTTATAGTCTCAATTTTTCTTTTACTTATTTACTTATTTATTAATAAATTTAATACTTACAAATTTTCACCAACTTTTCTTTTTGCTTATTCATTTTTTATTTATTAATCAATAAGTTAATTCCTTAGCATTTTTCATTATTTTTCTTTTTTTCATTGTATGTATGTATTTTTAAATATATATGTGTGAATATATATATATATATATATATATATATATATTTAAATAAAGTTGACGTCATCAGATAGACCTTAGGATCCTTTCAGCCAATATGTTATCAAAGGTGCTCGTTAGTGTTATTGTTAATAATAGATAGGACACTAAAATTACTTACAGAAGGGAAAGTTGGAACTCGTTTAAAAGTATAATTTTAATAAAAAAATAATTAAAATATAATGGGGGTATAAACACCTTTGAAAATGTGTTGCTTGAACGGATCCTAAGGTCTTCATAATAACGTCAACTTTCTGTCTGTACAAGTCCCCATATATATATATATATATATATATATATATATATATATATATATATATATACACACACAAACACACACACATATATATATACACACACACACACACACAAATATATATATATATATATATATATATATACACGAGAAAAAATCGCAAGATCGCCAAGACCTACCGCGGTTTCGCACAACGGCTCGTCAGGGCAAAGGCAGACCAAGGACTAATCAAATAAATAGACATCTATTAAAGACTAACCCATTTGGGGATGGGGGTGTTCGAAGGAAAAAAAAAAATTTGGTGGGGGGGTTCACATTAAGGTCCGGTACACTAAGCAAGAAATTTTGTTTTGTGGATTCTACACTTATTTAGTATTTCTGTTTTAGCGTTAATAAGTTTGTTGGCAGGTTCAAATTTAGCTATTGCTAGCTTCTCCTCGTCACATACCCTACAAAATTTATTGTTTTTGTTATCGTTAGGGCACTTTTTTATTATTTCCCATTTCAAAATGGGGTCCTTTTTAATTTTGGTTTTTATTTCCCATACATAGGTAGATAACGCTGTGCTATGCTTATACTTCTCGTTTTTAAAAGAAGTTTTATGGTTGTAAAACCTAATTTTAAAATTATCGTGTGTGGATCCTATGTATGTTTTAGGGCTTTTGTCATTTTCGTTAACGTAAACTTTAACTTTATAAACTACGTTTGCCTGATTGCAATTACCTCTAATAGGTAAAATAATTAACAATAGCAATAAAAGTAAATTGAAAGATAATATTAATGCCCCTAGTAATAATAACGTTAATAAACATAAGTGTAACTGTAGAATTAAAAAGGACTGCCCTATCCAAAGCTTTATAGCCGAGGACAATAACGGAGTTAGATTCTGCCGGTTATTCGTGGTTCTTAAAAATTACTTGTGTAACATTTTAAGATTTGAATACGTACGGAGTCAATTTTATTATTATATATATATATATATATATTTGTATGTATGTGTGTGTGCATAGGTATATGCATGTGTATACGTGCGTCTGTATGTATTTGCGTCATTATTTTTTATTTTATTTATTTCTTCTTATTATTTTGGGTGTCTTCACCACAAATATAAACAATATAAACAAATATAAGTGAAGATGAAGAACCAAGAGAGTCTTAAAACTGACCATAATGATTACTGTCCTAATCGAACTTGTCTAATTTATTAGTCATTTTCAAAAAGGTCCTTGTTAATGTTTTGTGTTCTAACTTGTATTGTATGGAAGTAATATGGATTTTCATTAGTAGTCGAGAGGTCTAAGACGCGCCAGATCAATTTGTGGCTTCCCTATGTGGATAGGGGTCGCAGGTTCGAATCCTGCCGAAGGACACACATTTTCGTAACAAAAATTGATCGTAAATAATCAGGCCGGTATAAATAAGTATATAATATTGTTTGATTATAAACAGAATTTCTACTTAAATACGAGTATCGATCAAAAATAATGTTCAACCAAATCATTTCAAGTTGTCGGCTGTTTATAACCAGTTTCGTTAATCTTCGTTAATTTCCGTAACATGATGATTATCGTAAATAATCAGGCCGGTAGAAATAAATATATAATACTGTTTGATTATAAACAGAATATCTACTTAAATACGAGTATCGATCAAAATTAATGTTTAAACAAATCATTTCAAATGTATTGTAATGTGTGCTCGTGAAATGTCGGGACATCTTTTAAAAGACCATTAACAAAAGCAGTTGAAACAATAATCATTGAAAACAGTTTTTTACACTTTCTTAGTTCGTCGACAAAAGAAAATTGTAAGAATATTCGAAAAGATTATTATTAATAAAAAAATGATAAGATTTAAATATTTTATATATTTTTTAAAATATTTTATATAGCCCCAGTCAAGCACTATGAACCAATTAAAAACCTAAATATTTTTTTTATATTTTATGTGTTTATTATTTATATGGGCACCTCGGCGTGGCGTAATGGTTAGAAAGCTCCTCTCACTAGAATCATTATAACTGAGTAGTGAGTTCGATCCTCACTGGGTACCCCCTTCTTTCGGCCGTGTGTTACGTCTAAGCTACGCTTAGAAAATCACCTTCCTCCAGGTTTGGGTGTTGGGCGCAGCTAACAACTCCGCCCAATAAAAAAACAGTTTGTTACGGAAACACCAAAAATGCTGCCCTACACACCATTAGGTGTAAGGAAAAGTATATTTTTATATATTGCTGTGGGGAAAAAAGTATATTTTATATATTGCCGTGGGAATACTTTTTACGTAGAAGAAATTGTTTGAACATTAACAGATTATTGTCGAGAGATATATAAAATAATAGTTCCTAATGAATTGACATAACAGGTATAAAACTGCCCACTCATTAGCTTGGCTTTGGGAAATAAAACTAGTTGTTTATGTATAAAGATGCAGGCCTGTGATATTGTATGCTAAAACTCTCACCTTTTAAGAAGGCGAACTTTTATTGACTGACTTTATGGTGCAGTGGATATCGACTCGGAACGACAAATCGGGAAGCCGAGTTCGAATTCCAGCTGAATTCCTTGCATTCACTTACGCACAAATACCATTGGTAAAGTTATTAATCCATCTCTTTCCTCCAGTTATGGCTTACGGCCATATGTTGAATACACCAGTTCTCACGCGATCACCGAAGTTAAGCAATGTTGACCCTGATCAGTACTTAGATGGGTGACCGCTTGGGGCTTGGGAATACTAGGTGCTGTAAGCGTTTAGTGACGGATGTCCGTTGTGGTGCAGTGGATATCGGCTCGGAAAGAGAATTCGGTGAGCCGAGTTCGAATTCCAGTTGAATACCCTGCATTCACTTAAGCACTGGTACTCTTGGGAAAGGTATTAATCCGTCCCTTCCCTCTAGTTGTAGATTAAATAACAAGGGTAGGACTTGGGGACCCTGCCCTTAAAAACAAATCCCAATGAATCTTGATACTCGAAAAGAAAAAAGTATTACAAGACACAAAACCTGTATAAAAACAAAAATAAATTTGTTGAAAGAAAAAGGTATTACTAGCAATAAATAACCTATATATATATATATATATATATATATATAGAGAGAGAGAGAGAGAGAGAGAATATATATAGTCAATTCTGCTAACGTTTTATCTCCAACTTGATATCGATCATCCAACATTATCATGTAAAAATAAAATCCTGTTTGCCTAAAATGCCTTTCTACCAGCCAGTCAGGTAAATGCCATACGGGATACATGCTTTGGGCGATAAATTGATATGCCATAAAACAAATCAACCAACCATCCAGTTATGAGTTAAATGATAGGACAGATTGGGTTCTCTAGCCTTGGCTGGCAACCAGTCTACCGCAGAAAGCAATGGCAACCTACTGCGGAATAATCTTTTACCCAGTCAATCGTGTCTCTTTCGAGACATGATCAACCAAAGCGTGTATCACGTATGGCACTTAACTGACTGACATTAGTAACGTCCATTGTAGGTCTGATTGAATATATAAATTAGTCAGACGGAAAAAGAAACATATTCTGCGATAGCAGGTATCTACAGGGTTTTCTCTAAAAAATTATTTATACTGGATGTAGATTTTAATGGTCAGTAAAATTTCATGCAGTGTAAAGGGAGCAAGACAAAGTGACCAGACCTAAGTGATTACCAACGCACAGAGATGCGCTTCGATGGTCATACAAAAGCTGATAACAGCTTTATGAAGTTATTAAAACAGGTCCACGTTTAGATGTACACGCCTACGAAGTGTCATTAATTCATACACACTCACCTTTAAAACACGCATATTCACTCTCACATATACTGAAAATATCTCTTACATTTACACACCTTCGTATATTAACACCTACACGCATTTCTCAATCATATACGCGTACATTTGAAAACAAATACTAGCTTTCAAATAGCAGCGAAAGCTCACATGTCTTCTTCTTTATGTACCGTGTCCTTTCAGGACGTAGACGATCATGGATTTCGAATTGCTTCTGCCCCTTGTAGTTCTTAATATTTTTCCTATTAATATCTCTCCCAAACCCCGATCTACCATTCACCTCCCCAAGCCCATCAAGTAGGTCACGCTGTTTCCCTTGTCTCTCTTTTCTTCTATCCGTCCTGTGGGTATTAGGTTCTTTGAACCTTCCTTCCTCATTACGTGATCCCAAAATTCTCAAATGTTTCTTCCTGACGCCAAGTATAAGTTTCCCTTTCAAAACTTCTTCGTTGATCACATGTTCGGTTAATGTATCCTTATCATCCTTCTGTAGAAGCACATTTATGTTGCTTCGAGTCTCTCCATCCTTGAGAAGATTGTCCATTATTCGCTGCCATAAAGGAGGACAGATATCACATAACAGTCTCGTACTATTTTCTTTGTCTCCAACGAAATCTTCCTGGGTACGTCGGCGTGGTGTAATGGGGCAGAAAGTTCGTTTCGACGAACTAAGAAAGTGTAAAAAAACTGTTTTTAATGATTATTGTTTCAACTGCTTTCATTGATGGTCTTTTAAAAGATGTCCCGACATTGAACCACACGCGCATTTCTGGAGCACACATTACAATCCATTTGAAATGATTTGTTTGAACATTACTTTTGATCGATACTCTAATCAGCCTTTGAAATTTTTTTATTTTTTTTTAATCATTTCACCCCGAGCAAGGCGGAAACGCCACTGATGTGCAGGGGTCTACATAAATGTAAAAAGATTAATTAGAAAAGAGTGAGGAGTACAAACTAGTTAGAAAGGAACAATAGAAAGCTGAGAAAGCAGGTGCGATGACAGATACATAGGTGGAGAGAAAGGGAAGGTTATACAGGGGTGGGGAGAGAACTAGAGTCCAGTGGTTAGTAGATGAGTATTGACTTTGCATTTAAATTTCTGGAGGTTGTAGCCGTCAGGAAAGCAAGAATACGGGAGCGAGTTCCACAGGCGGGAAGTGCGAGAGAGGAAGCTGCAGGAGTAGAATTGTCGTCTGCATTTGGCTAACGTGACTGTGAATGGGTGGGACCCAGTTGCCAGTCTGGTTGCACGAGTAAACACCTGTTGAGGAGGCATCAGTGACTTAAGCTCGTCGGAGCAGAAGCCATGAAAGTATATATAGAAGAGATAGAGGGAGGCCACATGCGTATTTTAGCCATGCTCCGGATCTCAGTGTCGCACTTTCCCTACTCTGTCAGCATGCTTCCCAGATTTTTGAATTTCTGTGTCTATTTGATTTGAGTGTTGACATTTTGGGAACCTCTTTTTACTGATGACCATGCATACATGCCCCTTGACGCGATCAGAGACATATTTTCCTATACACGCGCACGCATCCACTAACGTATTTCCATCCTCTCACATAAGCATAGTTTTCCTACATGCTTACATGCAGGCATAATCTCACACAGAAAGTGGGTAAGAGAAAGATGCCTGTGGCCATAAAGTGAGGAATCAATTTATATATTGTTTATAATATAAAATTGATCCCTCACTTTACATCCACATTATAATAGAATAGAATTTTTTTTATTATCATATCGCCCCAAGCATAGCATTATATTGCCACTGTATTGCAGGGGGTTACATAGAAGAAAAGTTATGAGAAAGAGTGACCGGTTATAGGGGGTGTCAGGAAGTGGGTAAGAGAAAGATGACTGTGGCCATAAAATGAGGGATCAATTTATATATTGGTTATAATATAAAATTGATCCCCCATCTTTATATCCACGTTATAATAGTATAGAATTTTTTTTATAATCATATCGCCCCAAGCAAGGCATTTTACTGCCACTGTTTTGCAGGGGGTTACATAGGAAGAAAGTTATGAGAAAGAGTGAGAGTTTATAGGGGGTGTCAGGAAGTGGGTAAGAGAGGGATGAGAATACTGATGAGAGTGGAATGGATGGAGAAAGGAGCATGAGAGAGAGGGAATGCAAGTTAGTAAGATAGGAGATGATTATTGACTTTACATTTAAATTCTTGAAGATTCTAGCTGTCGAGGAAGCAAGTAAATGGAAGGGAATTCCACAGGCGGGAAATGCGAGAAAGGAAGCTGAGGAGTAGAATTTGCGTTTACATTTTGTTGGTTTTACAGTAAATGGGTGGGACCTAGTTGCTAATCTTGTGGCTCGAGTAAATTCATATATAGGGGGCACCAGTGAGCTAAGTTCATCGGAGCAGAAGCCGCAAAAGCATTTGTTTCCATAGGAATGGGTTGTTTGGTTGATTTTCTTTAGGGTATATCAACATCTATGAGTTATTTAATGTAGGTTAGTTTGAAATTCTTTGGCGATATCACGGATCTGCACACAACTGATGAAGACCGGAGAGAATAACGGTCAAAATGTTCTGATAATAGCAATAAAGATAAGGACATACATTCTACTGTATATATTGTCACCATAAAATGGCTTAGAAAATGAAAACTATTTATAATACTCCAGTATGATTTTGTTCAGTTTAACTCCCCTTATTCTAAATGATTCTGTCCATTCCAGAAATTATTTCCCTAGCAACAAGCACAATTATTACCTATTTTCCCACAAAACGATTGAGTGATCAATTTATTTCTTACAATTACCAAACTTTCCAGTTCCAGTTCCTAAAACCAGAAAATATATTTCTAAATTGTTAGATTTTTTAAAAGTAGTAACGATTTAATGATACAGTTCTTACTAATTAACCCATAGTTAAGGGAAGAAGTGGAATTATACTTTTACCAAGGGTATTTGCGCATGAGTGAATATAAGTGAAACGTCATCCACTAAACCACCCGTATATGAAAGCTTACAACGCCTAGTATCCCAAGCGGTCACCCATCTACCTACGGACCATGCTTGACGTTGTTTAACTTCAGTGACTGTACCGGAAGCGGTATTTCAAATGTAAATTTTCGTATGAAGGTCGGAGGACAGCAGCCCAAACAATAAAAATAATGTAAATAATTACAATACCACATCTCAGAAATATAGACAGATATTGAAGGTGTATATGGCAACAAAGATGAGGACAACAGTTCACACAATGTAAATAGTGTAAATAATTACAATACCTCATCTCAGAAATATAGACAGATGTTGAAGGTGAATATGGCAACAAAGATGAGGACAACAGCCAAAACAATGTAAATAGTGTAAATAATTACAATACCTCATCTCAGAAATATAGACAAATGTTGAAGGTGAATATGGCAACAAAGATGAGGACAACAGTCCACACAATGTAAATAGTGTAAATAATTACAAGACCTCATCTCAGAAATATAGACAGATATTGAAGGCGAATATGGCAACAAAGATGAGGACAACAGTCCAAACAATGTAAATAGTGTAAATAATTACAATGCCTCATCTCAGAAATATAGACAGATATTGAAGGTGAATATGGCAACAAAGATGAGGACAACAGTCCACACAATGTAAATAGTGGAAATAATTACAATGCCTCATCTCAGAAATATAGACAGATATTGAAGGTGAATATGGCAACAAAGATGAGGACAACAGTCCAAACAATGTAAATAGTGTAAATAATTACAATACCTCATCTCAGAAATATAGACAGATGTTGAAGGTGAATATGGCAACAAAGATGAGGACAACAGTCCGAACAATGTAAATAGTGTAAATAATTACAATACCTCATCTCAGAAATATAGACAGATATTGAAGGTGAATATGGCAACAAAGATGAGGACAACAGTCCAAACAATGTAAATAGTGTAAATAATTACAATACCTCATCTCAGAAATATAGACAGATATTGAAGGTGAATATGGCAACAAAGATGAGGACAACAGTCCAAACAATGTAAATAGTGTAAATAATTACAATACCTCATCTCAGAAATATAGACAGATATTGAAGGTGAATATGGCAACAAAGATGAGGAAAACAGTCCGAACAATGTAAATAGTGTAAATAATTACAATACCGCATCTCAGAAATATAGACAGATATTGAAGGTGAATATGACAAACAACAAAGATGAGGACAACAGTCCGAACAATGTAAATAGTGTAAATAATTACAATACCTCATCTCAGAAATATAGACAGATATTGATGGTGAATATGGCAACAAAGATGAGGATAACAGTCCGAACAATGTAAATAGTGTAAATAATTACAATACCTCATCTCAGAAATATAGACAGATATTGATGGTGAATATGACAACAAAGATGAGGACAACAGTCCAAACAATGTAAATAGTGTAAATAATTACAATGCCTCATCTCAGAAATATAGACAGATATTGAAGGTGAATATGGCAACAAAGATGAGGACAACAGTCCAAACAATGTAAATAGTGTAAATAATTACAATGCCTCATCTCAGAAATATAGACAGATATTCAAAGTTCATATGGCAAAAAAAGATGAATGCAACAGTCCAAACAATGTAAATAGTGTAAATAATTACAATACCTCATCTCAGAAATATAGGCAGATATTGAATGTAAATATGGCAAAAAAGATGAGGACAATAGTCTAAACAATGTAAATAGTGAGAATAACTTGAAAACTTCCAGTAACAACAACAACAACAATAACAACCACAACAACAACAACAAAATCGATAGCAAATCTAAGTAGAAGATAAAATTATGATATAAACGAGATGTTTTACTTTCCTTACTTCAAATCCAGATACTCCGTGGTATGAAGTCGTAGGGACATTACATGTATACTTACCGCAGTAGAAGTGATGTTTCATTGGGCACGACAGTCTGACGGAGCCCAACTCTCTCCAGGTTGGTTTGAATTTTTCAAAATAGTTACCACTCAAGGCTATAGAACCCAGTTCGTCTTGCAATTTTATCCATAGCTTCCTAGAGAAGAAATGGATTCATACCTTTTCCAAGGATATTAGTATGTAAGGGAATGTAGTGAATCCGACTGGAATTCGAACTCGGCTCTCCGATTTCTCAATGTGAGCCGCTATGCATTGCTCCACCTTGCTTTTCATACTGCCTCAGACAAAAATCTTGGAAGAAAACCACTATAAGTATTAGAAAGAGCGATAACGATAACAATAGGTTCAGAAGCCTTATTTTAATCTGTTTTAAGGGAAATATTTTATAAATTCCAACTGATATTAACGCTGATTATTCTATAAATAAAAGCTGAATATTTCCTGTATGGGAACGATTCATCTCAGCATTACCATTTAACTGTCTCGTTCATAAAAAAATGACGAACTGTAAAAATAAAAACACGAACTTCCTGCAAAAAAAAAAAAATCAATATCCTTACACTTTCAAATAAGATAGAGAGACGGTTGTCGATCATTGGAAAGTCCATTGAGGAACATACTGCCTTCTCGATGACTAAGAAGTCGTGAATTAATCAATTCATAAAAGAAACATCTAATTTTGAAGAATTTCTTTCATCTCTCTCAATATATACCCAGACAAATTATGTTTTATGTAGAATTTTTTTTATCATGACACTAATTTTGATCTCCCTTTTATTCATAGCCTGAAAGAACCAACGCGATTAATGTAATCGCTTTCTTGAAGCCAACAAAACTTTGCCATATTCCCTTGATAATTAGAGGAATTAACTAATGCATATGTATGTCAAGGCTAAACATTTCTATTTTAATGTTGGCAGTTTTGGGACTAGCAAAATCTTGATTTGATTTAAAACATAAAAATTCTGTTAATGTTTCGGAGTTATTTTAAATTATAATCAAATTTATTTATTTGGTTTGTTATTAAAGATAAGTTCATCAATAAATTCATAATTTCTACAAGTTTTTATTGTTAAAATTGTGCGTCGCGTTAGGAAAATGTTTACCATTTCTAAACATGAAATTGTTACCTCACTTTACCATTTCAAAACATGAAATTGTTATCTCAGTTTACCATTTTTAAATATGAAAATGTTACTTCACTTTGCCTTTTTTAAAACATGAAGATAATTATATTATATATCAGTAAGTTAAGCGCCATACGCGATACACGCTTTGGGCGATCATGTCTCGAAAGAGACACGACTGACTGGGCAGAAGATTATCCAGCAGTAGGTTGCCATTGCTTTCTGCGGTAGACTGGTTGCCGACCAAGGCTATAGAACCCAATCTGTCCCGTTATTTAACCCATAACTGGAAGGAAGAGACGGATTAATACCTTTCCCAAGAATATTTGCGCGTAAGTGAATGCAATGAATTCAACTGAAATTCGAACTCGGCTCTCCGATTTCTTGTTCCGAGCCGATATCCACTAGACCACCACGTACATCTATATATAAACATTTTATAATCATTACACCCCAAGCAGGGCGGGACGGCTATTAGTGCGCGGGGGAAAAGAGAGAAAAGACTGGGTACAGGGGATATTAAAGAAAGGATAAAAAATGAACGGGGTTTAAGAAGATAGAATATGCGAATTGATGCTGAATATAAATTTTGATTGTGGCTATCAGGGAAGCAATTAAACGGAAGGGAGTTCCACGGGCGTGAAGTAAGACAACAGAAACTGTTGTAGGAGATGTGGCGGTTATATTTAAGTGCTTAAACGGGAAAAGAATGGGACCCAGTTGCCAATCTAGCAGCACGCTTAAATTCATGTATTTGGGAGACCAGGGAACAAAGCTTGTGAGAGCAGCTGCCATGAAAATATTTGTAGAAACAAACGGGAAATCACTTATAACACTGGCTGGCTGACTGACCCATTCGCGGAAGTCAATTATGATGAGGTCCGGAACCTGAGTCAGGCACCAATTATGACGACGTTTTCGGGTCGCTAGTCGTGAGGGTCTCGTCACAGTAGCTGATTTTTAGCCGTCTCTTACAACGGTGAACTTTCCTGCCCACGCTGTAAATTTTGATCTCACGAAAGACACGTTGAAATCCCGGTAGCAGTTTCTCTACCACCTCAAACCAGATATGCATGCGATCACTTGTGTTGATGAAATAAAACACGATACCAAAAATAAATAAATAAAAATAAAAATAAATAGATAAATAATTTTGAAGATGCCTGGATAAGTTGCGGAAAAGTCTTTATATATATATATATATATATATATATATATATATATATATAATTAGCAACAGAAGCAGAATATACAGTCGTCGAATTCAATTTTCACTCCGGAGCAAAAGTTTTCGCTTCGAATAATCAGAGCTTTCAATTTTCCAAATAAAAAAAAAATCTTTTTAGGGCTCTTTACCGAAGCTTTACGGAAATGGCCAAAGTGGGGTGCTGGTTGGCGACGGCTGCAGTAAATTCGTCTTGTTTCTTTCGCTCGGCAACGAGAAGCTCCGACTGATTTTTCTCCCGGGGTTTTCGATTTTCATGCCTGTCCCAAATTCTCTTGGGAAGTGCATGATGGACCCGGTGTGTCTATGCAAATCAAATCTTTCACCAATGCGATTACCTCCACCTCCACATTTCGAGGTGGGAGGTTTGGTTCAACCAATGAAATAACAATATTTCCTCTGACGTAATGTCTCTTCATCTTCTTGATTCAACTAATTACGTCAGCAAATCTAGCTTTTAGCGTGGAAACTTTAATTCGAGTGAGATTTACAATTCGTTTTTATTTCCATAGTTAAAGTTTTAACATTTTTAACCCGATCAAAACTTTTTGAAAATCTTCTTTTGACTACCGCTATTTTTCACTTCCACCAGCCGAAAAAAACACTAAGCTTCTAATCAACGTTTGAATAAACAATGCAAAAATATATTTTCCCTTTCTATTCTTTTCGATTTCCAGGTAGTTTTTTTTTTTTCAAATTTTACAAGTTTATAATAAGTATTCTTAACTCGACTCATATCGCGATTGACAAGAAACTGCCAAATCAACAATACCACTAGTAATAATTTCTTTCGCTCCGTCGTATTAAACTTAGGATTACATTTTTTTTCTTTCACATGCGATATTACAAGGCAATATTAAACAAGGCTTTTACGTTTTACATAAGTATCTTAAGCAGGGCAATTAGGGGTTACATTATAACGGGGAGTAAGTGATTAAAGGTAGGCTGCCAAGTCAAGATAGATTACATTACAGATCTTTCGTTGGATGTTTTTGAGAATCTTTTTGATAAATAAATGGGACGCGGTATAAATGAAAAAGAATTGGTGTAGACTTATTGAAAGCATTATACGTATTGAAATATAGAAAATAAACGAATTCAAATATAAACCATGAATTAACAGAAAAATTGTTTTTTTAATCGTTTCACCCCAAGCAAGACGGTACCACCACTGATGCGTGGTGGGGGGTTTACATAAGAGAGCAAAAGTTTAGGCAGAAGGAGAGTGAAGAGAAAGATGAACTAGTTGCAGTGGGTGTCAGAGAAAGGGCAAGAGAATGATGTGAACACAGGAGTGAAGACAGTTGCGAAGGTAGAGAAAAAGGAATCGAACAAGATACCCGGGGTGATGTAGAAAGAACTGGAGTCAAGTGGATAAGAGATAGGAATTGACATTGCATTTAAATTTTTACATTTTTTTTTTTAGCTGTCAGGAAAGCAAGTATACGGAAGCGAGTTGCACAGATTGTTGTTGAGCGTGATGAAAGAAAGAAGAGTATAATGTTGATTTACATTATTGGATAGAAGAATTTTCCTTAAAATTGGCTCATGGTATTGTTGATGCTAGTTTTTCAAGATTTAAACGTTCCAATGCGAGAAGCAATGTTTGTTGTGAATGAAAGGGTTGTGAGCATTTTGGTGAGAACGTAAATATATCGTTTGGGGAAGGCTGTCAACATGAGAACTAATTGTCTTCCCAGGGGTGAGAAAGTCCGTCTTCTACTTAATAAAATCAATATCGTTACAAGCTTGTTTAATACACCAAATAACAATTTATCAAAGACACACACACACACACACACACACACACACACACACACACACACACACACACACACACACACATATATATGAAATGATTTGTTTGAACATTATCTTTGATCGATACTCGTGTTTAAGTAGATATCCTGTTTATAAACCAACAGTATTATATATTTATTTCTATCGGCATGATTATTTACAATACATGTTTGTTACGAAAATGTGTGTCATTCGGCAGGATTCGAACCTGTGACCCCTATCCACAGAGGGGAAGCAACCATGTGATCTTGTTATGTCGTGAGTAAGAATAAATAACTCAACAACAGGAATAGGTTAATTGTTGTATTCCGTGAAAATAGTATTTACAAAGGTTATTAGTATCCAATACAAGAATAAGGGTTAATCGTCTCAACCGTCGTAAGACGTAGTATGAGCAATGGGTACTTCCGGGTCGTCACCGGAAGTCTACGACTGACTTGTCGATACGGCTGCTCGGCACACTCTCTTACGTAGATGCCACCAGTACTTTACATAGTAATGGAATAGTCCATGATAGCCGAATAGGCGCGGGCGTCCCAACAGATCTGGCGCGGCTTAGACCCCTCGACCACGAATGACGATCGGTCTAAACGAATTCAAATTAAGCCTATAACACAATTTTCAGATAGCATCGGACTTACTATACAATACAACACAAAAGGAACATGAAGCCCATAAGCAAGTCATCCAAAAAATGCTAAACAAATTATATAAAGGAAAATACTTTTACCAAACATCAGTGACAACTTCATTAACCTATCAGATTACTAACTCATTCCAGATTAAATAGAATTCCTTAATGTCGGACCAAATTTTCATGTCGCACAGAAGCCTAATTCAATGTTTAAATACATAGAAATTGAATCTTTATCCCAACAAATACTTCAACTCGAACAAGACAACCATATTACTACACAGGTAGGCTTAAAAGATTTACTCAAAACTGAATCAATCAAACACCGTTACCATAAAAAGCCTAATGATATTATCAATACGCCTCTAATAAAAGCAGCCACACATCTAAAAAATAACAAAAATATTGTTATCCGACGTGCCGATAAAACCAATACATTTGTTATTTTAAACAAACATGAATATGACAACAAATTACAGGCCATTCTAGTTGATCACAATAAATTTAAAAGATTAACTAGTAATACTACCTCCCAACTTAAAAAAGCATATTAATAAACTTATTACTGCAAACAATGCTGAAAACTTCAAAAGATTATAGGTGACTATCAGCCCGGCTACGTTTATGGAAATGTAAAAATCCATAAAATAGATCATCGCCTCTAACCTATCATTTCACAAATACCCACACCAATATATAACCTTTCCAAAACACTTAACAAACTAATTACTCCCTGTCTTCCTGGTAAATATAGTATTAACTCCACGAATGAATTTATACAGATTCTCCATTCCGTAAAACCTAACAATCAATAATTGCATCTTTGGATGTCCAAAACTTATTCACAAATGTTCCCGTCCAGGAAACGATTGACATCATTATCCGTGATGTATACAACCATACTACTCTTCCATTAATCAATATTAAACCCACTATATTAAAAAAAAATCTATTATTAGCATGCACGTCACAAGTACCCTTTCACGATCCCTTAGGTAATATTTATATGCAAATAGATGGTATTGCGATGGGATCTCCTTTAGGTCCCCTCTATTCTAATTATTATATGGCAAATTTAGAAAATAAAATAATTAATGACAACAATAAACCCTCTATATATGTAAGATACATAGATGACATCTTCATTTTAGCTAAGAATATCGATCAAATTACACAACTTAAAAACAAATTTTAAAGCTACTCCGTCCTCAAATTTACATTAGAACCTAATATTAAAAACAAAATCCCATTCCTTGATGTATTCATTGGTTCTAGCACACAAAAGTTTACTACTTCTTTATATAGGAAACCAACTAGCATAAACTCGTGTATTCTTAATTATTACAGTGAATGTCCCCAACGATATAAGTTAGCTGTTATAAAAAACTTAATTCAACGCACACCAATGATATTTTCTTCCAAATTCATATTTTATAAAGAATTACACAACATTAAGCAAATACTTGTCAATAATGGATTTCCTAACTCTATTATTGATCAACAAATTAACATGTATCTCAATAAATTTAACAATAGCTCTAACAATATTGTTAATATTAATAATAATGGTTTACATCAAAATAAACATAACACTATTAACTTATACTATTGCAAACAAATACATAATAATTACAAACAAGATGAAAAAACTCTCAAAAACATAATACGTAGAAATGTTAAACCAAAAATAATAATAATCAAATTAAGCTCATCATATATTATAAAAAAAAATCAAAACAATTGACCTTATAGTCTCTAATAAATCTACAAGCACTCAACTAAATCATCTACAGAAAACCAATGTAGTATATCTATTTACATGCCCGTTCAGAAATTGTATCTGTTACTAAGAATAAACCCAGTACATATATTGGTTTTACTACAACCATGCTCTCTCGTATACTTACATGTCATCTTTCTGATCAGATTTTAATTAAACAACATTTCTTAGAAAAACATAGCCATGTAGGTAATATCAGAGAGATTTTAGTCAACAATACAATAATCCTCAATCATACACACAGTAAAAAGAACCTTCAGATATTAGAGGCCATTTACATTAAATCCAAACAACCCACACTTAAATAAAATCACGTTTAAATCTGGTCATAACACATTACATTGCATTTAAATATATGGTTCTGTTATCATTTCGAGCTCTCACGTGACGTGACGTCATAGAACCGCATTACAAATTCACGAATTGCGTTTGTTATTTTTGGTAACTGTTATCGTTGATTAGCAATGTTTTATGTCAACACAAGATAAATTCGTCGCTGATGGTGGATGTTTTTATGTTAACGTCCTTGTAACCTCTCTGAAGATGGCTCATGTGAGCCGAAAGCTTAGAAACAACTTAATTAAAATTATCCAAATTTTGGAGAATTTTTGTCTTTATTTTCACCTAAAATTAAAGCGAAAATACGATGTTTAGAACGGCCCATGATTAAACATAATAGACATTCATTGTCTCTTATATTTAACAACATATTTTTAGAATATATATATATATATATTAATTTTCCTTTTGTCTTTACTCATATATATATGTGAATAAAGACAAAAGGAAAATATATCTTAGTTGAAGCGTTTCATCCTGTGGTAGACTTTATCACGGCAAAAGTCTCTCATGGAACAAAACTCGACGGTTAAGATAAGTTTTTTTTTCTTATTCATATTGTCCTTATCCAGATATATATGTGTAACCTTCTCACAGCAACATACATTTATATCTGGATTGGTAGATGAATTGTCGTCTAAATTAATCAAAACTGTCGTATTATTTCAACAGATATATTTACCAAAATTACACAAAAATATATTGAATCACTAAAATGTAAATTTATTCAATAAAATCGTCATTGGCTTTAATCACGTACCCAGTCGGCTTCTAAATCTACTGCAACCCTTCTGGTCGTTAAGTTTGCTTAAATTGGTGAATGTCACCATAATCCTTGCAGTCAGTTCATCTTTCGTGTTACAAAGAATTTTTGGTGACTTAAGTGGCCACATGTGCGTTGTGGTGCAGTGGATATCGGCTCGGAACGAGAAATCGGGGAGCCGAGTTCAAATTCCAGTTGAATTCATTGCATTCATTTACGCTCAAATACACTTGGGAAAGGTATTAATCTGTCTCTTCCTTACACTTATGGGTTAAATAGCAGGACAGATTGGGTTCTATAGCCTTGGCTGGCAACCAATCTACCGCAGAAAGCAATGGCAACCTACTACGGGATAATCTTCTGCCCAGTCAGTCATGTCTCTTTCGAGACATGATCGCACAAGCGTGTATCACCTACGCAATTTAACTGACTGACCGAATATAATAGTTGAAAATATGATTAAGGCTTCTACTGGGCATAAAGTGGGGGATCGGTTTTCTACTGTTATGAAGTAATAAACTGATCCCCTACTAAATACTACATGATAATATAATACATCTCTTGCTCCTCTAGCTATGAGTCAAATTATAGGACAGATTGGGTTCTATAGTCTTGGATGACAACCAGTCTACCGCAGAAAGCAATGGCAACCTACTGCGGGATAATCTTATGCCCAATCAGTCATGTCTCGAAAGAGATATGATCGATTAAGCGTGTATCACGTATGACACTTAACTGACTGACTGAATATAATAGTTGAAAATATGATTAAGGCTTCTACTGGGCATAAAGTGGGGGATCAGTTTGATACTGTTATGAAGTAATAAAATGATCCCCTACTAATTACTACTTGATAATATAATACAGCTCTTGCTCCTCTAGCTATGAGTCAAATAATAGGACAGATTGGGTTCTATAGCCTTGGATGACAACCAGTCTACCGCAGAAAGCAATGGCAACCTACTGCGGGATAATCTTCTGCCCAGTCAGTCGTGTCTCTTTCGAGACATGATCGCCCAAGGGTGTATCATGTATGGCTCTTAAGTGACTAATGCAGCTAAAAAAGAAAACCAAAATACATTGATTTCATCTGAAAGATTCCAGTAGAATAGAATCTTAATTATCCCCATCTTTTTTTTTTTTTTTTGAAAATGTTACAGCCTCCGTACGAAACACCAAGCACACTTGTGTTTCCATCTCTGATCAGTTAGTCAGTTAAATGCCATACGTGATACACGCTTTGGGTGTTCATGTCTAGAAGATTATCCCGCAGTAGGTTGCCATTTCTTTCTGCGGTAGACTGGTTGTCATCCAAGACTATAGAACCCAATCTGTCCTATTATTTGACTCATAGCTAGAGGAGCAAGAGATGTATTATATTATCAAGTAGTAATTACTAGGGGATCAGTTTATTACTTCATAACAGTAGAAAACCGATCCCCCACTTTATGCCCAGTAGAAGCCTTAATCATATTTTCAACTATTATATTCAGTCAGTCAGTTAAGTGCCATACATGATACACGCTTGGGCGATCATGTCTCGAAAGAGACATGACTGACTGGGCAGAAGATTATCCCGCAGTAGGTTACCGTTGCTTTCTACGGTAGACTGGTTGCCAACCAAAGCTATAGAACCCAATCTGCCCTGCTATTTAACCCATAACTGGAAGGAAGAGACGGATTAATACCTTTCCCAAGGGTATTTGCGCGTAAGTGAATACAATGGATTCAACTTGAATTCGAACTCGGCTCCCCGGCTTCTCGTTCCGAGCCGATATCCACTGTACCACAACACACATCCTATTAGGGATCTCGTTTTCTTGCCAAATAGTCCTGCCGCTATAACTATCTCTGCCCTTCATCATTATATACGAGGTTCTGTGTTCACCATCAAAACTTTCTGTTCCCTTATTAGGATTAACACAAATATAAAATTCGTTTCTTAGCTGATTGATTAAGCTTCACGGTTCCAGAGTTTTATAGACGAAACTTTTATTGTCGTTCGGTCCACTCCGCAGAAAGTTTCAGTAATTGACTGGCGCAAATTTCAGTTTGATGCCATTACAATTGGGGCAGTTATTATTGTTGTCATCATTTCATGCATTGACATTTTTAATGACAAATACCTGGTGGTTGTGACTAAATGTAGAAAGACAATAAGTTTTTAATAACTCTTCAGAAACTTCCCTAGCGTCTATTCAATTTTCCTGGATTAACGTACAGTACTGTGCAAAAGTATTAGGGCAAGAACTATTTTATCTTTTATGAGGCATCAAAATAAAGTTTAAAATCACCCCTGTCCTAACACTTTTGCACACTACCGGTAGGGTGTAAAAATATTAGAACAAGGATGATTTTCCTAAAAACCATACTGAAATTCAAATACAGGGTGAAAAGCCAAATAAATTGCTAATTAATATTGATTATTTAAAACTAGGTGTGACAGAAATGTATTAAAAAGAAGTTATATTTAATTTTTCCAATTTTCTACTAAACAAGTTATTTTGAAACTACTCATTTTTCTGTTATCCTTGGATATGACTGACTTTTTTCTTATTTCCCCATCTCGAATTGATAAAACTAATGTTTTACACACTTTGGGAACAAATACAAGCTGCTTGACAGGAGAAACAATTCGATACATTGAAGAAGCTTGTGATCAAAACAAAAGGCTATTATACTAAATATTAAATTTATTTTGTAACAAGTATTTTTTTCTTGTTAAAGCATTTGTTGAGTAAATCAAATAAAATTACTTTAATTAAATTGTTTATTTTCTGTCAATATGCCTTATAAAAGATAAAATAGTTCTTGTCCTAATACTTTTGCACAGTACTATATATATATATATATATATATATATATATATATATATATATATATATATACTCGCACACACATACTAGGTGCGATTAGTAAATTGTCGCCATTATTTTATTATTTCAAAGCAAAAGGCGATTATACTAAATATTAAATTTATTTTGTAACAAGTATTTTTTTCTTGTTAAAGCATTTGTTGAGTAAATCAAATAAAATTACTTTAATTAAATTGTTTATTTTCTATCAATATGCCTTATAAAAGATAAAATAGTTCTTGTCCTAATACTTTTGCACATTACTGTATGTAGATTTCCAATTTGCCGGTGGATTTCGAAGTCATCCAATGTATGTTAAGGCGTTGTTTTTAAAGATCTAATTTCTCCGCTCATTATGAGTATTATTCCAATATTTTTTGGTCCACTAATTTTCTGATTTTTCGCAATTTTCTTTTATTCTATGTTCTTCTTTGGTGTTCCTCGATAACTACTTTTCTGTTCTGTAAGGATCTCAGCCCCCTAGAGTATTCTTTTCATTTTTTGAAAAAAATCTCTGATTCGATTTAAAAGACGTCCTTCATATAGTCGAACTCAAATCGTGGGCCAAATTACTTTTCCTGTTTTTGAATATGTTCTGTAGTGAACAAAACAAGTTCTAGATATCAAATTCAATTGCTAAACACTGACTAATTGATTTTGTTAGAAATAAACGAATTTTCTCGAATTTACAAACTTTGCTTAGCATACGTGAAACTTGCGAAATTTCACGCCTTGATGCGAAATGTTTGTCGTAAAATGGAAAGGCCAGAATCACACCCTGGAGTGAATTCCCAAATGACCTCCTGAAGCCCCTACAAACGATATAAACGAAGGCACAAGACGACTTGAAACGAGCGCAATTAACATGTCCCTTGACAAACGTCAAGTGATTGTTATTATTATTACCTCTCTCTTTCTCTCGCCTTATTCTTCTTCTTCATCGTTCATCTCCTTACTCCTTCCTTTTCACCCTGAGCGATAACTTCAAAGACACTTCAATTCAAAGATAACGCTCACACATACATACACGCATATGTTCCTACATACGTGCGTATAAATTGACACTTGCAAGGACTACTACGAACATTTCAACTAACACGTCCCTTGACAAACGTCAAGTGATTGTTATTATTATTACCTCTCTCTTTCTCTCGCCTTCTTCTTCTTCATCGTTCATCTCCTCGCTCCTTCCTTTTCACCCTGAGTGATAACTTCAAAGAAACTTCTATTCAAAGATAACGCTCACACATACATACACGCATATGTTCCTGCCTACGTACGTATAAATTGACTCTTGTAAGGACTACTACGAACATTTCAACTAACTCTTGATACCCTTAACTTCTTAATACTGCTTCTCATGTACGTCTAACTTCTATCAATTCATGTTATTCTGTTCTATCAATAATTTCCTATACAAACATGCAAATGGTATACTTTTATTGTTCCACACATTCCAATTTCCAGCATGATGATAGCGAATAATCTGTAATTTGTAGGGTGTTCGGTTATGTTTGATAATAAATAATATGGCCAAAAGTTAGGAATTTTATCTATTCCAGGTAATTTCCCATTGTTTGCTTTTTTCGGTGTACATTTGACATGTTCTTCTGTGATTTCAGCCCATGTCTGTCCTGGTTTAGTTTTCATTCATTCCGTTTCTTGCGCAATCCAGTCTGATTCTTTGTTATGTTTTTTAGGGAAAGCCTATATTTTCTCCCAGAACTGTATAATCTCTTCCATTTTAATGCGGTTTCCGTGTAAAATTTCTTTGCATCGGTTTGAAAAATCTTGTTTTGTCTGTAGAATCTTGATCTTTTCTCATAGCGTCTGATTCTTTGAGCCATGAGTTGTATAGTTTGGTTTATTTTTTTCTTCATTTAATAGGACTTTCATTTCTAATATTTTCTTTTCTTTCAACTCTTCTGCCTTTTCTAGTTCTTACATTTGTTCCTCTTGTAAGTTCATCGAGTACTGATAATTCACTTCTAACTTGTTCAATTTCTTTTTCTATTTTTCTTTTCCAAGTTGGATCTTCATGTCTGCTTCGTAAGTACCTACATATCTGACCGTGTGTGAATACCAAGTACTGTAAACTTAGATGTGTGGGTGGTGTAATGGGTAAAGACTCGGAACTGTTAATTAGAGAACCGAGTTCTAATTCACTTACGGGCAAATGCTCTGGGTAAAGATATGCATCCACCTCTTCTGTCCCAACTATTGTCCAGTTAGCATGACCTGTATCACTAAACGATTATTATTTAAAAAAAAGAAAATCTTATAAATCAAAAATATTTTATACCTTGAACTTCCAAAGGGTTGATAAACCGTAAAAAAGAAAGTATCATCGAAAGCATCCTTCTGTATAACTACATTTCTGATGACTCAAGTTTCTTCTTTATTTGTGAGAAATGTTCAAAATTTACTGGCATATAAGAGGATTGATATTACAAAAGAATTTTGTTTCCCGTTTGTTAATACTTTGCTTAGCTTTTGTCTAGCCTCTTTCTCAATTCCAATACGCTTTCGGATTATCCGTACTCTGTATTTCATATTTCACGTAAGGGGTTGACGTCAGCAGGGCACCACTGCGCGAAGGAATTCCTTTCACAGAGGTCAACGGCCAGAGCGGAATGTTTCTTCAGACGAACTAAAACGGCAACATTTTCGCAACAAAGACGAGCCGTTGTCTATCTTGGGGAGGTGTAGGCTTCGCCAGTTTAAAACGCCCAAAACACCACATACTAAGAACAAAGAATAGGAAGAATAGTCCATTTATTAGTATAAATTTTTATTTTATTATTTTTAGTGTTAAAAGACGCTCATTGATATTCTATATGTTTTATCCATCAAACTTATTTTCAGCAGATACCTTTACTTCACAGATATCGTCTTTACTTAAATATTGCTTCTATTTTCATATCTTTTACTTATCACAAATGACTAGAAAGGCTTGGGATTTTTTTTTAATCATTTCACCCCAAGCAAGGCATTCCACTGCCACTATTGCGCAAGGGGTTACATAGTGGGAGGTTAAAGAGAAAGTGTGGTTAGATATAAAATGTCAGAAGGAGGGTGATAGACGGGTTGGGTAGATGGGAAGTGTGTTTGAGAGAACGGATGCAAGTTAGTGTGTTAGGAGGTGCCTATTGACCTCATATTTAAACTCCTGGAGATTGCAGCTGTCGGGGAAGCAATCATGTGGAAGGGAATTCCACAGTCGGGAAGTGCGAGAAAAGAAGCTGTTGGAGTAGAAATTGCAGTTACATTTTATCGGTTTCATTGTAAAAGGGTGGGGCCTAGTTGCTAATCTAGTATCTCGTGCAAATTCGTACCTAGGGGGCACCAGTGATGTAAGTTCATCGGAGCAGAAGCCGTGAAAGTATTTATAGAAGAGGCACAGGGAAGCCACGTCGCGCCGGTGAGAGAGTGACTGCAGGCGGTCAGCCAAGTCGGTATCGATCACATTACAGATTCTCCGTTGTATTTTGTCAAGAACCCTGAGGTGAATAGCAGGGGCACCCGATCAGATGTGGCAGCAGTATTCAATACACGGGCGGATGGTAGATTTTTATATGGGCAGGATAGATTCTGATTTTCTACATGATTTATGTTCATAATTAATATTTCTACGCTATTTTGCGTCTGACTTGTCCATTTTTTTTTTCTATTTGGATGTTATTTCTATCTTTCATTTCTTCTGGTTCTCCGCTATTTCCTACCTATTCAACTTTTCTGTTTCTAATTTTACGTCAAAGATTAGATTTATTTTTGTTAAAAAATCTAAAGATATTTGGTACATGTGGAATTGTTATTTCATGTTTTTGTCAAGAACCCCGAGGAGAATAGAAGGGGCACCCGACCAGATGTGGCAGCAGTATTCAATGCACGGCCGGACAGTATTTCATTAACTTGCTGTCTCTGAAAATAAACAGGAAAATTTAACAGACATCTCTCTGTTTAATTTTTATTACATTTTTCAAATTTATCTATGTGTGACTATATTTTTGACTCCCATATAGAAATGAAAAGTATTATTTTGTATTCTATGACTAAAAATAAAACTGTGAAACATTTTCTTTAAGGTGGTTAAACATTTGCTTGATTGAGAACAGAAGAATAATTTGAGGTCATGCGAAAACAGGTCGGACGTTAACGATTTCCGGTCCTCTGGTTCACCCTAAACAGGGGACGGTATTTACCCACCTTCCCACTTAAGGCGAGATGTGACACGATTTTTTTATAACGTGGGTCTTCCTGGCCATATAGCCAGGCCAAAAATATCTGTCTATCTTTCCCCAGTCGTGATTATAACCTTCGGCGGAACCACGACTGGGTTAGTGTCTTCTGCCCGAAAGCAGAGTGCGCTCTCCACTCAAAGGCAGAGAGCTGACAGTGTCATAGTAGCAGAGGCAAACAGGGGACAATCTATCTCTCGAGCAATTCCGATGTCTTCGGTTCGTATAGCCAGCCACGTTTCGTGATTGAGGTTGATAGGAGGAAGAGTCGAAACTC
Organism: Ascarosepion bandense; assembly: GCA_037127315.1. NCBI lineage: Eukaryota > Metazoa > Mollusca > Cephalopoda > Sepiida > Sepiidae > Ascarosepion > Ascarosepion bandense. The sequence goes on from JBBBDQ010002053.1 coordinate 154,124, forward strand.
TTAGTCTAACATCGCAGAGATTGTCTCAAGTGTCATCTACTTTCAGGGGCAGACTGAGTAAACGAAGCTCTGAAAAAAGCGCTAAAATCTATTAAAAACAGATTCTCACCGTGGCTCATGTTTTCATCTTTCATTGTCTTTTGAACCGGCAATGAGTCCTTCCCGGTTTTTAGTACGCACCGACGCAGACAAGATTGGGGACGCAATACGAGATAGTCACTGGGTCCAAATTTTCTTTTTTTTATTCTCATGTTTATTATAATCGATGTTGTCGTTGACAGAGAATAAAATACACGAGCAAAAACATTATAAATCATGAGGACACTTTCACCATGCTATGATACGAATGTTCGGCAAATTATACGCAAACTAGAAAAATATAATTTAAAAAATATACAGGTAGAACTATGTGGATGTTTGTGTTTGTTGTGGATTCCGAAGGAGGAACCGCCAAAACAATAACCAACAAAAACAGATATGGAGATAGAAAGTAGGTTATATTAAACGTGATATACAAACTACAACGCGCGTTAGTCAATTCAGGAATACTATTAGTAGAAATCAATATATACAACGTAAACAGACATGAGTACATTTACTTAGTTCTTAGGGAATGAAAGTGTTGTGGATTCCGGGTGAGAAACCACACAAAATAATAAATAACAAAAACAGATATGGAGGTAGAAAATGTAAGTTATATTGAACGTAATATACGAACAGGAAACACGGGTTAGTCAATTCAGGAATACTATTAGTAGAAATTAATATATACAACGTAAACAGACATGAGTACATTTACTTAGTTCTTAGGGAATGAAAGTGTTGTGGATTCCGGGTGAGAAACCACACAAAATAATAAATAACAAAAACAGATATGGAGATAGAAAAGTAGGTTATATTGAACGTAATATACAAACTGGAACGCGGGTTAGTCAATTCAGGAATACTATTAGTAGAAATCAATATATACAACGTAAACAGACATGAGTACATTTACTTAGTTCTTAGGGAATGAAAGTGTTGTGGATTCCGGGTGAGAAACCACACAAAATAATAAATAACAAAAACAGATATGGAGGTAGAAAATGTAAGTTATATTGAACGTAATATACAAACAGGAAACACGGGTTAGTCAATTCAGGAATACTATTAGTAGAAATCAATATATACAACGTAAACAGACATGAGTACATTTACTTAGTTCTTAGGGAATGAAAGTGTTGTGGATTCCGGGTGAGAAACCACACAAAATAATAAATAACAAAAACAGATATGGAGATAGAAAATGTAAGTTATATTGAACAAGATATACAAACAGGAAACACGGGTTAGTCAATTCAGGAATACTATTAGTAGAAATCAATATATACAACGTAAACAGACATGAGTACATTTACTTAGTTCTTAGGGAATGAAAGTGTTGTGGATTCCGGGTGAGCACAAAATAATAAATAACAAAAACAGATATGGAGGTAGAAAGTAGGTTATATTGAACGTAATATACAAACTACAACGCGGGTTAGTCAATTCAGGAATACTATTAGTAGAAATAAATATATACAAATCTTGAAGTGAAATAGTATGTCCGGATAACTTATTCTAGTTGAGTGGAGCTCAGAGCTATCTGGTCTCTGGGTAACTTCGGTATTTCTCGGAACGCTTCGATAACTGTAACGGATCTCTACGAATACCCTCCACTGTAAACTGCAACTAAGATTCCAGATCTTCCACTGCTGTTCTCTACATGGCAGGATTATATATACACACTCAGTCGAGTCCATTCTCATCTACAAAAGAGGGAGATACCACAAGAGTGCTGATAGCTGTTGACGCTGCTTATTCTTACAGATGCCTTGTTTTCTGACAATTGATATTTTTTCCCGTAAATACAGGGTGAGATTGATGAATTGTCGACTAAATTACGCAAAGATGAATATAACACTGACATCTCATTTTAAGATATATTTATCAAAATTATACAAGAATGTCTTGAATTACTAAAGGGTAAGTTTATTCAATAAAATCGCTATTAGCTTTAACAACATCCTCCAGACGACTGCGGAATCGGCTACTTCTTGTTGAAGCAGAATTTTGATGGTCTCTCTGCTTCAGAACTTGATGAAGCTGATCACAGTGCTTCAGTCTACTGCCTTCAAAACCTTTCAACTTAATAAGATATGTCTTACACCATTTCTTTCGATTTGGTGCTTAGACTTCCCAAGTTTACAGTGGCTCGATGGCTGACTCCTAAACGATCACGGACGCCAGTTATGACGACGTTCTAGGGTCGTTAATCGTGTTGATGGTTTCGTCACAGCTGGTCCTCAAGACGTCTATTACAACGGTGAACTTTCCTGCCCACGCTGTGTATTTTGATCTCAGGAAAGACACGGTGAAAACCCGGTAGTCGTTTCTCTACCACCTCAAACCAGCCCGGACATACGTGTACACTTGTGTTGATAAAATAAAACACGGCAAAAAAAGAAAAAGAAAAAGAAATATGAATAAGAAGACGCCCGGATACGTTGCGGAAAAGTCTTTATATATATTAAAAAATAATTAGCAACAAAAGCAGAATTTCCAATCGTCAAATTCAATTTTCACAACGGAGCGAAAATTTTCGTTTAGAATAATCAGAAATTACAATTTTCCAAATAAAGTCTTTTTAGAGCTCTTTACCGAAGCTTTACGGAAACGACCGAAGTGAAGCGGACGATTGGTGATGATAGTAGATTCGTCTTGTCTCCTTCGCTCGGCAATAAAAAAAATCTCCTTTCGGCTAGTTTAACTCATTCTCGGCTCATTCTGTTTCTATACATCTTTAGCCAGGACTCTATTGTAGGTGCCTTATTAGACTTTAACTCTTTTAAGTTGATCGGCGGCAGGCTTTTCTACTTTTCTTTATATCTTCAGCTAGGAGCTCTATGGAAGGCGATCGTCACTGTCTGTACGGCCGGCACCCAAACGGCATGGATCCCGGTTGAGAACACTCCTCCCTCCGTTGTTCTCTGGACCGAGAACCGACTGGACGTCGACTGCGAACTGACTACTGGGGTCTCGATTTTTATGCTGGTTCCAAATTCTCTTGGGGAGTGCTGGCTGGACCCTGGGTATCTATGCAAATCAAATCTTTGACCAATGAGATTACCTCTCGAGGTGGGGGGTTTGGTTCACACCAATGAGGCAACATCTCTTCTGACCTAATTTCTCTTCATTTTCTTCTTCTTGATTCAACTGATTACATCAGTAAATCCAGTCTCTAGCTTGGAAACTTTAATGTCAGTGAGATTTATAATTCATTTTTACAAGCATACAATTATTAAATATTTCTAACTCGAGCTCATGTCGCGATTTACAATAAACTGCAAAATCAACAATACCACTAATAATAATTTCTTTCGCTCCGTCGTATTGAACTTAGGATTACATTTTATTCATATGCAGAAATACTGTTGCATCAGATTAAAGTTGCGATGTTTCAAGTTGTCTTTGCAGCGCAAGAGTGGACGTCTAACTGAACACTTAGAGTTTGATAATTGTCCATACATGTCTAAGCTCATCCATTCTCGCAACATGACCAGCCGACCGAAGTTGTATCATTTTGAGAATGGATTTAATGTTTGCGATTTTTTATATTTCTTCAGTATTGCACTATTCTTGACCCTGTCATCCTATTTAATATCGGATATGGCACGAAGGCAGCCCATGTGAAAGGCGTCAATTTGGTTTATGGACTTGTAGTATAAGGTGCAAGTCTCAGACTTGCTGAGATTTGGACCCTAGAATCCTATGTGATGTCACTTCTTCAATATGGCAGTGAATGCTCGACAATATCGAGGAAAAACTCGAAGCAACTGAAACGTGGTTCTACAGAAGGGTGCTGTGCATATAGGTTTTGGAAAGGATGTAAACGAAAAAGAAATTAATACTGAGCATCAGGAAGAGACAACTAAAGTTTCTGGGACATGCAATGAGGAAGGAGGGCTTGGAGAACCTGATACTGACAGGCCAGATAGAAAAAAAGAGACAGAGGAAAGCAGCGGATAACATATTTGAAGGGCCTGGTCAGGTGGATGACGGAACGAAGTTTGCGTGGTGTAACAGAAGTAAGCTTCCTAAGAGCCACCAGGGATAGGGAGATGTGGAAGGCCATGATCGACTACGTCCTGAAAGAACAGGGCACATAGAAGAAGAAGAAGACTGCAAGCACACACACACACACACACACACACACACACACACACACACACACACACACACACACACACATATATATATATATGAATATATGAATAGAATTAGTAAAGAACAAATAGGAAAATGTATTTTAAATCTAACATGTTTCACTTATACCAAGCTTCTTCAGAGATTTATTAATGATGAATGATTTAAAAATCCGACCGACAGTATTTTGAATGATGTATAGTTTCATTGGTTAGATACGTATCAGGTGTAATAAAGTAATGGATGAATATTAAATGTAGAAGAAAAAACTTATGTCTGTTTTACTGTGTGTGCCAACGCGTCTTTTTATATAAAATAAGAGAAATCAGTTATGAGAGTATGTGTTGAGAGACATCATGTGTGAATCTGTGCGTTTATGAGCCATTTGACACGTGCATACCCCTTTACTGACTCATATATGCGGTCGGTATATCGGTTATCAGAAATTGGAATCGGCAGGCGGCGTTCAAATTGCAATTCATCTTATCCCATTTATTTCTCATTAGTACCGATTTCCGTTCTATTCTTAAGGCAACAGCTAATAAAACTTGCATATGGAGGTGTCGGAAAAGGATCGACTTGAAAACCTTGAAGAATGTAACATAAAAACATTGCAAAAAAAAAAGGTCATACTAATTGAGAGATATCAAAGAAAAGAAAGCTGTAGAGGGATATAGCCGCCTACGTCTTGAAGGGACATAGTTTTAAAGTAGAGGAATATGGATAGTATGTTAGCATCATTCCGTCTTCTATTTGAACTGCTGCTAAATAGGCGTAATGTTCAATAAAGCCATCGGCACTAATGGCTGTCAGCTCCAATTTCATCATCTTCGATTCTTGTCGCGATAAAAACTCAAAGCGTTTCCTTCATTTTTCCTAATTGTTTTTTTTTTTTGCGTAACAGAATCATTTGGAAATTAAATAAATGAATAAACAAATTTTTGCGATTGTTATAAAACAGAAAACACGAAAGCAAAAAGAGATAACATTAATGAACAAATATAAAAAGAACTGTCTTTCCCTTTTTATATATCTAACAAATTTTTGAATGTCTGAATTTGAAAATCTGCTTGTTAACTATAGTTTGAGTATGAATAAGTGAATACATTTGAATGAACATTGTCTAAAATTCGGTGGTTATTATGTAACGGAAATGGTTTTCTTCTCCATCTACATGCTAACGTATTACAGCCACACGGAGCAACGAAAAACAAAATCTGAATAGTAAAAGAGTTTTTTTTTTTCTGAATAAAGATAAAGGCTTCTAGTTTTTTTTTTCCTAGAAAGAGAGACTATTTATGCGTTAATTTACTCCCCTATTGTAAAGATGCATGATTCTCGCTTGGAAAATCGTGTTCGAATTTGGATTTAATCATTTTTTGTCAAAGCTCACCGGATGTGCGATCAGCGTTGCCATTATCAGTGCGGAAAGTGGAACTGTCGAGTAAGTTCAAGCTCTGGACGGTTCCGTTTATTTTTCCCTCTAATTGTGGATGTGCGTCGTGGTGCAGTGGATATCGGACCGGAACGAAAAATCGAAGCGCCGATGTACTGGTCATATTTATAGTTATTCGCTTACAAAAGATCTCTTCGATGTAATGTGGACTCCCAATGTCTTTTCTACACATGGTTTCATGGCAGTTGTACTGATGTGCTATCTTCCTTGCTGCCTCGACTGCATGATTTTAACCCTAATCTTGCCGGATTGGCAAGTAGGTCCCACCGATTAAATGTTCAATTAAATAGATGTAACCGTGTCTTCCATGTTAATAGTTTTTTTTCTTGCAATCAACTTCTTTCCAATTTCTAGATTCCATCCACCTACAATTTTTGAAAACTTAAATGAAACATCAATCGCCATCTTCTGACTGCATGAACATTGTTCTTTTAGTGTTTTTTCTCATTACTGTAGTTTTCTTATTTTCTATCGCACCCAATAAACGATTGTGTCTTAGTGGCATTAACGCCTAACATGGGGTGAAATGATTAAAAAACCCAATCAAAATTAACAGACGTATTTGTGATTTTTAATGAAATATCTTTTTCTTTTTTTTTCTCCAAAACCGCAAATATGTTTGGTTTATCTTTGGATGAGTTTTGTGGTGCAGTGGATATCGATTTGGAACGACAAATCGGGGAGCTGAGTTCGAATTCTAGTTCAATTCGATACATTCACTTATACGAAAATACACATGGGAAAGGTATTAATCCGTCCAGCTATAGATAAATTAACAGGATAGACTGGGTTCTATAACCTTGGTTACCAACCAGCCTACCGTAGAAAAGTACTATGAGAAAATCATCTACCCAGCCAGTTATGTCTCTTTCGAGACAAGATCGCCCAAGCATGTATCACGTATGACACTTAACTGACTTGCAACAGGCATCGCTTTCATCGTGTAACTAAGAGTTGAATAAGGTCAAAGGAGCTTTTTAGCCTTGTGTGACAGCCAATCAAAGAGAAAAGCTTATAGCGGGTTATCAATTCTTTCCCAGTTTATAGTGGGGAATCCGTTCTATAGAAGGGTACTATTATGTTGTCGCAGATTAACGTAATTTGGCCTCGTTGTAGATAGTCCACTATAAGTCATAAAATGATTACAAATAAAAAAGAAGCAAATTGAGTTAAAAAATAACATTATATATATATATATACATATCAATTAAGGGTTTTACAATTTTAAGTAATCCTTTGAATATGAGTACAACGGAATTTAAAATGTTCATAGCAATAAAATGCTGAAAATAGAATTAATGCTTAGGAATGTGGGAGCGCTGTAAGTAAGGAATGTCTTTGATGTATTCGCTCATTGGGTCAGTAAGTAGTTTTGAGACAGAGAAGAAAGAAAGGAGAGGTGAAGGCGACGGGCATAGTAAGCCACTTGACTTGGTCAAAGGAGATACTAATTACATTCGTCTCTCTCGAGTCTGTCGGTCTTTCTGTCTAGCGATGCTTTTTGTATCGGCTTTTTATATCTTCTTTTTGGATCGCAGCAGGTCATTTGGGAATTCATATCCGTATTTGATTCTGGGCTTCCCGTTGGCCGATAAATAAAATTCGCGTAGGCTCGCGAACTGGAAATTTAATATTTAATTAATTTTTAGTTTTCAACCGGAATATCTGCGCGAATCCAACTACGCACCGACGACTTTTGGTCATTTGCTTTTTGGTTGTGAGGGTGCAAACATCCGGTCCATCGCTTTTGCTCGGTCGGTATCATCACAAACTATTCTGAATTCAAAATAGTGGAGAAAATAATAGATGCCAACTGAAATTCCGGTATGATAAAAAAAAATGAATATATACCCTGAAGAGAGCTGTAATGCGAAAAGGTACCCGTAATTAATATTTTATCTTTAACAATATGATAAAACGATTATTATCACTAAAATCGATAAGGATTTCATTAAATCAAATTTTAAAAAAGTATTAAAATGGAACAAAAATATTGCAGTCCGTGTTCAATGTGTGGGCAGCATATTTTTCTACGCACTGTAATTGAAAGTGGACACCGAAGATAACACCAAGCGGTAACAGTCTGTTTTATGCAGTAACGCAATCTCTCGGCCATGGTATAACTTAAAACCATATTTTTATGATATATATATATTCTTCATTTGTAAACGAGTTATTACGCTACCTAAGTTTCTACCTATGTGGCCTCCCTTTGTCTGTTCTATAAATACTTTCATGGCTTCTGCTCAGACAAACTTAAGTCACTGATGCCTCCTCAACAGGTGTTTACTCGTGCAACCAGACTGGCATCTGGGTCCCACCCATTCACAGTCAGGTTAGTCAAATGCAGACGACAATTCTACTCCTGCAGCTTCTTCTCTCACACTTCCCGCCTGTGGAACTCACTCCCGTATTCTTGCTTTCTTGACGGCTACAACCTCCAGAAATTTAAATGCAAAGTCAATACTCATCTACTAACCACTGGACTCTAGCTCTCTCCCCACCCCTGTATAACCTTCCCTTTCTCTCCACCTATGTATCTGTCATCGCACCTGCTTTCTCAGCTTTCTATTGTTCCTTTCTAACTAGTTTTCTAATTAATCTTTTTACATTTATGTAGCCCCCTGCACATCAGTGGCGTTTCCGCCTTGCTCGGGGTGAAATGATTAAAAAAAAAATTTTTCACTAAATTTCAGCAATTTGCAAAACGTTACACCTTTCATATGCTACCAAATTTCTGACACATTCTTTTACCCAAAAACAAGGCTGTCTTAAATTCAGTTATGGTTTCCAATGTGTCAGATTATCTTAAATTTTTCTTTCATCTCTAATCTTCCATAAAATATATTGATAATACATTAACTGCAGGAGGTGAGACACTTTCCTATGTTTTTCTCTAATAGTTCAAGTAGAACTCATTTCAATTCTTTTCATGGGCATGTGTTTATCTTGAGAGATAAAGGTATCACCCTGTCTGGTCGAAATTCAGTCCTTTGGTGGTGAAACAGGAGTGACCTGTCTAGGGCCGTGCGCTGCCCAGTCTACATGACCCCATCACAGCCCCCATCAATTTCTCGGCTGTACCTACAAGATCGAAAGGAATACAGAGCATTACATTTTAGCCGGCAGGGACGCAGGAGTTTCTGAAAAGTTGTCAGCCATGACTGCTGACCTTTCTCGGAGCTCCACTCCGGGTTTTCTGTCTGGAGTTACGTCCATCGCTTTTTCTGTTTTGGATATAACAGCAAGCCAGCGAAGTTTTAAAATCAAAGTTTTCCTTCTCCTAGATAGGTTTTTCTCAACGCTTTTAAGCAACGGCACACCTAGTAGTAAATGAAAGTATCACGGCACAATTTGCAAACATGTTAAAGGCTACACATTTAAATATCTAAACTAATTTATAAATGGAACTTTCTCTGTGTGTCTGTGTGTCTGTGTGTGTGTGTCTGTGTGTGTATCCGTTACCTATAGACTCCGAAACGGCTGAACCGATTTTCTTGAAAATTTACACAGTTGTACTATAAGCGTCTGCGAGTGTTCTTAGCTAGGTTTTGTGTCGAGGTACCTCCGATAAATATCAAAAATCGTTAATCGAAAAAATCGGTTTATAGAAGGAGTGGTCCGATTTTAATCAAATTTGATGCACTCATAGACAAAGACATAAGAAAGGATATTCAGAAGTTTCCAGATTGCAGTTCTTACAATAGTGCAGAAAATCGATTATATATATACATATGTAAATCGATACCAGAAAATCAAAATTTGACTTACATCCATTCATTTTTCTTTCAGTCTACGGTTTTCGCTTTAACTGGAAACAACTATTGCTTTTTAGTCTTTCGGGCCAACGTCCAAAGAGTCTGAGTTCCAGGACCATGTCTTAGTTTTAAAGCTTTCATTACACCCGAGCAACGGTGGGCTATATTCCTAGTGAATATATATATATATATAAATTATTGTTTAGAACATGTACAAATTATTATCCACTACAAAGTGTACATTTTGTTTTATATATATATATATATATATATATATATATATATATATATGCCGTGATAATATTTAACAGCTCTGTTTAGAAGCTGGCGCAACACACTTGTGTTAAGAATCACTGCTATAATGTCTGCTACATGATTCGTTGTTTGTTGCACCATAGAAAATATTTCTATAACATTAAGAGACGAATCTTGCCCTGATTCGAATCCGCTACCTAGATGTAACCTTGTCATAATAGCTACTTCAAAAGCTCCTCTTTTTGCTAAAGTTTACTTAGAAATACAAATGTCATAGTGCGCACAGACACTTCACTGATCTTAGATAGCATGCCTGGAGGCAATACATTGATTGGAGTTCAATTGTCAGTTCATTCGTAAATAATCCCCCTCGTTTTTAACTGCACTATTTTAGCGACAGTAATAACGAACTCATTGCATGCTGATAAAAAAGCAACGATGAAATCTAATCAGTAATAAAACAACAGCTTTTCTTTCCTGTTTTCTAGCCTTTCTACTCATCCTATATTATTTCCTTTGAAGAGGTTTTATATTTCCCGATCCAACTAATTTGGTGACAATGAATAATAATTTGCCTGCCGAATATTTGAAGCCATTTAGCAAAGCACGTCGGTTGAGAATCACTATTCTAGATGAACTGCCTTTCTGAGCTGTCGACCTCCATCTAACCGATGCAGCTGATTATGAGGCGCTAGTCGTCTGCGTTTGTCTTTTCTCCATTTTCGTCTTTGTAATTTTCCCTATATATGGCAGTGTTCTGAGTCCAACTGAACCATATCCATATGTAGCGAACTTATGGTTGTAGGTTAATGTTTAGTAAGGGTTTTAAGGCTGTGTGCGTGTTCTTAACCAAGTTCACAGCTATTTTTATATTTGCTCACAAGAAACGACAATCCAGACAAAATGTAGAAATGATTAACTCAAACAACTGGTTGAGCAAACAAATTCAACAAGAATAATTTTATTTAAACAAAGAAACATTTAAACAGTTCAAGGAATACAATAAAATTCACATATGAAGAATGACCTGTGATGTCGAAAATGACGAGAAATGTTAAGATGAGTTTTAACATGAAATAGTCAAGAAAGAAATATCGTAAACGTTTGTTTGATTGACAAAAGTTCGATTCGTTACAAAAATACAACCGAAGTGCGGTGAGGCGAATGTTCGTAGATTTGCATATAATGTAGGTTGTAGAAACAGAAATGAGATTTACGTACCTTGCCGAAAATATTTGAAGTTGACGAAACACCTTAATCTTTTAATTATAGAATATTCAGTATTCATGTTGTTTGTTACGTAAACGTAATCAGTATTAGTATGAATATAAGTCTGAATAAAACTTCACGGAGATTAAAATATCGGTGGTCGAGAAATAATCAAAGAATATTTTTAAAGCAAGAAGTTCTTGACGGTAGAGAGGAAGGTCTTTCAGTGTGTGAAGAATAAAGTGAGTAACCCCGGAATACATTAGCACTTCGAAAGATTGCGCGCGAAGATAAAGTGCGGCTAGTCGAGGGTGTTGAAAAGGACCAGCGTGGATTCAGCTAGCACTGGGGGAAACCGAAATTTGATTCGAAAGAGTGGCTTTTATATGTTTTGGAAGTTGAAAATCGGCTCGTTGAATTTTGACTCCAAAACTGTGTCTTAGCCAATGAGATTGCTTGTGTAACAATCACAAGCTCCGGTTGGCTAATTCACAGTATTGGAAGGATCTAAATCCGTCGACCCGTAACCAGGGGTTGGATGGCTTAGTCCATCCCAAGACATAGGCGTAAGTAATCAACATCAGCAAGCAACTACATCGCTTTTTTCTGCTGCCTTTTACAGCTTGCAAAGAAACTACATGTAGTGTTTGTATTTTTTTATTTTAGTCATTACAAAATGAGTGAATTTCAAACATACGCCCCGTAATGGGGGCGCTAGAGGGTGTCGTCAGTGATGTCATCGCGAGGATCACTAGGGGGTTTCGGGTCTTTCAACATCATACCCTCCTCACCGCGCCGACCCGACCAGAGATGATCAGTTTCTGGCCCACCCTCGATAATCGCTTTCAGACACTGGAAAATTACGTTTAGGCCCGGTACAAAACCTTGAAAATGCTTCTGATTGGCGACAGTCAGAGCCACTTTCCATTTAGAGGTGAACCGCACATGAGCTCGTCCGAAACATTAATTTAGACATAGAATTTCGGGGAAAATTACAAAATGACTGAACATTGAATACAAAAGACTCAAAATTGTTTCAACTGTGAATTCGGACTCTAGTTTTCCAAAATCATGTTCACTGAAATTTTGAATATATATATATATTCAACTGCGGTCACGTTTACTTTGAATTTAGCTTTACGGCATATCAACATCAATGCCGGCAAGATTTTCTAGGATAGGTTCGTAAAAATAAAAAATAAAAAATGAATGGTAAGAAATAAGATGGTAGATCAGTTTACATTCACGTATTTTTTATAAAGAGAGTTTTTGCCGAGAGTTAAACGGATTTCTGGTAATATCTTTACAAAATTGTATAGCCGATATTTTTACCATAAAAAATATTTTAATATTTTCATACTTTTGACCCCAGTTATGGGGTTAACTGTTTGGATGTGTGTGGTGGCGCAGTTGATATCGGCTCGGAGCGAGAAATTGGGAACCGAGTTCGAATTCCAGTTGAATTCCTTGCATTCACTTACGCGCAAATACCCTTGGGAAAGGTATTAATCCGTCTCTTCTCTCCAGTTATGGGTTAAATAATAGGACAGATTGGGTTCTATAGCCTTGGTCGGCAACCAGTCTACTGCAGAAAGCAATGGCAACCTACTGCGGGATAAGCTTCTGCCCAGTCAGTCATGTCTCTTTCGACATGATCGCCCAAAGCGTGTATCGCGAATGGCACTTAACTGACTGACTATGGGGTTAACTATTTGCCCATAGCTAGGACCCTAACACGTGTTACTATCCGAGGTGAGGGTGAATACGGGAAAAACAGCAAGTAAGTGGTGGTTTCACGCTCCTAAAAACCTCCAGATCCTTGCTGCTGGATATATTTTATCGTCATACCCAGGATGATGCTTTTTTTACATTGTGGGCGGTATGCTCTTTAATAATTCAACGTTTATGTTCACTGAAATTGATCGTAATTGTTTGGCCACCCCTATTTCTTTTTTCAAAACAATCCAATCATTCACAGTCTAAAAGAATAATCGCCTTCGTATCGACTTGGGATATAATCCGTTTGATCATACAAGTCGTTATTAGCAACTTCATGCGATTCGATAACATTCCGGCCGTTGAATTTATATGCTATTTTGCAAACAGGAAATTTTCATTTACTCTCGATCAAAAGCTGACAGTATACCTCATTTATCGACCATAAAACCGCAACTTTATTGGAGTCGATCAGAGAGAATATCGTGCCGTGTTTGTACATAAAAATTGAAAATATACTGTAATTTCCGGTCATATATTTGTTTAAAAGGCTGCCTGCCACAGACCAACATTTAGAGAGCTAATCCCATAGCTCTTGCGCAACCATTAATAAGAGTCTTTACTGTTGTGCCTTTCTGCTAATCTATCACATTTGACAAGGAACGTACTGTTTGTTCTGAAGGATTTTTCGAGTTTAAGGAGTTAAATTCCTACCAGATGCTACTGCTAGCATTCGCTAGATTAAATTTAATGATTATTATTAATTTCTGGCAAGTATTTATTTAAACTTAAATTTTACTCGTTTCTTATCGAAATTTTACTCAGGCCACCAAGTGATAGACTTCATATTATCATGGGGTTGATCTTCAGCGATCGTCCCTATTATGGTGTTCTATCTATAGGAATGCACTCTTCCTCCATCAATAAATACTAATGTGAGATACTTTTGGGGACGCAGCTGCGAGGTAGAAATGATAGTCTAGAGACAGTCTAGACGCAGCGTAACTATACAGTTCGGACGTATAATTCTAATTGTTGATTGCTAACACTTATTATTGCATATATGATCTGTTAGTCTAATACACTGTTTGAACCTACCTTCTTGTTTCCGTGTCTTTACTTCGGGGCCCAAACAGGCCGCAACAAATTGGCGACAAAGATTCACCACAACATCTTGGCGACAAAGATTCGCCATAACAACTTGGCGACGAAGGTTCGCCACAACATCTTGGCGACGAAGCTTCGCCATAGCAACTTGGCGACGAAGGTTCGCCACAACATCATGGCGACAAAGATTCACCATAACAACTTGGCGACGAAGGTTCGCCACAACATCTTGGCGACGAAGCTTCGCCATAGCAACTTGGCGACGAAGGTTCGCCACAACATCATGGCGACAAAGATTCACCATAACAACTTGGCGACGAAGGTTCGCCACAACATCTTGGCGACGAAGATTCGCCAGAACATCATGGCGACAAAGATTCGCCATAACAACTTGGCGACGAAGATTTGCCACAACATCTTGGCGACAAAGATTCGCCATAGCAACTTGGCGACGAAGGTTCGCCACAACATCTTGGCGACGAAGCTTCGCCATAGCAACTTGGCGACGAAGGTTCGCCACAACATCATGGCGACAAAGATTCACCATAACAACTTGGCGACGAAGGTTCGCCACAACATCTTGGCGACGAAGCTTCGCCATAGCAACTTGGCGACGAAGGTTCGCCACAACATCATGGCGACAAAGATTCACCATAACAACTTGGCGACGAAGGTTCGCCACAACATCTTGGCGACGAAGATTCGCCAGAACATCATGGCAACAAAGATTCGCCATAACAACTTGGCGACGAAGATTTGCCACAACATCTTGGCGACAAAGATTCGCCATAGCAACTTGGCGACGAAGGTTCGCCACAACATCTTGGCGACGAAGCTTCGCCATAGCAACTTGGCGACGAAGGTTCGCCACAACATCATGGCGACAAAGATTCACCATAACAACTTGGCGACGAAGGTTCGCCACAACATCTTGGCGACGAAGATTCGCCAGAACATCATGGCGACAAAGATTCGCCATAACAACTTGGCGACGAAGATTTGCCACAACATCTTGGCGACGAAGATTCGCCATAACAACTTGGCGACGAAGATTCGCCACAACATCTTGGCGACAAAGATTCGCCATAGCAACTTGGCGACAAAAATTCGCCAGAACATCATGGCGACAAAGATTCGCCATAACAACTTGGCGACGAAGGTTCACCACAACATCTTGGCGACGAAAATTTGCCATAACAACTTGGCGACGAAGATTCGCCACAACATCTTGGCGACAAATATTCACCATAACAATTTGGCGACAACAGTCCCAATCGACCAATATGCGTAGTAAATATCAACTTACGGTATATAACTTAGGCGCTTACTAATCTAGGAACGTCGACTATTGTTAGTGTAGCAAACCTGATCCCAGATAGGCACCCTGAAATCATAACCTTGTGCCAGACTAGGTCTGATCTTTAATATTAGGGTGTATCCCGAGTATTTTTGTTAATCTTAAAAATCTTTACATTAAAACTTATTTTGTGGACATGATTGCACTGTGCTATTACTACACACGAACACACATATGTCTACATAGACACACACATACACAAACACTGCCACACACATACACACACTCACTTATATTTATCTGATGACATCTGAACATATGTCAAATATGCACATGCCGTAGCGGCCATAATATAAGGAACGGAAACAACAAAGACATAAATATGTGTATTACTTAAAAAGTAATGCATGATTATCAATGAAATTTTTACCGAATAAAAATTAGGGTGTAATGCATAAATATTATACAAAGTTACAAAAATTTAGTTTTTTTAAAATAAAGATTAAATGGAACAAAAGAAATAAGCTACTGGACAAAAATTAAGAAAATATGTTAGTAATTTGCATAAACTTTTAATTTACATTGTTAAAAATCTCGATGGAGCTTTTCAACAATAGGTAAAAGTTAGAACTTTATTTTCAAGCAATATGGCAAATTCTACACGTAAAACGCTCTCTTTTGAAGAAAGAAAACTCATTATCACGAACTATAAAAAGAAGTCAATTTTAGAAATTTCTGATATTGTTCATAGGTCTAAAATTGTTGTGCATCGTGTAATTAGCAGGTATAAAACCGATAAAACGTTAGATGCAAAACCAAAAAACTGGTAGACCAAGGAAAAAGCTCGTCGGAGTAGTTATCATAAAAATATTTATAGAAAAGACAACAGGGAACCCACGGGATATATATATATATATATCATTCTAGGTAGTTAAGTGGTTAAAGCAAATGTAACCGGGTAGAACAATCTAGTACATAGACGTAATGGACGGTACTCGTCGTATGCAGTATCCTGAGACGTAGGCGTAAATAGTTGTAGACCTCTAACGGTAGATCTCTAGTGGGAGACCAATAGGCCTCTAGTGGCAGATCACTAGTGAAAGGTTTGTTGACTTCTAGTTGTAGATCTCTAGCTTAAGACTTTTAGACCTCTAGTCGTAAGGACGTAGACCTCGGGATCTCTGGACGTCCTCGCTTTAGTTTATATTTATGGCTGACACCAATCAATCACATTCCAATGAGGGGGAACCAAGGTGTATACATATTCATCACCTATTCAGTACATCACACGTAACGTCGGTGAGAAAGTAACTGAAGTCGAAACGCCATCAGTATACGAAAACTTTGAGAAGAACTGAGATAATACATTGGTAGAGAGCATTTTATAAACTTTAATAACGTGCAGTAGTAATTCAAATTACATTTGATATCCACTAATATCTTTAAAAAGTCAGGCTAATTTACTAGCAGAGTTTCTGTTGTAATGGCTAGTTTATGTTCTGTATATTATAATTATGTTTATTGGCTGTGTATTATTTCTTCAGTGAGTCTTGATGAACGTAATCATTTAAAATCTGAAGAAGGCTGATGTTTTCAATAGCCAAAACTTTCTGATGATCACAACAAATATACGGGGCATTAGAAATCAGTGTTTAGCTTGTGACATTGTGCGGTCAAATTGACTTTGACATTCTGTAAAAAAAAATCCGGAATCAATAGAGGAATAAAAAATACTTTTATGAATATCATGTCACAAAATATTCCTAAAAAACGGTTTCAAATCCATAATCAACGTTTTTTGTTATAACATTTTTTTTTAATTATTGTGCAAGGCTAAAATTTAATTTCTGTCCGTAAGTGACCTGGAAAACGTAGAAAAGTCCAACACGTTAAATGATTTTCATTGGTTAACATTCTATCTAGTCATTTTATTGCCAACTTTAACTCTTCATGTTTCACAGAATTACCAACTTCTTAATTCTTAGAAGGAATGGTATTGGCCAACTGCCATAGTGAAGCGGTTTTCAAGCGGAAAATAGTAAGGAAATTTGCAAAAGTTATAAAGAAAAAAGAAATGAATCTTGTTCTGTAAAATTCCAAGACATTGCTTCCATTAGTAATCTTTATTTCGTATTCTCTAATCACTTAAGGAATTCCCTTACCAAGCCCATCCATCAAATTTCGGTATACTTTTTTTGTGTGTTTGTTGGCTCAAGGATTGCATAAAATTTAGTCATGTGTTAACCATTATGGCTTCTGAGGACGAGGTCGGCAAAGACGTTTGTTCAAATCATTTAATGTTCTGAATTGTTAATGTTTACTGTTTATTGTGTTATATTTAAGGACTGTTTCGTGTAGATTAAGCGGCTATCGTGTATTGGCAGGATAGAATTTCTTCAGCGTTTACAAATTGGTTAATTTTACAACCATTTTTGTTTACTGGTGACATTTCTAACGCTTGGAATTGCAAACTAAAAACGTAAATATACCAGTGCTTCTTTTTAATTAGAGACAATGATGCGCTTTTATCTGTATTAAATATTATAAAATAGGGACCTCCACTGGAGTCCAGTCAATTTTTCTATACTTAAATTTAAATTTAAATTTTAAAAATAAATAAGTTATCTTCAAGCTTTAAAATTAGCTTTAATTGAAAGCCAAGAGATTAAATTTAATAATTCCAGTAAGCAAAAGACATACTGGTGTATTTTAACCGAAATTATATTTATTTAAATCTAAAATTTTAAAATTTTATCAGTTTTTTTTTAAATACCGCCATTGTTGAGCAAAATTTCTATTTTTAAAAATCTTGAAAAAATAAAATATACCGCGCTGGCACGTTATTTAAGTCAAATTTTAAGATTAAAACTTACGTTTATCTGTTTTCAATCAATTAATAATTGCTTACTCCCAGAAATTTACAATAAAAAAAAAGAAAATTAAATATGGTAGCCACTTTTTTGTTATGTAAGTCATGGTGGTGCTGACAGATGACAGCTACCGGATGTTGACAGACACGCAATGTCTGGTGACCAATCGTGATAAAAAATTTTAATTTTTTTTGGTGGTGGTGGTGGTGGGGGGGGTTTAAACTAAACAGTGAAATTAAAAATTTAACATAATAATTTCAGCACTTATATAATATTTTATAGAATTTTAGTTTAGATTTATAGCCAGACATTTGAATATGCTTTCTGAATAAATAAAATTTTAGAAACGTAGAGAATAAAATATCGTAAGAATGAAAGTGCGTTCTTCTGTTTTGCTATGTCAGGAGGAATAACCCAGAACGCTTGTTAACTTATAAAATCATTTTCACCCATATGGAACACAGTACTTTATAACTTTGAACGTATTTGCACAAATAATTTATTTTTTTCTTTTTAAAAATATACGGGGTGAAAAAATTAAAAAAAAATTTTTGTTTATAGGCAGTATAATCATCAATTCTTAACTAATAAAAAAAACGATTCAGTTCTTTAAAAGATTTTTAAAATATTTTTAAAACTTTATGAATTATATATAATAAAAAAATGAAAACAGTTCTTTTAAAAATTTATTAGTAATCAAAAATTTGTTTCTTTAGACTATAATGTCCTTAATTTTTATTATTTATTCCAGCAATTAAAATCTTATAAAATTAAATTATATCAAAGTTTTATCGCATTTTTTATATTTCTCTTCAGAGCAGATTTTCGTATAGTGAATCATAATTTTAAATAAAAAAAAAACATGTTTTATATTTCCCGATGATTTCTGCGTTTAATTAATAAAAATGAAAATACCAGAAAATTAAAATTTATTAAAATTTCATGAATTTACTTCAAGGGGGAGGGGTAACAGAGTTAAAAAAATTTTTTCAGCAATATTTTCAAAAAGTAATAATTTCAAAAATAATTTTATTCATTTGTGAATAAATACTGAAAGTTTCATTAAAATCCGATAAATATTTGATTTTTGCGAGAATTTCCAAATTAATGTGTTTGTCACCCTAAAAGTGAGTGACGTAAAAAAAATTACGTAATCAATTGTAAAATAGTCGTAATGTTTCCGACCACGCTAACACCAAATCAAAACAAAATTTTCTGCCAAAATTTCGAACATGTTAAAAGGGATTAAAAAATATTATAAAACAAATAACATTTACTTTGATCTTTCCTCTACGTAATATTATAAACATTTTGGATAGAAAAAGTTTGTTTTATTAAGTTTTGAACCTTTTAAACCTTTTTTATGCTGGATTTTTTGTTATGTAATGGAGGTATCTATTATAAAACTTAATAGGAGGTTCCAGTTGGCTATTTTTCCTGAACGCAACATATGTGTCGTACCTTGGTGGGGGACATCAGGGTAGGTTGGGAATCGGCAGCACCACAAATGTTTGTTTTACAAACGACACTGATGGTATCTCTGGCAAAAAGAGAAATTTGTAAAATCTAGTTATAGAAAAAAATCAATAGACCTAAGTAGTGTAAATAAAATTAGGATTCTGTGCAAATGAAGGATCGGCTAGAGATCACTTCAATTCTGGACAAAAATAGGATCACAAAGAAATAGCAAATTTAAATTTTCACATTAGTATTTGTTGACAAAAAAATTTAGGTTAGTTGAGACGCAGCTCAAAACCTTTGAAAAAGCAGACGACTAATTCTGACGTATGTTCAACAAATCAAAGTTCACATCAAGAAAAATGGTTAACAAACTTTTTCCTACCCTAAACTCAATATTAAACATTGGGAAATATTTATTAATTCACCAATAGCATTGATCTTCAAAGACTTAAATACGATGTCAACTGTTACTTTCTGTCTACGTCATTCTTGTTCATTTATTGTTCTCTCTTTAAAAGTGTTTTTTCTCATATTCTTTTGCACTCACTGAGACCTTGCGTTTTGGATTTGTTGTCTTGCTTGGGGTCAAATGATTAGAGTAAATCTATGACAGTGAATGTTGGACGATCTTCTCACAGAAGAAGAAGAAACTTGACTCAACTGAGATATAATTCTACCGATGAATACTGAGAATACTATGAACAAAACATGTGTGTAAAGAGGAAGTATGAAGGAAAATTAAAATCTACACGGAAACTTGCCATCTGAAAGTGAGAGTTTCAAGATCTAAAACGCATAATGAGAAAAGAAGGCCTAGAGAATTCAACACTTACAGGTTATGTTGACGGTGGGAGAGACAATAAATCACCTACTTAACGAATTTGAATGAATAGATCACATAAATAAAAAGAGGCGTGGTAAAGAGTAAAAGGTCATCGGAGAAGCATCAGACGGGAAGTTGTAGAGAGCTGTGATCAGCTACTCCCTGAAGAGTCATGGCATATAAATGATGATTTAAGTAGTTAAATAGCTTCTTGTGTATTTTCATCATAAATCAGAAACGCCGTAACAAAGAGTTTGAGTTTGAGTTTTGTTTAACGGCAGATTAACCTCTGTGGTCAGTTAGTTAAGTGCCATACGTGATACACGCTTGGGCGATCATGTCTCTTTCGAGACATGACTGACTGGGCAGAAGATTATTCCGCAGCAGGTTGCCATTGCTTTCTGCGGTAGACTGGTTGCTGACCAAATCTATAGAACCCAATCTATCCTGCCATTTAGCCCATAGCTGGAGTGAGAAGAGATGAAATGTAACATATCATTATATAAATAAGTAGTAATTAATGGGGGATCAGTTTATTACTTCATAACAATAGAGAACCGATCCCCCACTTTATGCCCAGTAGAAGTTTTATTTGTTTTCAACTATTATATTCAGTCAGTCAGTTAAGTGCCATACGTTGATACACGCTTGGGCGATCATGTCTCTTTCGAGACATGACTGACTGGGCAGAAGATTATCTCGCAGTAGGTTGCCATTGCTTTCTGCGGTAGACTGGTTGCCGAGCAAGGCTATAGAACCCAATCTGTCCTGTTATTTAACCCAAAACTGGAAGGAAGAGACGGATTAATACCTTTCCCAAGGATATTTGCGCGTAAGTGAATGTGCGTTGTGGTACAGTGGATATCGGCTCGGAACGAGAAACCGGGAGCCGAGTTCGAATTCCAGTTGAATCCATTGTAAGGTATTTTTTGATATTTGGTTATAGTGAGATCGTTGGTTTAGTCAAATTTCGATTAAATTTTTGTTTTATTTTTATTTTTTTAATCGTTTCACCCCGAGCAAGGGGGTAATGTCACTGATGTGCAGGGGGCTACATAAGTGTAAAAAGATTAATTAAAAGAGAGTGAAGAGCTAGACTAACCAGGTAGAAAGGAGCAATAGAAAGATGAGAATGCAGGTGTGATGACAGTTTCAAAGGTGGAGAGAAAGGAAAGGATATACGGGGTGGGGAAAGAATTAGAGTCAAGTGGTTAATAGATGAGTATTGACATTGCATTTAAATTCCTGGAAGTTGTAGCCGTCAGGAAAGCAAGAATATGGGAGCGAGTTCCACAGGCGGGAAGTGCGAGAGAAGAAGCTGCAGGAGTAGAATTGTCGTCTGCATTTGGCTAACCTGACTGTGAATGCGTGGGACCCAGTTGCCAATCTGGTTGCACCTGTTGAGGAGGCACCAGTGACTTAAGTTCGTCCGAGCAGAAGCCATGAAAGTATTTATAGAACAGAAAAATGGAGGCCACATTTCCTCGGTGGAGGAGTGGCTGTAGTCGAGCCGCCAAGTCAGTACCTATCATATTACTGATTCTCCTTTGGAGCCTGTCGAGAACACTGAGATGAGTGGCAGGGGCGCCTGACCATATATGGCAGCAATATTCCATGTACGGACGAATGGTTGATTTGTATATATGCAGGATGGATTCAGGCGGAAAAAACATCCTGGCCCGACACAGTGACCTAACCTTCTTAGCAGTGGATTTAGCTATGGACTCGATGTAGTGGTTCCATTTGAGATCAGAAGAGAGGGTAAGTCCGAGGAGGCGCAGTGTATTGCTCTCAGGGAGAATCGCTTGGTCCATGCTTATGGGAGGCAGGAGAGTTTGCCTGTGATGATTGACAGACAACAGCTTGTTTCTTAGACGCATTGAAATTGACAAGCCACTTTTTGCCCCAATTCACCACAGAGTGTAGATCAAGTTCAAGGTCAGCAGCGAGATTATGTTTGTCTGCCACGACTGGTTTCTTACTAATGCGGGAGTAATTTTATTTCTGTTTTATTTCATAAAACTGAAGATGCCTTCTAGTTTTTTTCATTCAAAAATGTATATCTTTCCATATTTCAGATTTTGATGATTATTTTTTAAAATTTTTATTTTAGAAAAATGAAGATATATTCTAGTTTTTGTATTGAAAAATTTATTGCTGGTAATAATTTTTTTCTTTCAAAATATTTATTTTGACAATTTCCCCTCTTTTTCCCCCTTCAAAAATGTCTTGTTAGTAATATTTTTCCTTCAAAAATGTATATTTTTCTATTAAAGTTTATTTCTCTAAGAGATTATATTTATACTTTCATAGTGTTTTGACCCCAGTTTGGGGATTAACTATTTGCCCATAGTTGGGACCCTAACAGGTGCTACCTCTTCGGGTCAGGATAGACCTTGGTACCACAGCAATTCAGAAGTGGTTTCATGAACTTTCTATTCAGAGGCCTGGCTGCGGGATGCAGTTTACAGTCATACCCAGGACCCATAACAAAGATCTCAGTTACAATTTCAATAAATCCAGTTACAATAAATACATTTATGTATTTTCTGTAAATACTTTAATGGTAATTTGTCGGATTAACTCTTTACTTTGATACCTAGATGTTATGAAGCTAAGCGTATGTTTAGACTGGGGTCAAGATCTCAACAATTTACAGTTGAACTAGCTAAATGTAGGCGTAAGTTCTATGCAAACAGTTTCTTTTCTCGCACTTTCTTTCGACTTCATGCTTTCTAATTAAATTTAATCTGCAAAAGTTTAAATACAATGTCAATCGCAATCTACTGTTCTCTCGATTTTCTCTTCCCGGTTATTATTAATGTTTCTGTTCCTAATTCTTCCAAACCCTGCAACCTCTCGTGTCTTAGTGGATTTACTGTCTTGCAAGGAGTGATCCGGATCTAAACTTATTTATAAATAGAACTTTGTCGGTGTGTGTCTGTGTGTGTGGGTCCGTTACCTACAGACTCCGAAACTGATGAACCGATTTTCTTGAAAATTTACACTGTTGTACTATCAGCGTCTGCGAGTGTTCTTAGCTAGGTTTTGTATCGAGGTACCCCCGATAAATATCGAAAATCGATAATCGAAAAAATCGAGGTCAGCTGAGAGAACGATCCCGAGGAGGCGTAGTGTATTGCTTTCACGGAGACTAGCGTGATTCATGCTGATAGCGGGTGAAAAAGTTTGTTGATGGGGGTTAAAGGTTACCAGCTTCGTTTGGAAGTGTTAAAATTTGCGAGCCATTATTTACTCTCGTCCACCTCGTTGACTAGATTTTTCTTTTGTCAGTATCGACAGATTTCTTACTGAGGCCGTTCTAATCGAGATCCTGGCATATGTACACTGTGATGGTCTTTAGTATGTTAGCGGTAGAGCTGGCGGAGCGGAAGCCATGCAATCTGTCGGAGAATAGGCAGTGTGCAAAATTTGGTATGCATACCACGGATGTTAGTGAACGAAATGTTGAGGGATTTTGGTGATTTTTGTGTGGTTGGTTTAGCATTGTATTTTTGGTTGGTTTAGCATTGTATTTTTCAAATACCTTTGAGTATTTATTTTGTTATTTTTGGTAAAGAGAGGCCTTTAGTAGAGGTAGAAGACGATCATCAGCTACGGCGTGTGTAAGAAGAAAACTGGCGCAGACTGACGCAAAGTATGGTCTCAGGGTCGTCCATCGAAGGAATTTGCAGGGACACCTATCCATGCGCATCATGGCAGTACAAAAACCCCGATATTATGCAAATGTTCATCGGAGCAGCTGCTCAAGACGCTACGCAAGAGTTAGGGCCCATAACTAACAGTCAGAAGCAGCAATCAGAAAACTGCCAACGCGGTACCCTCAGTATGAAGAGCCGTTGCAACCGTCTACCTACGTCATAGAAATTTGCAAAACCTTCACTATTTAGGCCTAAAGGGAGAAAGATGAGTGAGCCGAGAACCCTTTCCTAAACAGGAAATAAGGGATGGACCTCTACTCCTGATCAATAGAAGAGAGAAGTATAAACCAGCTTAAGTAACTTCTGAATTGAGTACAAATTAAAATACACTTTAATATTGCTATGTATACATATATTAATATAAAAACCTATACATATATTCATACTAACCTATACACATATTTTCATTTTTTATAATTTTGCCATATTGCAAATTTCCAAGTATCATATAATTCATAATATTCAAGATTATCAATTGTTTAATTGCTTTTATTAAATCATTTTATCTAAACTTATTTATAAATGGAACTTTGTCTGTGTGTGTGTGTGTATGACCGTTACCTATAGTCTCCGAAACGGCTGAACCGATTTTCTTGAAAATTTACACAGTTGTACTATAAGCGTCTGCGAGTGTTCTTAGCTAGGTTTTGTGTCGAGGTACCCCCGATAAATATCGAAAATCGATAATCGGAAAAATCGGGTTATAGAAGAAGTGGTCCGATTTAATCAAATTTGATACACTCATAGACAAAGACATAAGAAAGGATATTCAGAAGTTTCAAGGTTGCAGTTCTTACAATAGTGCTGAAAATCGATAATATATATATATATATATAATGCAAGATGTTTTTGTGTGTGTCTGTTTATCTGCCTGTATGTCAGTATTTTTTCAGCCCTTTTATTTTAGTTTTCGCTTCGGGTTTGGCTCTAAGTAGGTATAATTATTGTTCTTAGTCTCAGCCATGATACCATTTACTCAGACGACTTATTTAGCCTTCAAAATTCTGTTTACGACGAAAAAACTTATTTGATATCGATACCAGGAAATCAAAATTTGACTTACATCCATTCATTTTCTTTCAGTCTACGGTTTCGCTTTAAATAGAAACAACTATTGCTTTTTAGTCTTTCGTGCCAACATCCAAAGAGTCTGAGCTCCAGGACCATGGATTAGTTTTAAAGCTTTTATTACACCCGAGCAACGCCGGGCTATACTGCTACTTATTGATATGTCCCGGTAAAGAGATATATATATTATTCGAAGTAGCTAAGCGATTTTGGCAAATGTAACCGGGTAGGACAATCTAGCAAGTAGCCAAAATGGACGGGTACTCGTCGTAGTCGTATACAGTATGCTGAAAAGTAGGCTTATGCAATAGATGTAGACTTATAGACGTAGACCCATAGCCGCAGACCTATATCCCTCCTCGCCTTAGTATGTATTTATAGCTGAAACCAGCCAATCATATTACTGTGAGGAGGAACCAAGATGTATGCATATTCATTACATCACCTCCCACTGAGCTAAATTTTTCCGTGAAATTTAGATTCACTAATTTTCTCTTTTTAGCGTCTGGACATAATCGACAGACTTTTTTCTTAAGTCTTTTTCGCTTCAATCCTCCCTGCCGTGGTGATGTTGGACACACTGGTACCTCTGGCCTTGAGGTCGGAAATACCTCCATTGGTGAATGTTGACTTGCTGGAACTGGAATTTCAAATGTGTCATACAGGAATTCCATTGGAATTTTTTCGGTATTTTCCGTGACGTCTGTAGTGTGTCTGTGTCTCAATTGATTCTAATGTCTTTTGCACCGAAATTTTCCACTTTTATGTAATATATAACCTGTCCAATTCTTTTGGTTATCATTCCTTCTTTCCAATACATTTTTTCAGCCATAAGGTTTTTGGAAAAAATGTCACCTGGCTTATACACTTTAGTCATCTGATTTTCTTTTTTAGCAGTTTTCTTCGCCGGATTAGAGACAGAGCGCATTTTCCTAGCAAACATTAACTCTGTTGGCGATAATCCTGACGTCGTATTCGGGTTTGGCGTGATCCTATATACTGCCAAAAATGACTGAATACTTATTTCATTTGTGTCCACGCCTTGACTTTTCTTTAAAGCTCGTTTAAAGGTGTCCACGAATTTTTCCGCCTGTTCGTTCAATCTTGGATGATATATTTGCGTTGTCACGTGATCAATGGACAATGATGTACAGAATTCCTTGAACTCTCTTCCCGTAAACTGCGTTCCGTTGTCGCTGACTAAAGTTTTAAGGATACCAAAGCGACTAAAAATTTCATTAAGTGCATTTATTGTATTTTTTGCCGTCGGATGTCAGCACTTAACGATTTCTGGCCACTTGACGAAACTGTCCACAATAATTAAGTAATAAGATCCAATTATGGGCCATGCATAGTTGATATGCAATCGAATCCATGGGTCATCTGTCTTTGGACATGGTTGAATCCTTACCGGTGGATCCCTTGCTGGCAGTTGACATCCTCTGCACTGTTTCACCATGTCTTGGTCCATCGTCGGCCAATAGGTATAGCTTCTCATTCGAGGTTTCATTCTCGAAATCCTTGGATGGCCAGTGTGGAATTCTTTTAGAATTTTCTTTTGCAGAGTACCCGGCATTACAACTCTATTTGC
This sequence comes from Ascarosepion bandense, assembly GCA_037127315.1. NCBI lineage: Eukaryota > Metazoa > Mollusca > Cephalopoda > Sepiida > Sepiidae > Ascarosepion > Ascarosepion bandense. The sequence goes on from JBBBDQ010002053.1 coordinate 180,681, forward strand.
GTGTAGTAATACTTGTTCGAAGACTGAAAACAGTGATACATAATTCCTTTTTTAGATTTCTCGATCAACCAGACTTGCCTTTTCATGTTTTTAATGAAATCATTGTTCTCCGCTGCTTTTTTCCCATCTTCTAGCATAACCGATAGTTCTCTAATAGTGTTGCATACCAAACTCGACAATTCACTTTCGTATCTTAGCGACGCTATTACTGTTTCTTCTAATGGTTCCGTATATTCAGAAAAAAAAAAACAAACTCCAATCTATGCAGGATTGAGTTAAGAAATGGCTAGTAAATTTTAATGATTGCAAAATGAAGTTGCTTTATAAACACTATAAGGTTACTCTCCAAAATGAAGTTGCTCTCCAAAATGAAGTTGCTCTTTAAACACTATAAAGTTACTCTCCAAAAAAGTTGCCCTCCAAAATGAAGTTGTTTTCCTTTAAACACTATAAGGTTACTCTCCAAAATGAAGTTGCTCTCCAAAATGAAGTTGCTTTTTAGAGATTATAACGTGACTCTCCAAAATGAAGTTGCTTTCCAAAATGAAGCTGCTCTCCTTTAAACACTATAAAGTTACTCTCCAAAAAAAGTTGCCCTCCAAAATGAAGTTGTTTTCCTTTAAACACTATAAGGTTACTCTCCAAAATGAAGTTGCTCTCCAAAATGAAGTTGCACTCCTTTAAACACTATAAGGTTACTCTCCAAAATGAAGTTGCTCTTTAAACACTATAAAGTTACTCTCCAAAATGAAGTTGCTCTCCTTTAACCACTATAAAGTAACTTTCTGACCTTCCATTAATATGGATTCCACTAATCTCCCTAAAAGTAATTCACTGCGCCTCCTCGGCCTCACTCTCTCAGCCGATCTCAAGTGGAATGAATACATTGAATCAATAGCTGCATCTAGTGCTAAGAAGTTTGGGTCGCTTTGCCAAGCTAGGAAGTTTTTCACGTCAGAATCCATCTTGCACATTTATAAAATTTACCATTCATCTGTGTACTGAACACTGTTGCCATATCTGGTCGAGTTCTCCTGCTGTTCATCTCGCGGGTCTCGACAAAATTCAAAGGAGGATCTGCAATGTAATCGGTTCCGATTTGGCGACTCACCTTCAGTAACTTTCTTACCGACGGAATGTGGCTTCACTCAGGCGTTTTTACTAGTATTTTCACGGCTTCTGCTTTGGCGAGCTTCATTCTCTGGTCCCCGCCCTCATCAATTTACTCCTGCAACTAGATTGGTAACTAGGTCTAACCCTTTTACTGTCAAAAAAAGCAAACGTAACTGCCGCTTCTTCTTTGAACTTCCCGCCTGTTGAACTCCCTGAATAAAATATTAAATTACGGAGAATATTTTCCTAATTTTTGAAGATTAAGAAGTAATTAAAAATTATATAAAAAAAGCCGCACATGTCATTTTCAAATTTTACAGATAAAATCTCTTTAGACCAGCATTAAACTTTGTCATCAAGGTGTCGACATGTCAAATATTTTGTTATTATTTCTTATTATGCGTATCTATCTCCACTGATCAAAAATGGAGCACTGGTCTGCATTTTATGATCAAACATGTGTTACAGTTTTTAGAAAATGAATTTTGTTATATTTACAGCTACGAGAATCGTACAAAATGACACAACCCTATCCAGAAAGAAGGGCCACTCACCCAGAAAGAAGGGCTACATAGATTTTGTAAAAGGCTTTTTTTTATATTTCAGCATTTGTTAACAGGAACATTAATATAAAGGGATGTCAGATTTACGTTAGTAATGTGCAGATTGCTAAAACCATAGGAATTAGTTCTCGTCCGGTCCATGTTTTAATTGAGATCTTGGAGATGAGTAAGTTGTCTGCAAGATCGTTACCAAGAATGCTGACACTAGAGCAAAAGCTGGAAAGGTTTCGCATTTCCAGAACACTTCTGAGTTGCTTCCAGTCTGAGTCTGAGAATTTCCAGCGCAGATTAATAACTCAAGATGAAAGAAGTCTTCGAGCCTAAATCAAAGTTTCAAAGCAAGCAGCGGAAAATTCAGGTTCTCCCTCCCGAAAGAGTTCAAGCTGGAAATGTCTGTTGGCAAGGGGATGGCTTCTTCTTTTTGAGATTTTGAAGATCCAATCATGATAGATTACCTGGAAAGAAGAAAGAATATTCATATCCAGTACTATATAACAGAATTAAAATAACTGAAGGAAGCAATCAAGCCGAAACGAAAATGGAAAGGGCAGGTATGCTTTTTCTTCAGAATAATGTGTATTTACATTGCTCAGGTTGCAGTAGATGAATAAGTCAACAGTGGCTTTGAATTGTTACACCATCCCTCTTACTTCCCAGACTTAGCTCCATCTGGATTCTTCTAAACTCAAATTCCTAAACTCATATCCCACCTGCGTAGTTGCCAATTTGGAAACAATGCTGAGATCATAAGTGGTGTGGAGGAGTTTTTGGGGGACCAAGATCTCACTTTCTTCCGTGATGGGGCTGCAAAGCTGAAATATCGTTAGACCAATTGCACTGATGACAAGGGGGGACTATATTGAAAAATAGGGAAAATCTGTATTTGTGTTGTTTCTCAAACTCCTCAATGAGGCTTAGAACTTTCTGAACAATTCTCATAACAATCACACCTTGTTTGCTTATGTCAAATCCATTATGTTTTCTTTGCCCCGTTTTTTTTTTTACTGAGATTTAAATCTACCGTAAAATGGTACTAGGCGTCATAAAAAAGTCGTAATAGATATATTGGCGTGCATAAAGTGCATTGTTAAATATGAGAAATTTGAAGTAATGTGTCACTACAGGGTGCGATTGATAAACTGTCGTCTAAATAACAAAAAATTGAAATAACACTTGCATTTCACTTTAACAGATATATGTGCCAAAATTGCACAGAAATATCTTCAGATACTAAAGAGAAAATATTTTTAAATAAAAAGTCGACATTGGTTTTAACCATAGCCTCAAGATGACTTCGGAATCTTCTGCGACTCTTCTAGGCGGTCTCCTTGATTAAGTTGGAGAATACTACATAATCCGTGCCTTCAGTTTATCTTTTGTGTTACAAAACGTTCTGGTCTCTCGCTCAATTGCATCCCACATAGAATAATCAAGGGGGTTGCAGTCTAGAGAAGTTAGGTGACCAGATGTAAGGACTGATGTGGTCGCAGACATTGTCTGATACCATGACTGCATTCTCCTGCTCGTGTGGCATGGTGCAGAGTCTTGTTGCCAGACATATGTTCTTCCAGTAGCCACCCTCTTGACCCAGGGCAAAACTACTTCTTCAATTCAATTGATACAGGCCTCCGTGTTGAATCTGAGGACCTGTCGGAAGATGAATAGAGGCATAAAGTAGCCATCACTCTTGATTACTCCAAACACCATCATAATCATTATTAGACTCATCCAATTTTTTCTGATTCCTTTACATTGTCCTCAGATTGATACCTAGTGCTCTTTTTCTCACAGACGGTGCTCAACTGACCCTACTATTCTGTTCAGTCGAAAAAAAAAAGGCAACGGAATGCGCTAAATTAAAAATTTACCAATCGCACCCTGTCGTATTGGAACTATGACTTCATTACGCATTCTTTGAGATTTATATGCGAGGTGTTTCAGCTCATACAGTAAGAATTTTATCTCAAATGTAAAATAAATGTCCCCATTTATGTTTAGGACTATAATTTGATTCCCAGTTCCATTTTACGTAAAAGCATTGATGTATGAAGCAATTTTAGATTTTAATCAAAGTTAAATCTATTTTTCAGGAATTCAAATCAAATTCTTTTAAATCTTGCAATATTCAAGATGTCTGCCAATCGTAACCAACGACAAATGAAAGATAATAACAATTTAAAATAGTGAGATATATTCAGTACATTCACATGTTTTCACACTGTTATGGATTCCAGGTGGGGAACCGCACAAAATAGTGAACAACAATACAGATATTTGAAATAGAAAAATAAGTTATATTAAACGTAAGAATACTAACTAGAACGCAGGTTAGTAATCCAGGAATACGATTAGTAAGGAATATATATATATATATATATATATATATATATATATACAAGTCTTTGAAGTGAAGCCCTGCTGAAATTAGTATGTCCGTGTAATATTATTCTGTCTGAGTGGAGCTCAGAGCTACTATGACTATGGACGCGGTATTCTCTGTGTAACTTCGGTATCTTACGGTAACCTACGGTTCTATTACAAAACTCACGGATCGGATACTGATCTTTCTATGGCAGTAGTATATGTATACTCAAGTCGAGTCTATTATCATAGAAAAAGAGAAGATCCCACAACACAGACATAAAATAATACATTCTTTCATAATTTACATACTTTACATATTTTCTTTTTATAAAATCCATTAAACTTGCTATTGAAATTTCAAATTAACATTAAATTAATACTTAATGCTTTTATGCTTGAATATTTGATTAATATTCAATTTTTTCCAACGAGTATAATGTTAATGTTAAATGTTAATTTTATATCATCATTCACCTTACAGAACCATTATCGTTTGGAATTTTCGATGCGAACTATGAAGGTAAACACCAGTGAATGGAACAAAAACTTTCTCAGTTAAGAAGTAAGTTTAGGTTTTTTCTAAGCAAGGTTACTCGACTTTATCCAGAAATTATACTGTCATTTTTCTTATTTTAAAATATATTTCAAATTATCCAGTTCTTATATTGGTATAAAGGTAGAGATAACAGTATTACAGTTTTTTTAAGGCTATTTCAAGCTAGAATGTGCGTTGTGTTACAATGGATATCGACTCGGAATTAGAAATCGGAGAACCCAGTTCGAATTTCAGTCGAATTTATTGCATTCACGTACGAGAAAATACTCTCGGGAAAGGGTCTTCTCGTTCCAGCTATGAGTTAAATAACACGGTTGTGTTCTATAGCCTTGGTTGGCAACCAGTCTACCTAAGAAAGTAATAGCATCTGCTCTGTAAATTAAATGTACATCGAGGGGTATCTTTTAATATTTAAGCTAATATTACTAGGATCCATTATTATTATTTACCAAATCTTTTCCTGGATTTTTTACTGGTATATATATATATATATATATATATATATATATATATATATGTGTGTGTGTGTGTGTGTGTGTGTGTGTGTGTGTGTAGAAGAAAATTTTAAAAACAGTTTCCACTTCGGCTATATGCGTGACTCTTAAGAAATGAATTGAGTTCTCTCGGTGACTGGCGTCTGTATACACTGCTTATATACAAGACGTTAAAATTTCCCTTCTCTGATGCCATGCGCCGATAGCTGAGGGATGAGAGACTCCTACTGACACCACATCGGTCGAGTTTCGATCCCGGCCAGAAGCAAGTGGATATGTCTAGCCACACTGATGAGCTGTGATACAACGAAACGGGCTTGTATGTGGATGACTAATATATATATATATATATATATATATATATATATATAATTTGAAAATGATTTATTTCCGCAGCCTAAGTTTCAACGTTTCTGTATCTTAAGGTGATTAATAATAACTAATTAATTATTATAAACCGCCTGAAGATACCGAAAGGTTGAAACCTAAGTAGCGAAAATAACTCATTTCCAAATAAAAAATATTCAAAACTGCACTATAATGTGCGTTCTGTTGCAGTGGTTATTGACTCGGAACGAGAAATCGGAGAACCGAGTTCGAATTCCAGTTAAATTCATTACATTCATTTACGCGCAAATACCCTTATTAATCCGTCTCTTCCCTTCAGCTATGGGTCAAATAGCAGGACAGATTGGGTTCTATAGCCTTGGTTGGCAATCACTCTACAGAAGAAAATAATGGCAACCTATTGCTGGAAAATCTTCTGCCCCGTTAGACATGTCTCTTTCGAGACATGATCGCCTAAGAGTGTATCATCTATGGCACTTAACTGACATTGAATATAATAGTAGAAAACATAAGTAAAGCTTCTACTAAACATGAAATAGGGGATCGGTTTTCTATTGTTATGACATAATAAACTGAACCCCCACTAATTAATACTTACTAATATAATAATATAATGCAATCTAACCCTTCCCCCCGGTTATGGCTTAAATAGCAAGGTAGATTGGGTTCTACAGACTTTGTTGGCAACCAGTCTACCGTAGAAAGTAATGGCATTCTACTGCAGGCAAATCGTATGCCGTCAGTCACGTCTCTTTGTGTATCACGTATGGCATTTAACTGACTAAGTCATCCAAAATATATATTCTATTTATCATTATATAATAATATAAATCGTAGTGTATATCAATGTGTAGTTTTTATCTTTTTAACACGTTTTTACTTCATTTGAATGACGAAATATTTATTGTTATGTGTTTTATTTACCTGTCAACAAATAAATTTTTTATGTAAATTTTCATATTCGTTCATTTCTCACGAATTTATTTATTTTAATGATGTCGCAGAAATAAAAATGTATGTAATTTTAAAGTTTGAAATTAGAGAGACGGAACGCCAAGGGATTTTTTTGTCAAATATTTATACGAAAAATATTGTATTAAAGAAACAAATAAACAGCTATTCGTGCAAAATCGTGGATGCAGAATAAAGAACAGTAATTTAAGATTAAGAATAATAAGAAATAAAATGTGTACACCTTAATAAAAAGCCAAACCGTTTCTTGGAAGTGTATTTCTGAAATACTGTATATTTGATAGGGTTACTAGATGGTTATATGTCCCGAAATAAAAAAGGAAAAGAAGACGTATTTTCGCGATTTCTATTTGTTGCCCCGTGAACTTGCTACTTGCTAGATTCCGAGATTCCCTCCCACCTCAAAGTTTTTCGGTAATGCTTTCAGCATGGTAAAAATGAGATAGGTAAGTTCACTTACTCACTCTCTCCGTCGCTGAAATGTAGTCGGTAACATTTCCTTCCTGGAAACAATAAAACTGGTCAATATTTGGCTGTCAGTGAAAAAGAGTGACATTTCAACTTGGTCGTCTTGACCTTTAGAAAACTAGTGCAAACCACTATGAAGAAAAGACTGGAGTTAACAAAACATTATTTCGAGTAACATACGATGTTGTGACAATGCGATATCGATAATATTTAAAAAAAACATTTTAAAAAATGGTGTGCTAGGGGCACATGAAATTAGAGCGAGAAGGAAAAAGAACAAGATACAGGGTGTGTTGGGGAAAGGATAAGAAAAAGATAGGAGTCAAGAAGATAAAATACGGCAATTGATGTTGTAATTTAACTCTATGAGATTGTAGCTATCGAGGAAGAGGCGGGAAGTGCGAGAAGAAGAAGATGATAGTGTAAAAGTTGCGGCTACCTTTGACCGTTTTGACTATAAAAGCGTGGACTCTGGTTGCAGGTTTAGTAGCTCGAGTAAGTTCATATAGAAGTGGCACCAAGGAGATAAGCTCGTTGAAGCAGAAACAGTGAAAATATTTATAGAAGAGACAGATGGAAGCCATGTCCCATCGGTAAGAAAGTGACTGGAGTCGAGGAGCCAGATCGAGATCGATTTCATTGCAGATTCTACTTTGAAGATGAATAGCAGGGGCGCCCGACCAGACAGTATTCAATGCACGGACTGATAGTAGATTTCTATATGTGAAAGATGGATTCTGACGAGAAAAGCTACCTGGCCCGACTGAGTGATACGACCTTCTTAGCAGTTAATGTAGTTATTGATCCACTGTAGTCGTTCCATTTGAGGTCTGCCTCCCGTATTGCGTTTTACATTGGTCCAGCACAGGGTTAGATTCTAGATTCTAGACGTCGCTTCTTGATTGATCATCGGGGCTGCATTTTGAAAAAGTGGCATGATGGAAAAGTGGCTTTGATTTTTAAAGATCATTGACAAAAAAATTGAAGGAATCATTTCTTGTATTTAAACAGCTATACTGAACAACTGCTACTTGTCTTTGGAAATGTAAAAAGCGTGCAGAGTTAAACAGAGTTCCCTCTGCGTATCGTTCATGGACTAAATAGCCGACAAAATGGCTCCTCTCTCATCAAGACAAGTCATAAATCACAACTCTCAGCACTCACACTCCCAAGATCAGAATATTTTGGTTTTATAAAGAAAAATCTATCTGAGCCTCTATCTATCTATCTATCTATCTATCTATCTATCTATCTATCTATCTATCTATCTATCTATAAACCTGTTCTATCTATCTATCTATCTATCTATCTATCTATCTATCTATCTATCTATCTATAAACCTGTTCTATCATCATCTATCTATCTATCTATCTATCTATCTATCTATCTATCTATCTATCTATCTAAACCTTCTATCTATCTATCTATCTATCTATCCTATGTTCTATTCTATCTATCTATCTATCTATCTATCTATCTATCTATCTATCTATCTATCTATCTATCTATCTATCTATCTATCTATCTATCTATCTATCTATCTATCTATCTATCTAAGTCTATTCTATCTATCTATCTATCTATCTATCTATCTATCTATCTATCTATCTAAGTCTATTCTATTCTATTCTATCTATCTATCTATCTATCTATCTATCTACACACACAATACACAGCAGTTCGGCTCGGCTGTTGAATTGAACGCTTTCGGTTACTGGCTGTTTATATTCTGTGAATAACACACTGTGTCGTATGGCTTTCTCTAATGCGCACAGATGGATCAGGATTAAGATCTCCGTCTGATAACAAATCAGTGTGAACTTCGATCCCGGCTTGAAGTAAACGGTTAATCTAGCCGCACCGATGATCTGTGATACAGTGAAACAGGCCTGTGTGAGCATAATTATATATCAGTACGGTTAGACTCCGATTGCTTTTTGATTGATTCTACCCCTGAGCTATGGGCGCTCGGTAGAAGAAGGCAAACCTTTTAGCGTGCATATCATCATTATACACGCCCAATAGCTGAGAGTGTTTTAATTCATTGCTGAATGAACGATGCCTAGATGCCAGAGTAGCTACTGCTTTTCAAAGTCTACCACTCCTCCAGAGTGCTCAATCAGGTTATGAGAGCGTAAATCGTCATTCGCAGACAGATCTGTTTCGCTGTATCACAGCTCATCAGTACGGTTAGACTCCGATTGTTTTTTAACCCAGGGTTGAAACCCCCCCCCCACATATATATATATATATATATATGTGTGTGTGTGTGTGTGTGTGTGTGTGTGTTGTATTTTGAAAAAAAACTTACCTCATGGACGTCCGTATGTAAAAAAGAATCTCGTGGGGAAGCCATATTGTTTTTATGCTGCTAAATTGGTGCAAATTCACGCCGATCACGAGATTTGAAGAGATATAAATATGCCTGCTATGGTAGAACTCAGAATTTGCGTTCTCGTGTTTCTGACTACTAATATACACTCTCTTTGACATTTTCGCTTTTGAGATTATTAACCTACACTCACATTGGAAAGAACGTTTTTTGGCGTTCTTGTGGCCGTTTGTAAAAATCACATCCACCAGCTCATATGAATATCCAATTCATTGTATATTTTATAATTTAATGCTTAATTCAGGACATCGTTATTAATGTCATATAAAACGTCATAATCCCCCATGTAAGTTCTAAATTTTGAGTTGCGACAAATCCTTGAGCTGTGGACTCTGCATTTGAGAGGTAGAAACACATACCTAAGCTACCAATGTCCTTCTACGTAAATTTAGCCTACTCCTAAAGCCATTGGACACGGGTATTATGCAATTTTAATCATTGGCCTACTTGTACGTATGTGGATACGACGAGTAATAAAAAGCCTTGCGTCACAGCCCGTCTTAACAAGGAGTTTTCGTAAATATTGCATCTTAATCATTTCATCCCAATCAAGACGGGAAAGCCACTGAGTATGAAGAGGGTTACAGGAAGTGAAAAGCTGATTGTAGGGTGGATTTAGGAAAGGACAAAAGATTAACAGGTCTCAAGAAGATAGAAGATGGCGTTTGACAATCTTTTAAATTTTTGAAGATTGTAGTTATCAAAGAAGAAAGTAAACGGAAGGGAGTTCCGCAGACAGGAACTACGATAAAAGAAACTGTTAAAGTAGAAGTGGAGGTTATATTTCGTAATTGAACAGTTAACGGGTGGGACCTAGATGCCAATCTAGTAGCACGCTTAAATTCATGTAGTCGGGGTCAGTCAGCCAGTTAAGTGCCATACGTGATATGCTCTTTGGGCGATCATGTCTTCAAAGAGACATGACTGACTGGGCAGAAGATTATCCCGCAGTAGGTTGCCATTACTTTCTGCGGTAGACTGGTTGCCAGCCAAGGCTATAGAACCTAATCTGTCTTATTATTTAACCCATAACTGGAAGGAATAGGCTGATTAATACCTTTCCCAAGGGTATGTGTGCGTAAGTGAATGCAAGTAATTCAACTGGAATTCGAACTCGGCTTCCCGATTTTTCGTTCCGACCCGATATCCACTGCAACACAACGCACATCCGCCTAATCAGAGTAATTTTCTTTAAAATATTTGTAGAAAAGCCACGTCGGTGAGACAGTGACTAAAATGGAAGTGTCAAAGATTAGTCTTCTGTGAAAACCAGCTTTCAAAATCTTTTTTTTTTTTTTTGTTTAGCTTTGAACAGAGAACACTGATTTCGGTGAGAAATCGGCAAACCGTTCAGCCATTATTGGAGGCAGTGGTGTTACTCATGTTGACCAGGTCGAAACAAAAGAAAACAAGCCCGTAAGCATATTTCGAAAATTTGAACTAAAGTGGTGAGACGCCATGTTAATGTCGCCCTAATTGAAAGATAGGAAAATATCTACTTCTGCTTCTTTTAAAATATTTTTAAAAAATTCGGAAAATTTGCAAAGAATGGAAACACGTTTGTATCCAAAAATCTAAGAAGATTTTTCCAACAAAGATGATAGAAAATTGCAAAGAAACATGAATAAACAAGCAACATAGAAGTAATTTTTTTAACCAATTCGAAAGCAATCGTTTAGCAAAAATATATCTTGCGTATATTGGCGTAAATAGAAATCAGTACAAAGCCTTGTGTGTGTTTACATTTATTTATCAAATGTATAACGTAGCGAGAAACAAACGTGAAGGCTTGCATTAGTTATTGTGGATATTTGGGCACAGATTTGGAGCATTAGGTAAATATCGAACACGCTACTAACAATGTAAAAGTCTAGTTTGTTGCTTATTATACTACTACCCCCATTTGACAATAATTCTGCTCCCGTTTTGTTACAAGGCCATAGATTTGGGCTTCAGTCATGATCGATCTCACTACTTAGCAACTTTTTAATTATTTGACTACGACGAGGAGTTCCCAAACCTTTTATTAAGACAAAATTTAAATTAACATCGATTTAATAGATTGTTAGAAAAAATAATATCCGTTTGAAGTTTTTGTAGATTCCGGGTGAAAAACCACACAAAATAATAAATATCAAAAACAGATATTGAGATAGAAATGGTAAATTATATTGAACAAAACATACAAACTGGAACACGGGTTAGTCAATTAGTAGAAATCAATATATACAGTCTTGCAGTGAAATAGTATATCCGAGTAATGAGTCTATATCCAAACAACTCCAACTAACTCCGCACCAACTTACTGATCAACTAAGCAACTGATTTACAACGGTATTTACTCACCTTCCCACGTAAGGCGAGATGTGACACAATGTCTTTTAATGTGGGTCTTCCCGGCCATATAGCCAGGCCAAAAATATCTGTCTATCTTTCCCCAGTCGTAATTCTACCCTTCGGCGGAACCACGACTGGGTTAGCGCTCTCTGCTCGAAAGCAGAGAGCGCTCTCCACCCGAAGGCAGAGAGCTGACAGTGACAAAAGCAGATACTGCTTTAGAACGGTATTTACCCACCTTCCCACGTAAGGCGAGATGTGACGCAAGGTCTATTTATTGTGGGTCTTCCCGGTCATATAGCCATGCCAAAAATATCTGTCTATCTTTCCCCAGTCGTAATTCTACCCTTTGGCGGAACCACAACTGGTTAGTGTTCTCTGCTCGGAAGCAGAAAGCGCTCTCTACCCGAAGGCAGAGGGCTGACAGTGTCATAGTCATGGTAGCAGAGGCAACTGCAAACTGCTTTACAACTACTGATCACTGTATAGGGATGATTATATGTACACATCAGGCGAGTCCTTTCTTTTATACAAAAGGGGCGATCCCACAGCAGAAGTGCATTTTGAAAAGTTATTTTAACATAGTATTCACGCTATATATTAAGTGAATTTTAGTATAGATAATAATTAATGTGTGTTTTTTAATAAATTCTAATTTATTTTTAGACAAATATTCTTGAAGCACACAAGCCCTTAATTATAAACATGACAAAACATGATCTTCGTTTACTTTTTGATGCTCTTTCAGAATAACACTAATGATCCCTTTCTTGATTAAATAGTCACTTATGATGAAAAGTAGATCCTTTATGATAACTGTCATGGTGGTATCACCCATTCAACGGATTGAACTTTTCCTACAACTACATATACTTCCCCTCATAAGAGATTAGCAGATCAGCATAAGGCAGAGGAGCACAAGAGCCACAGGAAGAGATAGTCAAGACTGCTACCGTACGACCATTGCGAGTCCCAATTCTAGTATTACTTCCTAACCCGTATTTATCGTTCTACTAACAGAGTTCCAAGTATTTTTATATTGCTATATATATATATATATATATTCTATTTTGGTTGTGGTTGTTGTATTATGTTTTACTGGACTCTTAACCGCGTTCGCAACAATAACTGTAAACGATCAGGTCAATGGCCTGATCATGACGAGTCTCCCAGACATTTACCAAAGCTAAAGTTGGATCAGCAAAAAATTATAATGACTGTCTGGTGGCCTGCAATTGGCGTTATCCACTACAAATTTCTGGAAGCCAATCAGAGCATTAATGCAGATCTATACTGTAATCAACTTGCTTAAATACATGCACACCTGCAAAAAAATGAGACCTGCATTAGTGAATTAAAATGATCGAATTCTGCTCCACGATAACGCGCGGCCACATGTTGCAAAAATGGCGTCTGCAAAAACTCAGTCTTGCGTTTCGAGAGTTTATTATGTTCTCCATATTCTCCTGATCGTTCATCCACTGATTATCATTTTTTAAAAACTTAATCACATTTTAAAAATGGTAAACCTTTAGATCCAAAGCAGATGGGCAATCAGCTTTCAAAGATTTTGTTACATCACAGCCAATACCTTTTTATCAACGTGGAATAAATAATCTCGTTGATCGATGGCAGAGATGCATAGATGCTCAAGGCTCATATTTTGACTAATTTCAACATTTCTACAGTTAGTTCTTTAAGAATAGAATTATGTTTCTGAAATCGGTCATTATTTTTGTAACAACCTAATATAAAGATCACGTAAAGCGGGTCCGATCATCAATCAAGGCTGCTGATTTTGGTTATATTTTTAAGCTAAGCAGTATGGAATTTTAAATATTCTTCCTTGCGTCACTTTTGCTACTTTTAAGCAAAACTTGGGCTACTAATGAGGAAGAATTCAGGACAAAACCTTTAACCCAATTAAATATGAGTTTTTTTTTTGTTTTGTTTTTTAATCATCTCACCCCAAGCAAAGCATTCCACTGCCACTATTGCGCATGGGGCTACATATGGGGAAGGTAAAGAGAAGGAGTGGTTAGACATAGGGAATGTCAGGAGGAAGGTGACAGATGAGTAAGGATACCGAGGACGAGGGTTGGGCAGATGGGAAGAGTGTTTGATAGAATGGGAACAGGTTAGTGTGTTAGGAGGTGTCTATTGACCTTACATTTAAACTCCTGGAGATTGTATTCGTCGGGGAAGCAATCGTGTGGAAGAGAATTCCACAGTCGGGAAGTGCGAGGAAAGAAACTGTTGGAGTAGAAGTTGCGGTTGCATTTTATCGGTTTCACTGTAAAAGGGTGAGATCTAGTTGCTAATCTAGTATCTCGTTCAAATTCGTATTTAGGGGGCACCAGTGATCTAAGTTCATCGGAGCAGAAGCCGTGAACGTATTTATAGAAGAGACACAGGGAAGCCACGTCGCGCCGGTGGGAGAGAGACTGCAGCCGGTCTGCGAAGTCGGTATTTATCACATTACAGACCCTCCTCTGAACCTTATCGAGAAGCCCGAGGAGAATAGCAGGGACACCCGACCAGATATGGCAGCAGTATTCAATGCACGGGCGGATGGTAGATTTATATATGTGCAGGATAGATTTAGACGGAAAAAACTTCCGGGCCCTACACAGAGAGCCGACTTTCATAGCAGCGGATTTAGCAATGGATTCGATATAGTCATTCCATTTGAGGTCCGCTGAAAGTGTGAGACCAAGGAGGCGTAGTGTTTTACTCTCTGGGAGGCAAGCCTGGTCCATGCTAATGGGAGGTAGGTGAGATTGTCGATGATGGTTAATTGAGAGTAGCTTCGTTTTAGAAGCATTAAAATTTACTAGCCATTTCTTATCCCAGTCCAATATGGATTGGAGGTCCCTCTAAAGAGCGACCGTGCGTCTTAAATTCCAAGCAAGCTTAAAATGAATAAACATTTAAATAAGGTAAACTTCTTTTCTTACACTTAGACTGGAAAGCCCAGCCTGACCTGCCATCAGTCTCTTGTTCTAGATTCAAACATTTTCAAAACTATTCCAGTCTTTAAGTAACCAACAGTTATCTAAACATCTATTAATGGCTGCACAGAAAGATAATTATGATTTAATAAATAAATTAATAAAAAAAAAATTTAAAAGAATTGTTTTCATTTTATTATTATTATTATGTCATTTTTCATCATATTTCGATTTCTGCTTTGGTCTCACTACCAACCAAGTCTGCGGGGAGACCTAAGGCAGGTAGTGGCGTGTTGTTATGGCTCCATTTCATGTTTTCTATCTTCCCTATCATCTCCAGCATTACATAGATAAAGTTTTCCTTAGTGTGTGGGCTGTACTTAATAATACAATTTTTTGTATATCTCTTAAGCTGGGGTTTCCAGGGATTCTTTCAATGTGTTGTTTTGTTCCATTTTTTATCATTCCAAGTGCACCTACTATCACTGGCACAACTCTTGTTTTCAATTTCCACATTTTTCCTATTTCAATTTCCAGGTCTTTATATTTTGACAGTTTTTCAAATTCCTTGATTGCTATGTTACAATCCGCTGGACAAGCCATATCAATTAATAGACAAGTTTTCTCCTTCTGGTTTTTAACAATAATGTCTGGCCTGTTTGCTTCAATTTTTCTGTCTGTGTAGATGGTGTAATCCCATATTATTATTATTATTATTATTATTATTATTATTATTATTATGTAATTTAATACTATATACAGTTTTAAAAATATTTTTAAAATCTTCAAAGAATTGATTGCGAGTAGACTTTTTAGTTAAGAATTGATGATTATATTGCCTCTTTAAAATTGAAAAGTTTAATAAAAATCATTTTATTATTAAACTATTTTTTCCCAGTGTATAATGTTCTTAATAGTCATTATTTATTCCAGCAATTAAAAGCTTATCAAATTAAATTATATCAGAGTTCTATTGCATTTTTTTTATTTTACTCTTCAGAGAAGATTTTTGGATAATGATTGCAAACTTAAAATAAAAAAAATAGATGATTTATATTCCCCAATGAGTCCTGCGGTGAACTAATAAAACAAAAGTTAACCATGAATATAAAATTTATTAAGATTTCATGGATGTACGTGGAGTGGGGGTAACAGAGGTAAAACAAATATTTTTATCAAGATTTTTAAAAAATAATAATTTAAAAAATAATTTCAATCATTTGTGAATGAGTACTGAATCCGACAATTGTTTGATTTTTGGGAGAATTTCTAAATTAATGTGTTTGTCACCGAAAAAAGTGGGTGATGCAATCATTACGTTTTCATTGTAAAAAAAAAGTCGTAACGTTTCTTTAGCCGCTAACTCAAATCAAAACAAAACTTTCTGATAAAATTTCGAAAATGTTAGAAGGGATTTAATTTTTAAAAAAATAATTACAGTTACTTTAAAGGCTTCTGTGTCCATTGTAAACAGAAAAGATCAACTGGTTAATGGCCAAGGGTGTAAAAGAGGCCAGAGATTTTGTTATTACGTTGCAGGATACGACAACAAACCTACCTCCTTTTATATTATTATACAGTACAGTACCTCCTTTTATATCATTATACAGTACACACACATATACACACAGCTTAAGCTGCTGCTGCTGCTACGGTAATGTTATAGACATCTGTTAAAAATAAACAGAATCTGACATCATGTTGCTATTAGGTACCCGCAGAAAAAGAGTTTTGTGAGAAATATATTCACATAGCTTAGCGCTTAAGCAGTGAAAGGAAATTATCAAACATAACAAGACGTACCTGGTATAGAAAAAACAATTTATTTGTCTTGCAAAAATATGCTGAATTTTGCTGCTACAGTGTAGCTTGGTATAGTCTCTTTTCTCTGCTTAGCTTGGTATAGTATCCTCCGTCTAGGAGTGGGATGAAAAAGACACAAGGAACTGCGATCCGCGACGTACAGGAACTTTCTTCTGGGTCAGCTTCTTTCACAGTTTCTTATCTTGGTATAAGATGATAGTGCTTAGAGAATTTTTCTCTAGGAAGGCAAGGCTTTGCCCATAGGGTATCCTTTTTAAGGTAAGAAGGGTAACAAGAGATTTTCTCTGTTACAAAGTTGTGGCATTAGCCTAAAAGATTACAAAGAATTGGTAAGATGGTCTCGATATAGCGAGACAAGTGGGCGCCAATTTAGGCCCTGCTGCAACAAAAATCCGGAGCGGCACAATTACGTCCGATACTGTTCGTGCTAGCTGAAAAAAGGAGAGAACAAAACCATCAGAAAAAAAACATAAAACCTCTGGTAAAGCCCGCCTAAAGTTCAAAACGAGGTTCGGGTTAAATCAGCCAATCAGGAGACCCGTTACATCTGTAAATTTCCGACAGTTTAGACTCCGGGGACATTGATGTTGACATGGCTTCTACATTAAGGCATAACGTTTCAGCGTCAATAATATTGCAAAAATTAACAGATTAATATAAGAGAAGGAAGAACCTTCTAGAGTTGAATGTCCTGCAACTACCCTTACCGAGGAAAACATCGTGTTCACCCCCATGGTGATGGATGATAGGCGATTGACTATAGATCAAATAAACAATGCTACTGGCATAAGTCGTGAGAGAGTTGCTAATATTCTGCACAATATATTTGGCGGGACGAAAGTGTCTGCTTGGTGGTTGCAACGTGTTATTTGGTCAAAAACACTGATCACATTAAAAGAAAATATGACATGAAAATATACTTGAGGCAGATCTAATTGGTTTCTTTGGCCGTTTAATAACCCAGGATAAGCGTTGGGTTCATCACTTTGAGTCAGGGACAAAACGTCAGTCCATGCAGTGTAAACACCTCTTCACACCTGCTCAAAAGAAGGTCACGATTGTTTCATCCGTAAGGAATGTAATTACCTTAGTTTTTTGGATGCAAAATGCATCATGTTCATTGATTGTTTTCAAAAGGGCTCCGCCATAAATAGTATTATGACAAATTGTTGAATCAGTTTCGAAAGGGTATAATGACCAGAGCCCATGAAAACTGACGAATCTGTCTTGTTTTATTATGAAAATGACCAGTGCAAAAGTCCTTAGTTTCAATGGCTGCTGTGTTTGGCGATGGCATCAAACGGGTTGGTTCCACCTCATTTTTCCTGATTTGACTATCATCTGTCCTCCAACATAAAAAACAACACTTTGCTGGGAACAAGTATTGCAGGGATGATGACGTCATATCTGCTTTTGGTGATTTTTTTGTCAAACAGGACGAACAGTCTTCTTCAAACTGTCAAATGTGAGTTTGCTTGCAAATAAACATACAGTTATTAATAAAAAGAATTTAAATTAGTGCATGCAAAGTTTCACAGCTCTATCAAGACTTTTTCATAGTCAGCCTATCACGTTTTCATCCCAGTCTCGTATGTAAACTGTGTAGACTTTATATATATATATAAGGGTCAAAGCCTGATAATGAAAAGAATTCTGATGAAGGAGGCGTATAGCTGTTGGGGCGTGTGTGCTATTCGCGGACATATCTGTTTCGCTGTAGCACAACTCAGCAGTACGGTTAGACTTCGATTGCTTTTAACCCAGGATTGAAACCCGACTAAACTGGCGTCAGTCGGCGATTCTACCTCTGAGCTATGGGCGCTCAGTATAAGAAGGCAGACTTTTTAGCGTGTATTATCATTATACACGCCTAATATATATATATATATATATATATATATATATATATAGTGTGAGAGGCCGTGAACGTTTTGTTTAAAGTGTAGATTTATTGTTGCTGTTATTATACATGTAATGATATATTAAGTGTCTATAATGTTATTTGTGACGCTAAACGTGTTTCGAGTCTAAATTTGACTCACTTCAGGTGAGTAAACTTGTGACTTTACGTATTGTGAACCGTTTGCTTTTCTGATGGCGAAGGTATCGTGTGTAAATAGATAAATCAAGTGTTGACCACCAGGTTGCAAGGGGTTGTGGGGTTGGTGGATTTTCACATTAGCACGTTAAGTTTCTTCTGGCTAAGGTATCGTGTTTATATAGATAAATCAGGTTAAGTTTCTTCTGGCGGCACCTTCCTTATCGAGGAATTTTTTACTGGCTTGCGAAATTGAATTAAAATTGTTTTTTATCGGTCATCTGGTTCTTTTTATTGCTTTGGGGATACTATTTGAATTTAGTATGTGTGTGTGTGTGTGTGTGTGTGCGCGCGCGCGCGCGCGTGTGTGTGTGTGTGTGTGTGTGTGTGTGTGTGCGTGCGAGCGAACGTTTTTTGATTTCGTCTTTATGCTTTAAAATTGTTTTTATGGGTCATCTGGTTCTTTTTATTGCTTTGGGGATACTATTAATATATTAATAGATACTATATATAAATATATTATCCTACGACTCGGCGCTTCATGCGTTATGCCATAATCAGGTGCATATTTCAAATTGATAGTTTAATAGATTTGAATTTAAGTTCACTCGATGTTTATGGGAATTAAATCTTATAGAGTTATGCTACTGCTTCCTAAATAACAAAATTAAAAAATTAAATATTCTACGGTTACATGTGGATTAAAATTCAAAATTTAAATCTAAAATTTGAAATTAAAATAAAATAAAAATAAAAATAAAAAAAGTAAATGCAGGAGGAAGAAATCAGAAAGGGCGTAAATCATAAGTCTTGAAATTTATATATTCAAATATTACATGCACATAGACATGTAGCCGACCCGCGCGCACACGCCCCAACAGCTATACGCCTCCTTCATCAGAATTCTTTTCATTATCAGGCTTTGACCCTTGAAACCGAGTCCTGGTTAAGACAATAAACTACATCTGGCAGAAAGGCCTCAGTTCTGACGATTGGATATTTTGAGGAGCTTGAAAGCACCTCTTAATTGGCGTTGTTGCCAGATCTACTCTGAACCAGGCCGGTAGCACCTGTCAGGGTTCCAGCTCTGAGCAAATAGTGTACTCTCCAAAACAAAAGTAAAACACTATATGAAACTATATATTTACAGTATAAATACAAGAAATACACGTATATATTAAAAAATACCAAATGTTCACTATTAATAGTAAAATTACTAGCAATATATTTTCTGTAAAGGAAGTCATACAATTGTGACCAAAATATATTTAATTGAAACCATAAAATTTTGTTTGATAATTTTGTTAAATAACCCATAGAGATGTTCATATGCCGCTAAACAAAATCAACACGAGAGCTGTGGAAACGTTTCTTTAAATTCTTCATATCAGGTCGGTGCAAAAGTTTTTGCCGGTTTGTAAAAAGGGAACTTGAAATCATCGTAACTTATTTTATGCATATTGTTATTACTTAAACATATCACCATGATTAATTTATAACTTTTTCTTTCAGATTATTAAAGCATCATTCATATTTTTCTGTAATATTCTCACCCAAGTTCTTTCTATCTAAAGAACACATTAGGCAGGCTCTACTCTATGAGTTTCACAGAGGTTCCAATACAAATGCAATGTGTTTCTTGTGAATCTTTGCTTTCACGACACCTTCAGACACCATTTTGGTTAGGCTTGTCACAGGTGATGAGAAGTGGATTGTCTACCATAACGTTAAATGTCGGCGATTGTGGATAAATTGATGAGGAAAGACCAGTTCATCAACCGAGAGCAGGACTCCATCCCAAAAAGATCATGTTGAGCGTATGGTAAGGTATTGAATAGATCATCCATTACGAACTTTTAGACAACAGTCAAACCATTACTGCTAGTCTCTATTGTGATCAACTTCGTCGTCTGAAAACTGATTTGACCCGAAAATGACCTTCTTTAGTCAACAGAAAGGGAGACATCTTCCATCATGATAATGCTTGTCCTCACACAGCACTGCTGACCAAAGATCTAGGAGAATTTGGTCGGTAAATCTTGAGTCATCCTGCATATTCTCCTGACCTAGCTTCCTCGGATTATTACTTATTTCGAGGATTACAAAACCATTTAGATGGCCTTAGGTTAACATCACGAGAGGAGATTGAACATAAGTTAAATTCATATTTCACATCAGAACCTAAATAATTTTACAAGCGAGGCATTTATAAGCTCGTTGACAGATAGAATCAAGCTATAGAGAGCAAAGGTCGTTATTGGTAAGAATAAAGAATTTTAAAAACACAGTTTCTCATTTTCAAGATGAAATTTAAAATCGGCAAAAACTTTTGCACCGACTTAATATCTGGAGTTCGCCATGAAGCCTGTGATATTTCGTCAGATTTGTACGCACTGAATTTTTTTTTCAACATTCTTCTGTATTTCTCATCGAAAAATCTTCGGCTGAGAAGTCGCCTGAAGACGTCTTCTGAAAATGATGTACCGAAATCCTTGGGAAACCTGCAGAAACACAACTACTGAGAATTTCTAAAAGAATAAAAACACATGGGAAAATATCGCCAATAACATTTATATTCTTTGTGTCAATTGGGAAATAATTTAGAAATAGCAATACCTCTAGGCAGAGAAATGGTAATTCTCAGTAGAGAAATTTTCGTTGGCATTCTTATGCATGTTTCTCAGATAGTCTTAATGAATCTTCCTTTAAAATGTTCGTTCTCTTTCACCAACAGATTATTGAAACTCATTTTGGAGGCTGACTTCTTTACCGTTCCAAGATGGAAAATGTGTCGAACTGCTGTCTTCGGTTACTTTTCCTTTCCGTGTCTGCTATCCGCACTGAGTGATCCGCGTATCTTATATTGCTCAGGTTGTGGCCGCCAATGACAAATGCTGGAAAGGACTCTATCAGTCTCAGGATTGTTTCGCTGTATAGATTTAACAGATACGGTGAAAAAAAAACACATCCTTGTCTTACTATGACGTTAAGACTCTGTTCGATCGTCGAGTTACCCGATGCCTGCTGCTCGATACATAAATCAATCACTTCGATCTAAGTCATATTTATCCCACGTTGTGATTAGGTTGCTCATAAGATGGGTGAAGCCGGGTGACCTTTAGGAACTACATTAATAGATCGGTTCAGGTTGAACAAAGTCACAAGAAGAAAAATATACAGTACTGTGCAAAGGTATTAAGACAAGAATTATTTTATCTTTTATGAGGCATCAAAATAAAGTTTAAATCACTCCCGTCCTAACACTTTTGCACACTACCGTGTGCAAAAGTATTGAGATAAGGGTGATTTTCCTAAAAAACTCACTGAAATTCAAATACAGGGTGAAAATCCAAGTAAATTGCTAATAAATATTGATTATTTAAAACTAGGTGTAAAAGAAGTTATATTTAATTTTTCCTATTTTCTATTTAACAAGTTATTTTGAAACTACTCATTATTCCATTATCCTTAGATATGACTGACTTTTTTCTTATTCCCCCCTCTCGAATTGATACATGTAATGTTACTTTGCAAGGCACTTTGGGAACAAATACTGTTTGGCAGGAGATACCATTAGATACATTGAAGAGGCTTGTGATGTCAATGCCTGACAGAATGAAGGCTGTGATCAAAGCAAAAGGCTATTATACTAAATATTAAATTTATTTTGTAACACGTATTTTTTCTTGTTAAAGCATTTATTGAGTAAATCAAATAAAATTACTTTAATTAATTTTTTTTATTTTTTGTCAATATGCCTCATAAAAGATAAAATAAATCTTGTTTTATTACTTTTGCACAGTGCCGTATCTTCATAGAATTTAAAGTTTTATATCTTCGTTCTTTTGGTACAATATTTAGTCCTTTCAATTGTCAGAACCTGTCTACTTTCACGCAAGCAGTTATCGTCTCAACCGATGTCTTAAATTAATAATGCTGGCCTGGTTAAGTCTGGCACAATTTTCGAGTCGGAGTTCTTCTTAGGCAGTCAGTCACGTGATATAAGGCGGTGTGGCCTCTTGTCTCAGCTGCAATTCCAACTGCGGCTTCGGTCGAGCTCGTTCCTAACCACTTTAAGCCCTTTAAGCAAAACCGGTGTGAAGAAGAATGGTTTGAAGAAATCGTTGGTTCCTCTAATTTTAACAGAAGTCGCATTTGTTGTCTGGTTCTCGAAAATTAATGACCTTTTTCCATTCAGGAGTTTCTCTTTTCCGTGGGTAACGGTCACAGATATCGATCTGCCCAAATAATTTTTTTTTCTTTCATTGGTATCCCACACCAACATTCTTCCAAGGGCATGAACAATTTCTCCCCTTCCTTGGAATTCCATCTGCGCTCGTCACCTCGGTTCTCCTTCAACTAATCTGATTCGACTGTCTCGAGTTTTCATTTACTTTTGTTAAATTTTATATTTCATATTCCTCCTACGCAAGAAAAATTCTTCTTACTTAGAGATTTACCTGATGACTTGCTCGATTTTTGTCAGGGTCATTAATTTCGAAAATTCACAAAGAAATCCTTATACTCTGACCTTATCTACAGTGCAATCCTGTTCGTTGCTTGCCCGGCTTAGTCATTAAGTAAATTTTGTTTGTGCCAAAATCTATTCTGTCCTGTGTTCTGATAATTTGTACCTTGAAGACAGGATCATTAATCAGCTGTCCAATCTCACCACGTCGCTTTCTTGCAATTTGCCTTCTTCCGCGGGAAATTTCCTTTATGTTTATCGATTTAAAAAAGATCTTCATTCGTTTCTGGTAGTATGTCTTTCTGTCCATTTTTTAAGCCTTCACCGCCGAATATTGTTACTTGATGCTTCAATCTACATTTGTATACCTGCTGAATTTATTTCCTGTTCGTACGCAAGCGGTTTGCTTCCGATATATATTCTTAATTAACCTAATGTGTTGCCCGAAAATGTCGATTTTGCCGAGTATCACCAACAATTCTTTGTGGCGTACTTTTTCAAATACTTTTGCGGAGTTGATGAAGTACAGATGCAGGTAATTCTGCATTTGCGTTGCTCTTTCATATAGCATTATGTGGATAAATATTATGTCCTTGTTCCTGGTGTCTTTAACGAACCCGCACTGTTCTTTTCTATCTCTGGTCTGATTCTGCTGCACGCTCTGTTTATCAGAATCCGGACGCTATTTGACAATAAAAACATTAGTAACTTCTGGTTTCACCAGCAAAAATGAATACAAACCTGCATACAAATCCAGTCTAAAACACCTAGTAAGTAATTTTACGGAAAATTCCGGAAATTAACGAAATAGATTAACAACTGGCATATTAATTTATTTGTTTCAACATTATTTTTAATAGTTACTCATATTTGAGTAGATATTCTTGTTTTAATTCAACAGTATCTCCCCCCTCTCTCTCTCTCTCTCTCTCTATATATATATATATATATATATATATATATATCAGTCAGTCAGTCAGTTGAGTGCCATACATGATACACGCTTTGGGCTATCATGTCTCTTTTGAGACATGACTGACTGGGCAGAAGATTATCCCGCAGTAGGTTGCCATTGCTTTCTGAGGTAGACTGGTTGCCGACAAAGGATATAGAACCCAATCTGTACAGTTATTTAACCCATAACTGGAAGGAATAGACGGATTAATACCTTTCCCAAGGGTATTTGCGCGTAAGTGAATGCAATCAATTCAGCTAGAATTCGAACTCAGCTCCCCGATTTCTCGTTCCGAGCCGATATCCAATGCACAACAACGCACATCCATATATATATATATATATATATATATATATATATATATATATATATATATATATAACTTTCGTAAATACTAATCTCTGCTCAGCATATACTAAAATACGAGTGTCTATTAAAAATAATATTCAAACAAATAAATCAAATGCGTCGTTTGTTAATCCATTTCGTTAATCTCCGGAACTTTCCGTAACATTGTCTGTTTACATTTGTTTACATTAAAATACACTTCCAATGCAGAGATGAATATTGAAGAGAAATCGAAAATTTGTGTTTATAAGGCTTAATTCGTCTTCGTCTACTGCGAAATCATTCGTGGTCGAGCGATTAAGAAGAATCAGATCAACTGATGGCTTTCCCTATATTTTTAGGGGTTGCAGGTTCGAAACCTGCCGAATGATAAACACTTTCCTAACAAGATTTCTCAAAAATATTCAGGCCGGTAGTGTGATATATACATATAAATATACTGTTTAATTAAAAATTGAATATATACTTAAATTTGAGTAACTATTAAAAGTAATTTTCAAAAACATAAATTTAATAGTAATGTGAAAATTTTTGAAGATGGCATAGGAAACCAACTTTCCTAGCAGAAGACTTACAAATTAATTCAATAAAAATTTCCTCTTCGTTGTAACCCTAACATTTACCGCGTAAGTAATCACCAAAACCGAGGTTGGGAATAATAGTATATAAAAAATACAAAACTCGCACACTGCGCGAAGTAGATACATTGTTAGGCAGTATAATCCCTCCAGGTATTTACGTCTGAGACCCTCCCTGGCGTTTCCTCGTCTGAGACCCTCTCCGACGGAGAATGGCCTGAGACCCTCTCTGGCGGTGCCTCATCTGAGACCCTCTCCGACGGAGAATCGTCTGAGACCCTCTCCGGCGGTGCCTCGTCTGAGACCCTCTCCGATGGAGAATCGTCTGAGACCCTCCCTGGCCGTGCCTCATCTGAGACCCTCTCCGATGGAGAATTATCTGAGACCCTCCCTCCCTGGCGGTTCCTTGTCTGAGACCCTCTCCGACGGAGCATCGCCTGAGACCCCCACTGGCGTTTCCTCGTCTGAGACCCTCTCCGACGGAGAATGGCCTGAGACCCTCTCCGGCGGTGCCTCATCTGAGATCCTCTCCGACGGAGAATCGTCTGTGGAAACTTCAACCCGAGAAGGCTGATCAGCATGGCTGATGCAAACCTTCTCCTGGAGGTTAGCATTAGCAATTCTGATTTCAACATCTTTTTAACAAATTGCTTTTTTCATTATAATCATGTGAAAAAATAAACCCTTTCTTCAATAGAATTCTCATTTGAACTAATTCCCAGTTCTACCAGGACCAATTTCTTCAGTTATTCAGTCTGATCTCTGGTTTCAAAGTGTTTCCCATTCGAGAATCATTTTACTAACGGCTGCAATCATCTTTACGCAATTAAAATCTGGGAGGAAATTATTTAGTCATTCCAACTTAAACTATATTTCTTGATATCCGTCTCAGAAAAACGTACAAAAATGTAAAAAAGGGAGGAAATTATTTAGTCATTCCAACTTAAACTATATTTCTTGATATCCGTCTCAGAAAAACGTACAAAAATGTAAAAGAGGGAGGAAATTATTTAGTCATTCCAACTTAAACTATATTTCTTGATATCCGTCTCAGAAAAACGTACAAAAATGTAAAAAAAAAGGAGAAATAAAAATAGAAATTGTTTGCTTGATTAGAAATCTTAAAGTTATTTTTTCTTAACTCTTTTATATATTTGTTGAAAGAAAATGTCTACATGATATTTTATTTTCACTCATTCCATAGAGTCTAGTGTTTATGATACTCTGCTTTCCTTTTTTGTCTTTCGAAATTTACGTTCCTGATTACTCTTGGGAAAAGAGAAGATTCACAAAAATGCGCGCGCGCGCACACACACACACACACACACACACACACACACACACACACATATTATCTCAGACTTTACGATGGGTTGCTATTAATCAAAAGATACTGGTTATATTTATATGAATATGATAAATGGTGTGCGTTGTGGTGCATTGGATATCGGCTTGCAACGCAGGAATCGGGGAGCCGAGTTCGAATTCCAGCCGAATTAATTGCATTCACTTACATTCAAATACCCTTGGGAAAGGTATTAATGCGTCTCTTCCTTCCAGTTATGGGTTAAATAACAGGACACATTGGGTTCTATAGCCTTAGTCGGCAACCAGTCTACCTCAGAAAGCAATGGCAACCTACTGCGGGATAATCTTATGTCCAGTCATTCATGTCTCTTTCGAGACATGAACGCCCAAGCGTGTATCATATATGGCACTTAACTGACTGACCTAATTTATGCCACTCAAAAGTTGTTTATCTCATTCTAAATTAGTGTATATATATATATATATAATAAAGCTGTTTATCACATTCTAAATTAGTATATATATATATATATATAGTCATCCGAAGACAGTCCTCTTTCGCAGCTCATCATTACGGTTAGGCATCCGATCGCTTCTAGCCAGGATTAAAAACCGACCGAATTGACACCAGTCGGTGAATCTAACCTCTAATATATAGGTGCTTGGTAGAGGAAGGCTGATTTTAGCGTGTTACATACACAATAAGCGCTCATCCTCATCATCATCACATCCGTTACACCCCAATGGTGTGTAGAGCAGCAACTTTTTGTTACTGTTTCCGTAACAAACTGTTTTTTTTATGGGGCAGGGTTGTTAGCCCTGCGCCCAAGGCCCAAACCTGGAGGACCGGTGGACCATTCTTGGTCCTTACGTTTACAGCACCTGTTATTCCCAAACGGTCACCCATCTAAGTACTGACCAGGCTTGATGTTGCTTAACTTCGGTGATCGGGCGAGAACCGGTGTATTCCACATTATATAGGCGTAGGCAATAAGCGCTCAAGTAAGCTTAAATATCATCTGGAGAGTAAACAGCACGATCATTAGATTATTTCAGAAAACTATTTCATGGTTTCCAAAGGAGAAGCATTCTTGCTTTATTATTCAGCAAATGTCAGGGTAAAAAAGACAAAGATTTAATCACAGTTTATAAAATTTTCGAAATTAATTGCGAAAATCAGATAAAACCGCGGACTATTGAAAAAGACATGATTTTGACTTTAATATCTGCGATTATTTCTGCTGTTATGCCACAGAGTTCCACAAAAATGACTGATTGTTTTCTGTCGAGCAACTGTAGAATATCAAAACGCATCGATAAAATGACAAGGGATATTGAAAATAAAATAGTTGCACTTTTCCAAGTAAAGTTGGTTGGTTGTTTTGTTTTTATGGTAAATCAACCTCGGCGGGTCATTTATTGCCAACTAAATTTTTATTTATTTATTGTTGGTAATACTATTTTCTTTCAACAATTTATTATTGTTTTTTATGTAAGTTTTGTGTCTAGTAATACTTTTTTCTTTCCGAGTATCAAGATTCATTGGGGTTTGTTGTTTTTTTAAGGGCAGGGTTCCCAAGTCCTACCCTTGTTATTTAACCCATAACTTTAGGGAAGAGACGTAGTAATACCTTTCCCAAGGGTACCAATGCTTAAGTGAATGCAGGGTATTCAACTGGAATTCGAACTCGGCTCACCGATTTCTCTTTCCGAGCCGATATCCACTGCACCACAACGCACATCCGTCACTAAACGCTTACAGCACCTGGTATTCCCAGGCGGTCACCCATTTAAGTACTGACCAGGCTCAACGTTGCTTAACTTCGGTGATCGAGCGAGAACCGGTGTATGCAACGTGATATGGCCGTAAGCACGCACATCCGTCAATAAACGCTTACAGCACCTGGTATTCCCAAGCGGTCACTCATCTAAGTACTGACCAGGCTCAACGTTGCTTAACTTCGGTGATCGAGCGAGAACCGGTGTATTCAAATAGGCCGTAAGCCTACAAGTAAGGAATTTCGCAATAGAGTTTACTGCAGTATATTACGTTGAAAAACAAAGATCATCTTGCCAGACAACGACAACGAGAAACTTTAAATATAAAAATATAATCTTAAATTTCTATTCTTCGTCGGTGACGCTTGTGTGGAGCAAGAGGGCAGCCAGAGAGAGAGAGTCGCGCACACGAAGC
The DNA here is from genome assembly GCA_037127315.1 of Ascarosepion bandense. NCBI lineage: Eukaryota > Metazoa > Mollusca > Cephalopoda > Sepiida > Sepiidae > Ascarosepion > Ascarosepion bandense. Next base: position 208,953 of record JBBBDQ010002053.1, read on the forward strand.
GGTCGTCGGGAGTCGGAAGCCAGCGTAAGTTCTCTGTCTCTTGAACCAAAAATCTAAACGTTATATAATTTTAAAACTCCCTGACCTTTCTGCTTTTTCAGTTTGTCGCTTTGTTGACGTCATCTACTGCTGGATATGTGTGTCAACCACCGTTGTCGACTTTTATTTATGGCCGGATTTATATGTCAATCATATCTTTGCTGACCCTCGCCTTTCAAGCCGGTTGTCGTTTGTGGTTGTCCTTTTGTTGTTGCAGTTGTTGACATCATCCACGGTCGGATGTATCTGTAAACAACTATTATCCATTGTTGACCTAACTCACGGCCGAATGTACCTCTCAATTACTTTTGAAGTTTAAGATAATATATTACATTACCTTTTATCTAATGACCAAGTCATTATTATGGTGTATGTTAGGATTTTGGGGTTATAAAAATAAACTCAGAGAAGAAATACCTTTTGCTCGTAGTCTTATAACAGATACTAAAGAAAAAACATTTGTTTTAAAAGAAGCTGTTAAAGTGGAACATCCTGCCATCCCCGAGAACAGAATTCTCTACTTTATAAAAGACGGTAACGAGCGGTACGACAAGGGAAAAGGTCTTAGGCATTCGCCTGACTGCTCTATGACACTGTCAGCTCTCTGCCTTCGGGTAGAGGGCGCTCTCTGCTTCCGAGCAGAGAGCACAAACCCAGTTGTGGTTCCGCCGAAGGGTAGAACCACGACTGGGGAAAAATAGACAGATTTTTTGGCCCGGTTATATGGCCGGGAAGACCCACTATAAAATGACCATGTGTCACATGTGGCCTTGCGTGGGAAGGCTAGTAAATACAGAAAAGGTCTTAGGCATTCGCCTGACTGCTCTATGACACTGTCAGCACTCTGCCTTCGGGTAGAGGGCGCACTCTGCTTCCGAGTAGAGAGCACAAACCTAGTCGTGGTTTCGCCGAAGGGTAGAACCACGACTGGGATAAAATAGACAGACATTTTTTGACCCGGCTATATGGTCGGGAATACCCACTATAAAATGACCATGTGTCACATCTGGCCTTGCGTGGGAAGGCTAGTAAATACGGAAAAAGTATTAGCGAAGGCATTCACTATTCGATAGTCGATTCCTTTCCAATCTGTGGCTTGCCTAAATGTGTATTATCGTTAATTGTACCTTAGTACAATAAATCTGTATTTCTTGCTCCTGGTGTGGAGTTCCATTCTTCAACTGATCATTTTATATTGTATTCCTTTTCAGGATATATCAGAATCAAACTATTTCCAAGAAAAATATTCCTATGAGTAACATTATAGCATTTACAACTGATCACGCTGCTGCTATGATCGGTAAATACATTATAGCTAGGTTCTGTCTAATGTGTTTTGTATACACCGTGGGGTTCATTGACAAAATTTAGTCCCAAAAAAGTTTGTGTGAGCGTTTGAAAAAAGTTATTGATAATCGAAAAAGAGGTTAAAATGCGCGTTGTGTTGCAGTAGATAACGACTCGGAACGAGAAATCGAGGAGCCGAGTTCGAATTTCAGTTGAATTCCTTGCATTTACTTACGCAGAAATACTCTTGGAAAATGTAATACTCCGTCTCTTCCCTCCAGTTATGGGTTAAATAACAGAACAGGTTGGGTTCTATAGCCTTAGATGGCAACCAATCTACCACAAAAAGCAATGGCAACCTACTGCGTGATAATCTTCTGCCCAGTCATTCATGTCTCTTTCGAGACATGATCACCCAAAGCGTGTATCATACATGTCACTTCACTGACAGACTGAATATAATAGTTGGAAACATGATTAAGGCTTCTATTGGGCATAAAGTGGGGGATCAGTTTTATATTGTTATGAAGTAATAAACCGATCCCTTACTAATTACTACTTAATAATATAATACATCTTATGCTCCTCTAGCTATTAGTCAAATAACAGCACAGCTTGGGTTCTATAGCCTTCGTTGGCAAGCAGTCTACCGCAAAAAGCAATGGCAACCTAATGTGGAATAATTTAGTTATGTCTCTTTCGAGACATGATCGTCCAAAGCGTGTATCACGTATGGCATTTAACTGACTGACTGAATATAATAATTGAAAACATGTCTTAGGCTTCTACTGAGCATAAAGTGCGGGATCATTTTTATATTGTTACGAAGTAATAAACTAATCCCTCACTAATTACTACTTAATAATATAATGCATCCCTTCCTCCTTTAGCTATGAATCAAATAACAGGATAGATTGTGTTTTATAGCCTTGTTTTGCAATCAGTCTACCGCAGAAGGCACTGGCAACCTACTGCGTGATAATCTTCTGCCTAGTCAGTCATGTCTCTTTCGAGACATGATCGCCCGTATGACACTTAACTGACTGACTGAATAAAGATTATCAACCGCATGAAGTGAAACCCACGGCAAGTTTATCTTTTGCATCAACTTTCTCCTGATTAGAAAGTGCTAAAAATCTTCATTTTTCATGGAGAGATTAGCTGGCTTTTTGTGACCTATGGCAAATTATATTTTGAATAGCACGAGAAGAAATTATACCTGCTTATTCCGACATTTTCTGTCTTCCAGATATATTTCAGAAACTAAAATATACCGAGCAAGCAGCAACAAATAAAAAAATGCAAAATATTTCAAATTGCAAAGAGTCAATAAGTACATTTCTTGGAAAACTTTCTTTTTTTTTTGTTTGTTTGTTTTTCTTGTTTTTTTTTTCAGGATTAATATCGGGCCTAAGGAACTGCTACATTTTCCAAATCTTGCAACTCTTCAGCCGATTGATATGACGATATTTTAATTTACAACGATCATTGGAAAAAAATTGTCCGATATAGAAATAAAGTTCAAAGATCTCCAAGAAATGGAAATTCCAAGTTGGGTAGTAGACCCATTTGAGACAAATGCAGCAAATGTTGACACAAAACTGCAAGAAAATATTAGTAAGTTGTATATTGTATTTTATTAAGCGTATATCACGTAAGGCACTTAACTGACTGACTGAATATAATAGTTGAAAACATGATTAAGGTTTCTACTGGGCATAAAGTGAGGGATCAGTTTTATATTGTTATGAAGTAATAAAATTATCCCCCACTAATTTCTACTTAATAATATAATACATCTCTTTCCCCTCCAGCCATGAGTCAAATTTAGCAGGACAGATTGGGTTCTATAGCCTTGGCTGGCAACCAATCTACCGCAGAAAGCAATGGCATTCTACTGCGGGATAATCTTCTGCCCACTCAGTCATGTCTCTTTCGAGACATGATCGCCCAACGCGTGTATCACGTATGGCACTTAACTGACTGACTGTTTCTTTTTATTCATTTTGTTCACTCTGTCTGAAAATAATTTACACACACACACACACACACACACACACACAAACACACACACACACTTGGAGACACTTGTTTGCGTAGAAAATGCTATTTATATTTAATTTTCTACTCGTGAAATCAAACTTTGTAGAAATTGATTTCACTGTTTATAGAATTCTATTCAAACACCGACGCGCACTAAAGAAAACATTTATTGTGAATGTATATTTGTTTTGTTTTTTTATTACTACTTATATTCTATCTATAATGCTAATTTTTTTATGGGCATCATCGATTCTAGGAGGAATCGGGAGGAAGAACTTTAGGCAAACACATATCTGCTTGTTGGCTCAGCAACACACCACGTGCAGCATTAGACTGTCTGTTGAATCCGGATGCGGAAAACGTGTCGACGCTTCAAATTTCATGCGGCCCTCAGCACACAAAAACATAAGCCAGGGCGATGCATCACAACAACTCATAATATATTTTGACCAATCGCTGAAAATCCTGTAACATTTTTCAGCACTAATTCTAATGGAAATTCCAAGTTGGGTGGCAGAAACCCATTTGAGACAAATGCAGCTGATGTTGACATAACATAGCAAGGAAGTTTTATTAAGTTGTAGAGTTATTAAAATGCTAGATTTAAACAGGGACCCCGGAGCCTGTGGACAAGTAACGAAATTACAATTAGTTTTCCATTGTTCTGGGAGAAAGCTAAATTATATACGATTGCCTTCTCAACAACTTTCCTAGTAAAATCAGAATTTAACAGAGTGTCACAACGATTATCAAAAACTAGAAACTTCTTCTTCTTCTTCTTCTTCTTCTTCTTCTTCTTCTTCTTCTTCTTCTTCTTCTACGTACTCTGTCCTTTTTAAGGACGTAGGCGATCATGGCTTTCCATGTCTTTCTATCCCTGATAGTTCTTAGTACGCATTCTCCTATTACACCACGCAACCCTCGTTCGGTTATCAACCTGATCAGGCCCTTCAAATATGTTATTCGCTGCTTCCCCCTGTCTCTTTTTCCATCTATCTGGCCTGTTAGTATCAGGTTGTCCCAGCCCTCTTTCCTCATTGCATGTCTCAGGAACTTTAGCTGTCTCTTCTTGATGGTCAGTATTAATTTCGTTTTCGACTCCATCCTTTCCAAAACTTCGTCATTGCTCACATGCTCGATCCATGATGTAGAACCACGTTTCAGTTTGCTTGAAGTTTTTCCTTCATCTTCGATGATATTGTCCAGCATTCACTACCATATTGAAGAACTGACATCACATGGTAATCCAGTACTCTCTTCTTTGTTTCTAGCGAAATTGTCCTGTCTCTTAATATTCTAATCAGCTCCTGGAATGCATCATTGTGCCTTTAGATCTCAGGAATATAAATGTATAGAAACTGATGTGGTCACAAAGTGAGGGTCAATTTATATATTGATTGTAATATGGAATTGATCCCCCTCTTTATGTCTAGTATGCTTCTATAGAGCCACATTTCGGTTGCTTCAAGTCTTTCCTTCATCTTCGAAGATATTGTCCAACATTCACTGCCATATTGAAGGACGGACATCACAGAGCAATCCAGTACTCTCTTCTTTGTTTCTAGCGAAATTGTTCCTGTTTCTTAATACTTTACTCAACTTCTGGAATGCTTCCTTCGAAATGCCAATTCGCCTTCGGATTTCTGTGTCGCATTTTCCGTCTTCTGTTATAACACTTTGCAGGTATTTAAACTTTTGCACCTGCTTGATTCTAGTATGTCCGACCTGTACTTGGCATATTGGGCTGCCCTTTTTGATGATGGCCATGCATTTAGTTTTCTTGCAGTTTATTTTAGTCCTTTCTTGTCACTCTTTTCAGCTATCTTCTGTAGGAGGTCTTGTAGTTTTCTGTGTCTGCTATCAGCACTGTATCATCTCCGTACCTTAAGTTGTTTAAATTGTGGCCTCCGATGATGAATCCTGGCATGACATCTAGGGTCCTCAGAATAATCTCGCTGTACAAGTTGAATAGATCCGGTGAAAAGAGACATCTTACGCCTCTTTCTATCTTTGTATGTCTGCTGAATTCGTTACTTGTCCGTATGCAGGCGGTTTGCCGCCAGTAAAGAGAAGATCTGCGACTATCTTTAACAAGTGTGAGTCCTAATCTAGAAAAACGTGCGAAGATGCACGAGGGACACGATTCTCAATGGAGTAAATCTATTTGCAGTTAATTTTCTTTCTTACAGTTATTCTTATTTTGAAATTGTTTTTTATATTTTCAAACTAAACAATTGTTTATTTAAGTCTTAACGTTATTTGGCTTGTGAAAGTATTTTGTTTTGTGCCATCAGTCAGTTAAGTGCCATACGTGACACACGTTTTGGGTGATCATGTCTTGAAAAAGACCTGGCTGACTAGGCAAAAGATTATCCTGCAGTAGGTATCCATTGCTTTCTGTGGTAGACTGGTTACCAGCCAAGGCTATCGAACCCAATCTGTCCTCTTATTTGACTCATAGCTAGAGGGGGAAGAGATGTATTATATTATTAAGTAGTAATTAATGGGGGATTAGTTTGTTACTTCATGCCAATATAAAACTGATCCCCCATTTTATGCTCAGTAAAAGTCTTAATCATGATTCCAACTATTATATTCAGTCAGTCAGTTAAGTGACATACGTGATACACGCTTTGGGCGATCATGTCTTGAAAGAGACATAACTGACTGGGCAGAAGATTATCCCGCAGTAGGTTTGCTACTGCTTTCTGCTTTCTTTCTTTTTAGAGTGGTTTCCAGCCAAGGCTATAGAACCCAATCTGTCCTATTATTTAACCCATAACTGGAGGGAAGATACAGATTAATACCTTTCCCATGAGTATTTGTGCGGAAGCAAATGCAAGGAATTCAATTGAAATTTGAACTCTGATTTCCGATTTGTCGTTCCGAGTCGATATCCACTACACCACAATGCACATCCATTGTGCTATATACGGGAAAAAATTGAAAAATTATATATTGATAATAAATAGCCATTTAAGTAGAAATGCGAAATATATTAGGCGCTTGTGAAATTGTGTGTGTACAAAAGAGACATAGTTGTATCTTTATTGGACATATTCTATGTAAAATGGACGTAATTCTTTTACACTATGATAATTTCATGTGCCACAGAAAAATTCTTGGTTCAAAATGAGCCATGAGCTAAAACGATTGGGAACCACTGCTCTAAGTGACCTTTGTTTTTTTTAATTTTTTTTTACCACCCCTCTTTGTGTTTGTTTTGACAACAATTTACTCAAACCAGTCAAATAGCTTACTTCCTGTTCCCGCATCTTCGTTTGTTCTTATGAGTGTTAAATTCTTCAAACCTTCTTTCCTCGTAATATCTCTGCTTGCAAGTATTAGATTTCTTTTAATGTTTATTTTTCTTAAAATTCACCCATTGCTCGGATGCTCTCTCTATAGTAGTATCGGAAGCTATCGCTAGAATTGCATATTTGCCACTTCAAGCCCCTTCTTCATATGTGAGAAAGTTGTCCAGCATTGTCATATAAAAGAATAAATATTATATAGCACCTAAACACTCAATTCTTTCTTTCTAAAGTCGTTTTTATCTCTTAATGACTTACGTTCATATCACGTTGGAATAACTCGTACGGTCAACGAAGTTAATCTGCGGACATTGGGAGCTGGTTATTTTTTCTTTTTTTTTTTTGGCCTTGTGTCAGACTTAACCGAACTCCGTACAGCTTACAAGTTTTATGCAGAATTATCATCAGAATAATTAGAAGATTTTCATCGTTATCAGAAGGTTGGTTGCAGGATGGAATGTGTGCAATAGTGTGGAATAGTCTAAGAATAAAATATACCTTTTTCATGTTAAAATAGAAATTTATTAAAAGAAATGTGTAACAAGAATTCGTAGGAATTAGTGTCCAATTAGAAAGTTTAGGGTATCAAGAGTTGTTGAAAATGTTCGTAGTAGTAATGTAGATATTTAAAATGTCCGCAGAAGTTTAGAGTTCATGGTTGTATAGTATCAGAATGTAAAGTTTTTGTTCCTTCCTCTTTTTGGTAGGTCGCGACAGGTTGAGAGAGAGAGAGAGAGAGAGAGAGAGAGAGAGAAACAGAGAGACAAAGAGAGAGCGAGAGGGAGAGAGAGAGAGAAACAGAGAGACAGAGAGAGCGAGGGAGAGAGAGAGAGAGAAAAACAGAGAGACAGAGAGAGAGCGAGGGAGAGAGAGACAGAGAGAAAAACAGAAAGACAGACAGAGAGCGAGAGAGAGAGAGAGAGAAACAGAGAGACAGAGAGAGAGCGAGGGAGAGAGAGAGAAAAACAGAGAGACAGAGAGAGAGCGAGGGAGAGCGAGAGAGAAAAACAGAGAGACAGCGAGAGAGCGAGGGATAGAGAGAGCGAGGGAGAGAGAGAGAGAAAAACAGAGAGAGCAAGGGAGAGAGAGCGAGAGAAAAACAGAGAGCCAGAGAGAGAGCGAGGGAGAGAGAGAGAGAGAAAAAGAGAGACAGAGAGAGAGCGAGGGAGAGAGAGAGAAAAACAGAGAGACAGAGACAGAGCGAGGGAGAGAGTGAGAGAGAAAAAACAGAGAGACAGAGAGAGAGCTAGGGAGAGTGAGACAGAGAGAGAGAAAAACAGAGAGACTGAGAGAGAGCGAGGGAGAAAGAGACAGAGAGAAACAGAGAGAGAGAGAAAAATAGAGAGACAGAGAGAGCGTGCGAGAGAGAGAGAGATAAAAAAACAGAGAGACAGCGAGAGAGAGCGAGGGAGAGAGAGAGAAAACAGAGAGACAGAGAGAGAGATCAAGGGAGAGAGAGAGAGAGCTAAACAAATAAAGAGGTACTTAATGCGTCCATTTGTTCTCTCTGGTGGCGTTTAGTGAAAAAGAAGAAAATGAAATTGGAAGAAGAGGTCGGAAGAAACAGTGACGTGCCCTGCGTCTGGGTCGGCTTCTTGAATTTTCTTTCGTTCCATTGCCACGAGGTCTTCAGCTAACCGCTCCCATGTCGACTGCCTTGTGACAGGTTAGCGTCGTGGTTTAAATAGTGAAACTTCTTATGTTGTCGGCTCCAGCGAACCTTTTCATATCTAGGGGTAAAAATACGTCATAAATGAATTTGCTGTTTTTAATCCAATCAGGATTCAGAATTTGCTTTTCGCACTGACTTGTAAATTTTTCGTAGTTGGGTTCTTCCAAAATGTTTTTAGTTCTTAATTTCTTGCCCCTACAAAGCAACATCGCGTCAAGTTAGTACCTAGGCGAGTAAACTCTTGGGAATATGCTTTAAGTTTTGATGTGCGGCTTGTGTAATAAATAACATCTATTAACTCCACTGTTTAATTTCTGTTTGCGCACACCGACGTGGTGTAATGGTTAGCAAGCTTGTCTTGCTAGAACCTATTACAACTGAGTAGTGAGTTAGGTCCTCACTGAGCACTCAATGCTTTCGGCCTTGTGCTACATCTACTTGCTGCTTAGAGAATCAAATGTTTAATTTCTGTTAGCAAATTTAAATTAAGATTTAAAATTCTTCATTAAAAATAGTGTTGAATTCGTTAGTAACGTTTATGAAATTAATGTGTTTGTTAAAATTCACACAGGGAGGACGCAATATAGATTTACATATAACTGGGTTCATGTTCAGTGTCTGAAAAATCCAATAAACCCATATTTAGTTACAGCTTTATTTTTTGCATGATTTTGTTTAGCGGCATATCAAAATCTTTATGGGTCATTTAATGCCAAAATCTAAATATTTGGAACACATTTTTATGGCTACAATAAAATATTTTGAACGCTACTGTATCCCCTCAATGACAAATAAAATTGTTCGTTGCTAATTTTACTATAAATAAGTGTTGTTGGTTGTTTGAGATTGTTTAGCTGCATATCAAAATCTCTATGGGTTATTTAATGCCAAAATCTAAATATTTCGAATAAAATTTTATGGCTTCAATTGAATATTTTGAACGCTACTGTATCCCCTCAATGACAAATAGGAACACAGCGTTGTCTCGAACCTGCTTACATATTTTTAATATTTAACAAAGATTTTCTAAAATTCTCAAATGAGTAAATATAAGCCCTCATCCCAAGAGAAATAATATCGCTCACTGGTTTTCAGTCATTTGTACACAGCAAACTTAGGGATATTATTTTAGAAGCATGTGCTCTTGTTACTAAACATTATCTCTCCTTTTTCTTTTCTGGTTTAGGGCGTCTTCGACAATGACATAAGAGAATTTCAAACTTGCCAAAATATGTCTGAGACTTAGTGAAAACATGTTTAGTTGAAATATTTATCTATATACCACGCCCGATGAGTAATGGTATACACGGTTTACGTAAAAGTGTCAGTCAGTTAAGTGTCATACGTGATACACGCTTGGGCGATCATATCTCGAAAGAGACATAACTGACTGTGCAGAATATTATCCCGCAGTAGGTTGCCTTTGCTTTCTGCGGTAGACTGGTTGCCTACCAAGGCTATAGAACCCAATCTGTCCTGTTATTTGTCTCATAGCTAGAGGGAGAAGAGATATATTATATTATTAAGTAGTAATTAGTGGGGGATCAGTTTATTACTTCATAACAATATAAAACAGATACCCCATTTTCTGTCCTTAATCATGTTTCCAACTATTATATTCAGTCAGTCAGTTAAGTGCCATACGTGATACACGTTTTGGGCGATCATATCTCGAAAGAGACATAACTGACTGGGCAGAAGATTATCCCGCAGTAGGTTGCCATTGCTTTCTGCGGTAGATTGGTTGCCGACCAAGGCTATAGAACCCAATCTGTCCTGTTATTTGTCTCATAGCTAGAGGGAGAAGAGATATATTATATTATTAAGTAGTAATTAGTGGGGGATCAGTTTATTACTTCATAACAATATAAAACAGATACCCCATTTTCTGTCCTTAATCATGTTTCCAACTATTATATTCAGTCAGTCAGTTAAGTGCCATACGTGATACACGTTTTGGGCGATCATATCTCGAAAGAGACATAACTGACTGGGCAGAAGATTATCCCGCAGTAGGTTGCCATTGCTTTCTGCGGTAGATTGGTTGCCGACCAAGGCTATAGAACCCAATCTGTCCTGTTATTTGTCTCATAGCTAGAGGGAGAAGAGATATATTATATTATTAAGTAGTAATTAGTGGGGGATCAGTTTATCACTTCATAACAATATAAAACAGATACCCCATTTTCTGTCCTTAATCATGTTTCCAACTATTATATTCAGTCAGTCAGTTAAGTGCCATACGTGATACACGTTTTGGGCGATCATATCTCGAAAGAGACATAACTGACTGGGCAGAGAATATTATCCCGCAGTAGGTTCCCATTGCTTTCTGCGATAGACTGGTTGCCGACCAAGGCTATAGAACCCAATCTGTCCTGTTATTTAACTCATAACTGGAAGGAAGAGACGGATTAATACCTTTCCCAAGGGTATTTGCACGTAAGTGAATGCAATGAATTCAGCTGGAATTCGAACTCGGCTCCCCGGTTTCTCGTTCCGAGCCGATATCCAATGCACCACAAGTGTACTTGTTTCAAATAACACTAATTCAATACTGATTGTGTACGTAATATCGCTCCTTTTATATGTCGGTGAATCCTGGAAAATCTTCTAGCAGATGAAGAAGAGATTTGCCGCCTAACATAAATGTCATACTACAAGAGGATGCTGAGAATAAAATGAACCGAACATCAATGAAGTTTTAGAGAAAACAGAAACAATAAAGACAGCTATATCTTTTTTTTTTTAATCATCTCACCCCAAGCAAGGCATTCCACTGCCACTATTGCGCATGGGGCTACATAGGGGAAGGTAAAAAGAAGGAGTGGATAGACATAGGGAATGTCAGGAGAAAGGTGATAGATGGGTAAGGATAGCGAGGATGAGTGTCGGGCAGATGGGAAGAGTGTTTGATAGAATGGGAGCAGGTTAGTGTGTTAGGAGGTGTCTATTGACCTTACATTTAAACTCCTGGAGATTGTAGCCATCGGGAAAGCAATCGTTTGGAAGAGAATTCCACAGTTGGGAAGTGCGAGGAAAGAAACTGTTGGAGTAGAAGTTACGGCTGCATTTTATCGGTTTCACTGTAAAAGGGTGGGATCTAGTTGCTAATCTAGTATCTCGTGCAAATTCGTATTTAGGGGGCACCAGTGATCTAAGTTCATCGGAGCAGAAATATTAAAATATTAATATTTTACCTCTAATCATCTAACATCAGGAAGAAACTGTTTAAATTTCTCGGACAAGAAGGCTTGGAAAATTTTCAATTAATACGTAGAATATGAATGAAGCTTTGATAAAACGCAAAGTTCTAGACCGCTTCTAATAAGTAGCAAATTATTCACTACTTAAAAATTTTAACGGAGAAAATCTGAATACGTCTTTTAGTTTGTTACGCTCAGTTTATTCTCAGTTAATATATAAAAAACAGAGGTTTAGAAATATTTATTAATAGATATTAATATTTTACCTCTAATCATATAAATTGCTAAATATTGCAACTTAGAAAAATAAATAACGATTTCATTTCGAATGAAACCGGAGAAAATCTGATACGTCCAACCGTTGGAACGGATCAAGAAATTCTAATTTTATTTAGTTAACTTGCTCAACACAAAAACTCTTGCAGACGATAACTTTATTCACGCCAACAAAGATGTTCACGCTAGCGTTCTTTACCAAATACGCACCAAAGAAACAGCCATTTTCCCAGATAAGGAATTTTCCAAATAAGGCTATTTTTCGGCAATAATACCAAAAACACGCTCATGTTACAAATAAAGAATTTTTAGAATAAATCCTTATAATTTAACAAATTTCAACCCAAAAAATATTTTACAATAAAATATTAAAAAATTATTATTATTCGGTTGAAATACAGAAAAATAATTTTTACAAATAAAATGATCCGAACATCAACGAAGTTTTAGAGAAAACAGAAACAATAAAGACAGCTATATCTAACACCAGGAAGAAACTTTAAATTTCTCTGACAAGAAGGCTTGGAAAATTTGATACCCACAGGACAGATTAAAGGCAAGATGAACAGCGGAAAACAACGCATGACCTACCTAACGAGCCTGAGTGAACAGTAGGCATGGTAAAGAAAGGCTTAGGAGAGATAAAAAAGATATAATTTATGAAGAGCTATAAAGAACAGAAAATTGTGGAGAGCCATGATTGCTGAACGTTCTGAAAGGACACGGCACATAAAAGAAGAATAGGCAGAAATGTAACAACTGAATTAAATGCACTGGCTATTCATATTTCTCTCTATTGTCAAATCACTATATTCTGTAAATTGAAGGCTCGCCTTGGTCATGGATACATGTACCTTGATCGTTGATTCCTGATTGTTATAAGCAGAAACGCACTTGATTGATTTTCCTGAATCTCTAATAAAGACTAAGGCATTCTTAGCATCCTTATCTTTGTTGTTTGTATTACTGTATTTCTGATGCTCATTCGAAAAAGATCATTTAATAGGGCGCACAAAGTCATTTGATTTGATTGCGAATCAGATATCAATGTAAGCCATTTTCAAGCACTTCGATTTAAATCTATATTTATCCTTTTTCCCACTGATAAAGTTTCGATTTCATATTCCTTCCTTGTTTGTTTTGATTTTCTCCCTGTTGAATCTTCTTTTTCCAATACAAAATGATAAATCTGTTTATATCTATCTATCTATCTATCTATCTATCTATCTATCTATCTATCTATCACAATTTGTTCAGAGCTATCTATCTATCTATCTATCTATCTATCTATCTATCTATCTATCTATCTATCTCAATCTGTTCATATCTATCTATCTATCTATCTATCTATCTATCTATCTCATCTATCTATCTCATCTATCTATCTATCTATCTATCTATCTATCTATCTATCTATTTCAGAATCTTCATATCTATTTAATATTTTAATTTATTAAAATGATATTCTTTCTATCGAAATCTGTTCATAACTATCAAACTGTTTTAGTCTCTGTCTCATTCTCTCTCTATATATATATATTTTTCCAGACTATTCATAAATATATTACATACTACATAATTTTCGTAGTCTGTTAGTATCTATCTATCTATCTATCTATCTATCTATCTATCTATCTATCTCAGCCAGTTAATATCTATCTATCTATCTATCTATCTATCTATCTATCTATCTATCTCAGCCAGTTAATAT
>JBBBDQ010002053.1:227500-230000 GCA_037127315.1 Ascarosepion bandense
CCACCATCACCCCCGATTTTATTTTGTGTTGACATAAAACTCCGCTTGGCAACGGCAATAGTTACCAAAAATAATAAACGCAGTTCTTAAATTTGCGATGCGGTTTTATGACGTCACACCGCGGGATAGCGCGAAATGACAACAAAACCATGTAGTCAAATGCAATGTAATATGTTATTTCCGGTTTTAAAGTTGATTTTATTGAGTGTCTTTATTTTCAACTGAAATTAAAGCGAAAATACGACGTTTAGAACGGCTCATGATTAAACATAAGACATTCATTGTCTCTTATATTTAATAGCATATGTTTAGAAAATTACTTGCTGCCTCGATACACTATATATATATATATATATATATATATATATATATATATATATATATATATAAGGCAAGATGTTTGTGTGTGTATCTGTTTATCTGCCTGTATGTCTGTATTTTTTTCAGCCCTTTTATTTTAGTTTTTGCTTCCTGTTTGGCTCTAAGTAAGTATAATTGTAGTTCTTAGTCTCAGCCATGATATCATTTACTCAGAGGACTTATTTCGACTTCAAAATTCAGTTTACGACAAAAAAAACTTATTTGATATCGATACCAGGAAATGAAAATTTGACTTACATCCATTCATTTTTCTTTCAGTCTACGGTTTCGCTTTAACTGAAAACAACTATTACTTTTTTAGTTTTTCGTGCCAACGTCCAAAGAGTCTGAGCTCCAGGGCCATGGATTAGTTTTAAAGCCATGGATTAGTTTTAAAGCTTTCACCCGAGCAACGCTAGGATATACTGCTAGTATATATATAAATATATATAAATATATTACTACAAGAAAATATCTACATATGAATGGGCAGCATCTTTTTTTATCTGCTGAATTTTGCTGAATTTTGTCGCTAAGATGAAATACTATCTCTTGACGGTGAAAGGTGAGAAATATCAAAAGATTCAAATTATTGTTTATCTTAAGAATGTTTTATGAGCTTGTCAATGCAAACAACCTTCATCGATCCATGTTTGCGATGCACAAGACCAAAAGCAAATTAAACATTCTACCATCTTTTTTATATTCAAATTCCACAGCGTCCAGGTAGTTTGACCACATTGTTATTCTTTTAAACTGAGAAATTTTTTTATCATATGTTATGAATATTTCATAATAAATTCACAAAATGATTAAACAAAATCAAATAAATTTAATGTTTATACTTTTCGCGATACCTGATCACATGAATTTAAGCGAGCTGCTTGATTAGCATCCCGGTTCCCCCACTTTTAAATTTGAAGTTGTTAAATGTTAATACCTCTTCTACTCCATCAGTTTCTTTTCTCGTACTTTGCGTCTGTGGGATTCCTTTTTGTTTACATGCTTCCCTGATAGCTACACTCTCCAAAAATTTAAATGCAACGACAAACGTCATTTTTTGATCTTCTTGAATCCCGTTCGTCTTTTTTCTTTCCTCTCCCTTCCTTATACTCATTCTTTTCTCTTACATCCACACCCAGTAACACCCTGCGTACTCGTGACATTACCGCTTTGCTTGAGGGTGAAATAATAAAATAGAAACAAAAATTAGACCTGATATAAAATCAGAGTTTTGGTAATACAATAGTTGGTAAATATTTTGTAGGCGTCGATAATAAACCAATAAACCAGTTCAAACCACATTTAGAATAAACACCGCATCAAATAAACTTTAAAAATGAATTTATGAAAACGTATGTTTAAAATGGTTTTCATGTTTTCATAGCAAAGATTTTTAATATTTAAAATGATGCAGTAATTTTAATAAATGTTATTAGCTAATGTTTTCATTTCATGTCATTTCAGTTGTGTAGAAGTCAAATAACTTACCTTTCAACATGGCTGTCTTCTTTTGTCTCCCTATAGAAAGGTGAACATTCAAGAGTGTGAGACTCACCTTCCTGATGTGTCCAACTAGCGTCCAGTTGGCAGACAAAAATAAACCGGGTTGTAACTGAATACATGTCTCCATGTGGCCCAAAAACAAATGGTGGATATTGTGCTGAATATTTCTGGAGCTCAATATACATACTGAAATTATCAGCCAATCACTGCTTACGGAATAGACTTGTCTGTAATAGAATAGAATCTCCCAGATTATTATTTAAACCAGCCACCAATTTGCCCTGGTAGTTTTTTGGTCAGTCAGACCCAACTTCTATTCTAGTTGAGTACCGGCTAGTTCTCCCACAAGAAAGAGCTTAGGACATGAAAGTCTGTCAAAAATGTTCGGACAGAAATCAGCACAAAGCCCAAAGAAAAATGAAAAAAGAAACTGACACGAATAACCATCTAACAAAAATCGGTCAATACAACAGTAGAGCGAAGTTTATAGAACATAATGATCCAGACAAACCTACCTAGATTTCCCTAAACGGATCTTCAGGGAAAGCCAGCTTTTCCTGACGATCCATTTAGGAGAAACCTAGGTAGGTTCGTCTGGCTCATTAGGTTGTATTATATATATATATATATATAT
>JBBBDQ010002053.1:235000-412500 GCA_037127315.1 Ascarosepion bandense
TTGAAGGAATACGGCACATAAGAAAAAATTAATGATTACTGGGGAAGATGGAAAACTTTTTCATAAAAATGTAACGGCATTGATTGTGAATGAATTTGACCAAGTTTCTAGACACCTCATGGAAACACAAGAAAGAAATAGCGAAGGTTTTCTCAAAGAACAGTTACAGAAAGCCATACTCTAGTTTCTGAGAAATATTTGCTCAAAAATCTAAAGCAACACGTGTAGAAAGTTAAAACAATGACAATACTTGAGTAAATCGACAAATCTCTTTATGTCCTTCAAGTTGGGACGATGATTATCTTTGCAAATAAAAGTCTAAAGTTCTCTTATTGATATAAAAAGGTGCGTTATTGAATTTTCTAAAAGTATTATTGAATTACTGAAATATTAAGATTGTCAAACACGGAATGGTTTGTCAATAATAACTTACTCAAAGTCGAATATTAATTTCGTGGTTGTATTGTCTTCAGTAAATATTTACTGCCTTTTTCTCGGTTTTTAATTAAATATCCAGTTATTAGCATGCATCACCATTATTTTCGTTTTTTAATAGACTTTTACATTCTGTTTGTCCAGAGTTCCCAACCCCGGGGTAAATTACCCCAATGAGGTAATGAGCCCATATTTTGGAGGAAATGGATGTTTGATTTGGAAACTTGAGGACAATATTGATTTATTTTGTGGGAAATTGGAACTGTGGACCAGACGTATTGGGAAGGGAATTTTTGCGCAATTTTTTTCATTGGATGCCTTCCTTGATAAAGTTAATTCTGAAGACATCCTCAACCACTTAAAGACAGACATCAATGATCACCTAAATGGCCTCTTGGCAAACTTACGTAAGTACTTTCCAAACTTGAATAATTCCAACAATGAATGGGTAAGAAATCCATATCTTGTGAGTGACGATATCATTCCTGATGAGGACTATCCAGCAAAAGAAGAATTTCTCCCACTCAGGATGAACAATACATGGAAGCTTTTGTTTGAGACCAAGTCTGGTCTAGACACTTTTAGATTTCTCGTCTAAAGGATATCCTAACACAAGCCTCTAGAACAGTAGAAATTCTCATAGCATTTTCAAACACTTATCTATGCTAATAAGTGTTGTGGTGCAGTGGATATCGGCTCGGAACGAGAAATCCGGGAGGCGATTTCGAATTCCAGTTGAATTCATTGCATTCACTTACGCGCAAATACCCTTGGGAAAGGTATTAATCCGTCTCTTCCTTCTAGTTATGGGTTAAATAACAGGACAGATTGGGTTCTATAGCCTTGGCTGGTAATCAGTCTACCGCAGAAAGCAATGGCAACCTACTGCGGGATAATCTTCTGCCCAGTCAGTCATGTCTCTTTCGAGACATGATCACCCAAGCGTGTTTCACGTATGGTACTTAACTGACTGACTGTTCTTGGAATGAAGACCAAGAAACGTAGCAGACTCAACATGGCAAACGACACCCGAATAGCCCTTTCAGTCACAAAGCCAAGAATAAATAAACTGGCAGATGTAATACAAGCTCAACACTCACATTAAGAATCACGGCTAGGTTACGGCTACTCTACCTCTGATTATTATAGATTGGTGCTATTGTATTGAATAATTTCCATTAACTTTGTCTGCTTTTGATGTATGAAAATTTAATTACTTCTTTTTCTATATTCCGGGTAATAGATAATAGTGAAATTGTACTTGGGGGGTAATTACAGCAAAAAGGTTGGGAACCTTTGTGTTAGATGTTATTCAAGCCAATATTTCCAAAATAGAACTGGTATAAATAAGCAAGGAATTGAGTTCAAGCAAACATTTTATGACCTGAATTTATGGGAAGAAGAGTTATTAATTCTTCTTCTTCTTCTTCTTCTTCTTCTTCTTCTTCTTCTTCTTCTTCTTCTATGTGCCCTGTCCTTTCAGGACGTAGATGATCATGGCCTTCCACGACTCCCTATCCCTGGTGGCTCTTAGCACGCCTTCTCCTGTTACACCACCCAAACCTCACTCAGCCATCCACTAGCTCAAGACCATAAATCTAGAATATAAATGTATAGAAACTAGAATAGACACAAATGAGGGATCAGTTTATATATTGATTATAATATAGATTTGATCCTCCACTTTATATCCACATTATAATTTCTTATAAACAGTTGGAATATATCTTCTATGTGTCCTGTCCCTTCAGGACGTAGGCGATCATGGCCTTCCACGACTCCCTATCCCTGGTGGCTCTTAGCATGCCTTCTCCTGTTACACCACCCACACGTCACTCAGCCATCCACTAGCTCAAGACCATAAATCTAGAATATAATTGTATAGAAACTAGCATGGCCACAAAATGAGGGATCAGTTTATATATTGATTATAATAGAGATTTGATCCCGCACTTTATATCCACATTATAATTTTTTATAAACAGTTGGAATATATCTTCTTCTATGTGTCCTGTCCCTTCAGGACGTAGGCGATCATGGCCTTCCACGACTCCCCTATCCCTGGTGGCTCTTAGCATGCCTTCTCCTGTTACACCACCCACACGTCACTCAGCCATCCACTAGCTCAAGACCATAAATCTAGAATATAATTGTATAGAAACTAGCATGGCCACAAAATGAGGGATCAGTTTATATATTGATTATAATAGAGATTTGATCCCGCACTTTATATCCACATTATAATTTTTTATAAACAGTTGGAATATATCTTCTTCTATGTGTCCTGTCCCTTCAGGACGTAGGCGATCATGGCCTTCCACGTCTCCCTATCCCTGGTGGCTCTTAGTACGTTTTCTCCTCTAACACCACGCAACCCCCGTTCTGTCATCCACTAGCTCAAGCCGATAAATCTAGAATATAAATGTATAGAAACAAGCATGGCCATAAAATGAGGGATCAATTTATATATACTGATTATAATATAGATTTGATTACCCACTTTATATCCTCATAATATGCATTTATATCTTCCTCCCTTTCTTCTTCTTCTTCTTCTTCTTTATACAACACATAACCCCCGTTCTGCCATCCACCCCTCAAGTATGTTACATGTTGCTTCCCTCTGTTTCTCTTTCCCTCTATGTGGACTGTTAGTATCAGGTTCTCCAAGCCCTCCTTCCTCATTGCATGTCCCAGAAACTTTAGCTATCTCTTCCGGATGCTCAGTATTAATTTCCTTTTCGTTTCCATCCTTTCCAAAACCACATCATTGCTCACATGCTCGATCCATGATACCCGCAGCATCCTTTCGTAGAACCACATTTCAGTTGCTTCAAGTTTTTCCTTCATCTTCAAAAGATATTGTCTAACATTCACTGCCATATTGAAAAACTGACATCACATAGCAATCTCTTTTTTGTTTCTAGTGAAATTTTCCTGTCTCTTAATACTCTACTCAACTTCTGGAATGCGCCTTCGCCATGCCAGTTCGTCTTCGGATCTCTGTGTCGCACTTTCCGTCTTCTGTTAGAACACTTCCCAAGTATTTGAATGTTTTTACCTGATTGATTTTAGTATCCGCAACCTATATTTCACATTTTGGGCTGCTCTTTTTGCTGATGGCCATGCATTTGGTTTTCTTTTTTTTTTTTTTTTTTGTAGTCCTTTCATGTTACTCTCTTCAGTTACTCTCTGTAGGAGGTCTTTTAGTTTCCTTTCAGTGTCTGTTATAATCACTGTATCATCTGCGTAACTTATTGTTAACAAATTATTAACAAATTATTAACAAATTGTGGCCTCTGATTAGAAATCCTGGCATAACGTCTAGGGTCTTCAGAATAGTCTCGCTGTACGATTTGAATAGAGCTGGTAAAAAACACGTCCTTGTCTTACGCCCCTTTCTATTCGTTATCGGTCCGCGATTTGCTGCCAGTAGAAATTCTTGATTACTTTTATGTCTTTCCCAAATATGTTGAGGCTACTGAGCATCTCCATCAATTCTTTGTGGCGTATTTTACGAACGCCTTTGTATACTCAATAAAACATAGGTACAAGTCTTTCTTCATTTGTAATGTCTTTTCGGAAAGCATCCTAATCATAGTTATGGCGATCCTTGTTTTAGTGTCTTTGACAAACCTGCACTGTTCTTGCCCTATCTCTGCCCTGATTCTGCTTCTCGCTCTATACATCAATATTCGGACAATCAGTTTTGTAATATGGCTCATCAAACTGATGGTTCTGTGGAGTTCGCACTCGTTTGCACCTGGTTTCTTAGGCAGCGCTATGAAACTCGATTGGCTTAGGTAGTCTGATATTACACCACTATTATAAATTTCATTTGTTATTTCTGTAATTTTCTCTATGCAGGATTCTTCCAGGGCTATCAGCAGCTCTATTACAATGCCGTCTGGACCAGCTGCTTTGTTTCTATTCAGTTTGGCCATTGCAGCTTCCACTTCGGACTTTAATATTTCCGACCCGTCCTCAACTTTGTGTATTATCGGTTGCTCTCTCTTGTCGTGAAAAAGATCTTTTATATATTTTTCCCATCGCTGGAGTATTTCCTCTTTCTTCAATATGATCATTGCATCCTTGGATTTTATACATTCTGTTGAGCAGCAGGGTTTTTGTCTTGTCAGTTATCTTATTCAGACAATTGTCCTCATTTTTATTGTTTTTATCACAGTATTTCAGCCGTTGTACTCTCCGACCCTCTTCAGGTTTATATCGATCTACATAACCTATGGGGGAGTCCGAAGTGAACTTGTTGTATCATATCAGCTCGATATACAAAAACGACGTATGCTGTATAACCTGCAAATCAATGATGATGATCGACTTAAAATAAGTTGAATAGCTCCGGTAAAAAGACACGTTCTTGTCTTAAGTCCCTTTCTATCTTTGTATATTTTTTAGAATTCGTTACCTGTCCGTATGCAGGCGGACAACGTGTGTATGAAATATATATTCAGTTTATTCGCTGCAATGTGACGATCGTGTGCAGAGGGCTAGTCAGAGAAAGCACGTACATAAGAGGAAGTGACGGCTGGAGTTGTATTTCCTTGAGTTTTATTCGCGTCCCGAGCTTATCTGCTCTCTGCTGTCTCCTCTCTCTCTTCTCTCTCGGCCCGGGAAAACCCTGTCTTATATATGGGTTCACGATCTGTCGAGCTTCACCTAATTTCATCATTCCCGGGCAGGCATAATCACCAATTGCTGTTTTTGATCAGTTGCATTTTGATGTAATCACAATATCGTTTATTTCATTGTTTAATTTCTTTTCCAACTTTGACACACTGAAGCAGTCCCTGTTTATTTTATTGTTTCTGACAACTAAAAAATATTTCTTGTCGAATACGAAAATGTAATTACTTTCTCTATTCATTGTTTTATAACCCAAAATAATTTAATGTAAATTATATTCGCTTCTGACCGAATAATTTAATTAAATTATATTCTATTGTTTATATTTCGTGACCTCGAAAGCCGGCTTTATTGACACAATAAACTGTTCAATTTTTCTGCATTCCAGTTTCGACTGAAATCATCGCGTGTTCTTTTTCGCCTTTGACAAGAATAAATTCTTTCAAGTTCAATTATATTCTGTTGGTCCCAAAAGTATATAACACCTTTTTTTCATTTATGTCCTCGTTCCATTGCTCAGTTTTAAGGATAACGTTTATATTCATTTTATTTAGTATTTTTCAGTTGTTGCTCGCTCGTTTCCACTCAATTCAGGTATGCATTGCCTAACCCAGTAATCGAACTCACAATATGTCACCAAAATTCAGCAAGCAACAATATTATCCAATTTATTTCCTGGAGTAAAATTAGGGAATTAAACCTAACCTTGGTTGCTGATTAGACTGCAACAGCTGCTGCTGACTTGCTGTCATTTTATTTCTTTATTTATTAGAGGCCTTCATACTGCATCTATTTTTATGCTATGCCTATGTAGTAGAGTAGTTTTAGCACTGAAGGTTATAATCGTGCTATGTTGGTTGCTAATCGACTTAACGTACCTAACATGTTAGGAACTTGGTAATCTTCTATTGAAAGCTGACTCCTTAGTTTTCGGCTAACTGCCAACTAATATTAACTGCCTTAGTTAAACTATGTCTAAACTGGAACTAACAAGTAGTTATACTGAATTCCAATAGAACTCTAAAGAAATCTCCAGAACTTCTAAGAACTTCCTGTTAACTCTTATTAATATAGGAGGGAGAGTCTATTATCTGAGGAATAGGTGCCCTTCACCATAAGAGCCTACTAAGAAGATCCTCATAGCTTAGAATATGCACTGATTCCTTCAACAATGACGAAGACATTAGTCTGAATATAGATGAACTTAGATCACTAGTGCCCCCTAAATACGAATTTGAACGAGATACTAGATTAGTAACTAGATCCCACCCTTTTACAGTGAAACCGATAAAATGCAGCCGTAACTTCTACTCCAACAGTTTCTTTCCTCGCACTTCCCGACTGTGGAATTCTCTTCCACACGATTGCTTCCCCGACGGCTACAATCTCCAGGAGTTTAAATGTAAGGCCAATAGACACCTCCTAACACACTAACCTGCTCCCATTCTATCAAGCACTCTTCCCATCTGCCCAACCCTCATCCTCGCTATCCTTACTCATCTGTCACCTTCCTCCTGTCATTCCCTATGTCTAACCACTCCTTCTCTTTACCTTCCCCTATGTAGCCCCATGCGCAATAGTGGCAGTGGAATGCCTTGATTGGGGTGAGATGATTAAAAAAAAAAAGGATAATGTAAGCTATCATTTATAACACGTTCAGGATACAATTATGTGATTATGTGATAAATAAAGTTAGTTGTGTCGCAGGTTTGCTCAAGACTTCAAGCAGAACTCATATATAATCCGTTGTTAAAGATGCTATAAAAGTGGTTGGCTCACTATATCTGCCGACTTAATCATGTTTTATCTTTACAAGCGTAAGATTAAGTTAAACATTGAGTATAGCTGTCAATTCTTGAATGGTGCCGCTCAATCCTAAATTTTGAAGGATTGACAGTATTTAAAATCATATACACGACCTTTTTGCCGATGATACATTTTCCACCCTGCATGTTTTTCCCCGCAGATGCAAAGTTGCCTACTTGTCACCGCTCTATCGTTAATTCCATGCCAAATATTTAACTGAGCTCCATTCTTAAGCTTCTCTCGTTCAGAATTTTATTTCTACGACACATTCTACTCAATCAATAGCAGGTGAAAGCCGTCCCAAACGACCAAAGACGACCAAAGCGACCAAAGACGCAAATATCAGCAGGCAAGGTTTTGGCTTTCATTCGTTGGAATGCGCAAGATATTTTGTTCATCGATTACCTTGTGAAAGGAAGAAACATCAATAGCGAATATTGTATAGCATTATTGGTGCGTTTCAAGGAAGAAATATAAAAGAAAACAGCCACAAATGAAAAAGAAAAAGTGATCTTTCACCAATGCACCGTGTTACAAATCGATTGCAGCGATCGCAAAAGTACATGTATTGTACTTCAAATTGTTTCTGCATCCGTTCTAACCTCCAGATCTGGCAACCAGCGACTATAGGCTGTTTGCAGTTCTCAAAAGAATTTCTATGGCAAATGTTTAACTGAGCTCCATTAATATGTTTTCTCTCGTTCAGATCTGTATTTCTACGACACATTTCACGGAATCAACACCAGGTAAAAGTTGTCCAAAACGACCAAATTCGACCAAAGTCGACCAAATCGACCAAAGACGCAAACATCAGTAGGCAAGGTTTTGGTCTCCAGGCTGTTTGCATACCGCAAAAGAATGCTCCAGAGAAAGAGCTTTGGCTAAAATGAAGAAGTGATACCGGGAACTGAAGCGTATTTTGAGGCCAAAGATAAGTCGTTCTAAAAAAAAAAAAGGTTATCGAATTTTTAGAGAAGTTCTGAAATCAGTGTATTGTGCATAAATGATCACTTTAGGCTGGGGAATGGCGGTTATCGATAAAAGGCGCGTCTGATTGACTTTTTTTTTATAATCATATCACCCTAAGCAAGGCATTTTACTGCCACTGTTTTGCAGGTGGTTACATAGGAGGAAAGTTATGAGAAAGAGTGACAGGTTATAGGGAGTCTATGGAAGTGGGTAAGAGAAAGATGAATGTAGCCATAAAATGAGGGATCAGTTTATATATTGATTGTAATGCAGAATCGATCCCCCACTTTATATCCACATTATAATAGTATAGAAATTTTATTTTTATAATCATATCGCCCCAAGAACCTGCCCATCTTTTCTTCAGATTTGGCCCTCAGCGACTACTGGCTGTTTGCATACCGCAAAAGAATGCTCCCGAGAAAGAGCTTTGGCTAAAATGAAGAAGTGATATCGGGAACTGAAGCGTATTTTGAGGCCAAAGATAAGTCGTTCTAAAAAAAGGCATCGAATTTATAGAGAAGCGTTGGAATCAGTGTCTCACTCTAGAAGGTGACTATGTTGAGGAATAAAGTCAAATTTTGCCTAAAAGCTGTTTTATTAGTTTGGCCCAGGCCTTATTGAGTGATGTGTTATGGATATATTTTAAGAGAAAATTAAACGAATTTACTTGTGACGGGTTTCATCCGTTAGGATTTCATCAGACTGCGTTTGTTGACGTTGTTATGGCTACACTTGCGTCTTGAAACTATTAGCACCTGTCACACATGCAAGAAGTGCTAGCAGTTTCAAGATTTCGAAATATTTTTTTAAAAAAGTTTTTTCCATGTTGACAGTATGATATGAAACGACGATATATATTTTTATATATAAAGAGACAATATTGAGTATATTTTAAGAAAAACATGCACATGTGTAGTCATAACAACATCAACAAACCCAGTTTGTTGAAATCTTAACGGATAGAACGCGTCAAAGGTAAAATTTCACCATTATATCTTTAAATATTCTCAAAAATGTATATTGATATTTTAAAATATATATTGTTTCGCATTAATATCTTTCCAAACGTTATTTGCGTGTCAGTAAATGCAGTGAATTCAACTGGAATTCGAAATCGGCTCTCTGATTACATGTTCTGAGCCGATATCTATTGCACCACAACGAACAACAAACAGCAGGCGGAGGTAGTGTTATGTTTTAGAATCGTATTGTCAGCAGTGAAAATTATATTTTTCCTTCAAAGCGTTAAGTTAAATGCAAATATAGTCATAAGTTATTGAAAATACTATTTTTCTTATTCGTTTAGATTACACCAAATATGGTTTAAACTAAAGAATTTTCATATCTCTTAAATTCATGAAAAGTTGACTATTGCCCTAACTTGCAAAAACGTTTCCGAATGTATTAAATTAATGAAATATTCCTTAACTACAACAGATGTTAATCTAAAATAAAACTTGTGGTTCGTAACTTGAAAATATTTACATGAAGACGAAAAAACAAATTTAAACAAAGTTCACTGGAAAACAACAAAACAGGTGCGATGTAATATTAAAACCGACACAATACAAACATTAAGAAAATGAAAAAGAGAAAAATCTGTTAAAAATTATAGAATACCAAAGCGTCTTTATTGAGGTGGAAAGTAAATATTTTTTTAAAAATCATTATGATTCAATTGAAGAGCTGAATGGAAGAGTTCGAATTCCAGTTGAATTCGTTGAATCCGTTTGTGCACAAATACCCTGGGGAAGGGTATCAAGGTATCCATCTCTTCTCCCTCTTCCGGACTTCGTTTCAATTGGTGGTAACTTGACTATCCGCAGTGTATTGTATTTGTTCAAAATAGATGAGAATTAAGAAGGCCATAGTTCGAGATTTTCGTTCTAGTGCAGTGGTTATCGGCTCAGAAGAAGAAACCGAATAACCAAGTTCGAATTCCAGGTAAATTTACTGCATTCACTTGTGCAAATACCCTAAGGAAAAGTTTGAATCCATTCTTCCTCTATCCATCTATGAGTTGAATAGCAGACATGATCACCCAAGCATGTATCACGTATGGCACTAACTGACAAATATATTGTGTTAATCAAATATTTCTGTGTCGTCTATCTAAACTTTTTTATGAATGGAACCTTGTGTGTGTGTGTGTGTCCGTTACCTATAGACTCCGAAACGGCTGAACCGATTTTCTTGAAAATTTACACAGTTGTACTATAAGCGTCTGCGAGTGTTCTTAGCTAGGTTTTGAATTGAAAATCGATAATCGAAAAAATCGGGTTATAGAAGGAGTGGTCCGATTTTAATCAAATTTGATACACTCATAGACAAAGACATAAGAAACGATATTCAGAAGTTTCAAGGTTGCAGTTTTTACAATATTGCAGAAAATCGATAATATATATATATAAAAGTCAAGATGTTTGTGTGTGTGTGTCTGATTATCTGCCTGTATGTCTGTATTTTTTTCAGCCCTTTTATTTTACTTTTTGCTTCGGATTTGGCTCTAAGTAGACACAATTGTAGTTCTTAATCTCAGCCATGATACCATTTACTCAGAGGAATTATTTAGACTTCAAAATTCAGTTTACGACGAAAAAAAATTATTTGATATCGATACCAGGAAATCAAAATTTGACTTACATCCATTCATTTTTCTTTCAGTCTACGGTTTCGCTTTAACTGGAAACAACTATTGCTTTTTAGTCTTTCGTGTCAACGTCCAAAGAGTCTGAGGGACCATGGATTATTTTTAAAGCTTTCATTACACCCGAGCAACGCCGGGCTATACTGCTAGTATATATATATATATATATATATATATATATATATATACACACAAGGTGCGAGTGGTAAATTGTCGCAATTAATTTATTATTTCAAGTATTCTTTAGGCTGAGTCTGTGCTCCAGGACCGTGGAGTAGTTTTAAAGCTTTCATTACACCCCAGCAACGCCAGGCTATACTGCTAGTCTACTTATAAGCAAGAAAAGTCATCGTTGACATGTTTTCATAATAAAACATGACAAACTCTCAAAATAGATTATTATCGATAAAAAAATATAAAAAGACGCAGCAAAGACAGTAATTGTGATAGCGAAAGCTTTTTTTTTTTTCATCTCACCCCAAGTTAGGGCATTCCACTGCCACTATTGCGTATGGGGCTACATAGGGGAAGGTAAAGAGAAGGAGTGGTTAGACATAGGGAATGTCAGGAGGAAGGTGACAGATGAGTAAGGATAGCGAGGATGAGGGTTGGGCTGATGGGAAGAGTGTTTGATAGAATGGGAGCAGGTTAGTGTGTTAGGAGGTGTCTATTGACCTTACATTTAAACTCCTGGAGATTGTAGCCGTCGGGGAAGCAATCGTGTGGAAGAGAATTCCACAGTCGGGAAGTGCGAGGAAAGAAACTGTTGGAGTAGAAGTTACGGCTGCATTTTATCGGTTTCACTGTAAAAGGGTGGGATCTAGTTGCTAATCTAGTATCTCGTATTCAAATTCTTATTAGCTTAATGCTACATCGTAGAAATGAGCTTATTTATCCACAGTTAGAGGTACAAATAAAGACGTCTAATTCCCCCAAGACTGTCCTTAGCCCATAAACAAAGTATAAAATTATTACACCTCTATTTCATGGTTGTTTGTCTTTCTACAATGTTTTTCGTCTGGGTGTTACTCGTCTTTTCTATTTATACGCTCCTTTTTTTTAATCATTTCACCCCAAGCAAGGCATTCCACTGCCATTATTGCACAGGAGATACTTCTTCTCCTTGTGCCCTGTCCCTTCAGGACGTAGGCGATCATGGTTCTCCACGTCTCCTTATCCCTTGTGGCTCTTAGTTTGTTTGCTCCAGTTACACCTCTCAACCCCCGTTCCGTCATCCACCTGATCAGGCCCTGCAAATATGTTATCCACTGCCTTCCTCTATCTCTTTTCCTTCTATCTGGCCTGTCATTATCAGGTTCTCCAAGCTCTCCTTTCTCATTGCGTGTCCCAGGAACTTCAGTTGTCTTTTCCTGATACTCAGTATTAATTTCCTTTTTGTTGTCATTCTTTCCAACACTTCATCGTTGCTTGCATGCTCAGTCCACGATATCCGCAGCATCCTTCTGTAGAACCACATTTCCGCTAGGGAATTACATAGGGGAGAAGTGATAAGAAAGAGGGGTTAGTTATAGGAAATGTCAGGAGGAGGGTAATAGACGGATGAGGATAACGAGGATGGGGGTGGAGTAGACGAAAAAAGAGCTTGAGGAAATGAAGATAGATAGATAGATAGATAGATAGATAGATTTTTTGTAATCATCTCACCCCAAGCAAGGCATTCTACTGCCACCGTTGCGCAGGGGGTTACATAGGGGAAAATGACGAGAAAGAGTGACAGGTTATAAGAGGTATCAGGAAGTGGGTAAGAGAAGGATGACTGTGGGCATTAAGTGAGGGATCAGTTTATGTATTGATTGTAATGTAGAATTGATCCCCCACTGTATAACTACATTATGATAGTAGAGAATTTCTTTTTATAATCATATCGCCCCAAGCAAGGCATTCTACTGCCACTGTTGCGCAGGGGGTTACATAGGAGAAAGTGATGAGAAAGAGTGGTTAGTTATAGGAAATGTCAGGAGAGGAGGGTAATAGACGGATGAGGATAACGAGGATGGAGGTGGAGTATATAGAAAAAGAGCTTGAGAAAATTGAGATAGATAGATAGATAGATAGATAGATAGATAGATTTTTTGTAATCATCTCACCCCAAGCAAGGCATTCTACTGCCACCGTTGCGCAGGGGGTTACATAGGGGAAAGTGATGAGAAAGAGTGACAAGTTATAAGAAGTGTCAGGAAGTGGGTAAGAGAAGGATGACTGTGGGCATTAAGTGAGGGATCAGTTTATGTATTGATTGTAATGTTGAATTGATCCCCCATTGTATAACTACATTATGATAGAGAATTTCTTTTATAATCATATCGCCCCAAGCAAGGCATTTTACTGCCACTGTTGCGCAGGGGGTTACATAGGAGAAAGTGATGAGAAAGAGGGGTTAGTTATAGGAAATGTCAGAAGAAGGGTGATAGACGGCTAAGGATATTGAGGTTGAGGGTTGGGTAGATGGGAAGAGTGTTTGAGAGAATGGATGCGAGTTAGTGCGTTAGGAGGTGTCTATTGACCTTACATTTAAACTCCTGGAGATTGTACCTGTCAAGAATGTAAGTATGTGGAAGGGAATTCCACAGGCGGGAAGTGCGAGAAAGGAAGCTGTTGGAGTAAAAATTACGGTTACATTTTATCGGTTTCACTGTAAAAGGGTGGGACCTAGTTGCTAATCTAGTATCTCGTGCAAATTCGTACCTGGGGTAGCACCAGTGATCTAAGTTCATCGGAGCAGATGCCGTGAAAGTATTTATAGAAGAGGCACAGGGAAGCCACTTCACGCCGGTGAGAGAGTGACTGCAGCCGGTCTGCCAAGTCGGTATCGATCACATTACAGATTCTCCGTTGTATTTTGTCAAGAACCCTGAGGTGAATAGCAGGGGCACCCGACCAGATGTGGCAGCAGTATTCAATACACGGGCAGGTGGTAGATTTATATATGTGCAGGATAGATTCAGATTTTCTACATGATTTATATTCATAATTAATATTTCTACGCTATTTTGTGTCTGACTTGTCCATTTTTTTTTCTATTTGG
Source organism: Ascarosepion bandense (assembly GCA_037127315.1). NCBI lineage: Eukaryota > Metazoa > Mollusca > Cephalopoda > Sepiida > Sepiidae > Ascarosepion > Ascarosepion bandense. Next base: position 248,551 of record JBBBDQ010002053.1, read on the forward strand.
ATGTTATTTCTATCTTTCATTTCTTCTGGTTCTCCGCTATTTCCTACCTATTCAACTTTTGTGTTCCTAATTTTACGTCAAAGATTTATATTTATTTTTGTTAAAAAATCTAAAAATATTTGTTATATGTAAAATTCTATTTCATGTTTTTGTAGGACCCCTGTGAATATATTTTGGTATATTTTGGATTGAATAGCAATTAGTGAGTTCTTGAGGTAATTGATCAATTTTAAGAATGAACGGTTCATGAATCAGATTAGCTTGGTGTAGTACAGTCATTGACTTCCCCTTCGGTCGTGTGCCCCAAATTAATTTACGCATTAATTAAATAAACAGTTTCTGCCCATTAACTTCTACTTAACCTCTTCCTCTTCTGGCAATTATCTCGACTTTTCCTCTGCGAAGATGAGGGTAAACGAACAAAAGAGCGTTAATTATTTTTCATTTTGAAAACATAAATACATCAGTGGCATAATTCTTGTTTTTTTTTTACCAAACTTAAGCCATTTTATTTGTCCATACCTAATGTATTGAAAACAAGAAAGAAAGTAACGAGAAGAAAGTAAATTCCAAGAAGGGGGTGATGATCTTGCCCCCGAATATAATCCCAGTGACTCAATGACAGAAGCGTATAATCCAGGGATCAAATCTCTGCGGCAGAAAAATTAATGCTAACGGAAGAACAAATAATTCTTTTCTTCTGTTACCACAAAAAAATCAACACTGAGAGATGTAGAGAAAAATGCAACCAAGCTTGAATATTTAGACAGTCGAGAAAGAATGAAATCTCAATTAAAGAAACTAACGGAATGAAATAAAAGTCGAGAAAAGAAGGAAAATATCTCTACCATTGAAAGAACGAAATCTCAATTAAAGAAACTAACGCAATGAAATGAAAGTCGAGAAAAGAAGGAAAACATCTATAGGATTTAAAGAATGAAATCTCAATTAAAGAAACTAACAGAATGAAATAAAAATCCAGGAAAGAAGGAAACTATCTCTACCATGGATAGAATGAAATGTTGCATGACATGGATATAGACAAGTGTTTAAGTTACTGCTTAGGAAGAAAAGCAAATGGAAACGAACTTTTAAAAAAGAAATATCGTTCTTTTAAAAAGTAGAAGGAAAACTTTTCTTTTAATCATTTCACCACAAGCAAAGCATTAAGGCTACTAAGATGCAACGGCGTTACTGAGAATGAAAAAAAAATCAGAGAAAGCAATAAAAGGACAGGAATCAAGGAGAAGGGTGAGTGTCTTAGATTTATCTGCTAGATTGATTTGTATAAACATCGCACCCAAAGAAAGATAATGAAAGTCACTTGGATGCAAGGAGCTACTGAGAGTGAAAGAAACAGAGAAAATAATAGAAATATATGCTTGATTGAAACTAACGTTTCAATCAACGTTTTAAACATTTCATCCCTACATGGCTTACGGCCATATCACGTTGAATACACCGATTCTTGCTCGATCACCGAAGTTAAGCAACGTTGAGCCTGGTCAGTACGTAGATAGGTGACCGCTTGGGTATACCAGGCGTTGTAAGCCTTTAGTAACGGATGTCCGTTGTGATGCAGTGGATATCGGCTCGGAAAAAGAAATCGGTGAGCCGAATTCCAATTGAATACCCTGCATTCACTTAAGCACTGGTACTCTTGGGAAAGGTATTAATTCGTCCCTTCCCTCCAGTTATGGGTTAAATAACAAGTGGTAGGACTTGGGGACCATGCCCTTAAAAAACAAATCCCCATGAATCTTGATACTTAAAAAGAAAAAAAGTATTACTAGACACAAAACTTATATATAAAAAAAAAACAACAACAATAAATTGTTGAAAGAAAAAGTTTTAGGCATTCGCCTGACTGCTCTATGACACTGTCAGCTCTCTGCCATCGGGTAGAGGGCGCCCCCTGCTTCCGAGCAGAGAGCACAAACCCAGTCGTGGTTACGCCGAAGGGTAGAACCACGACTGGGGAAAAATAGACAGACATTTTTTGGCCGGGAATACACACTATAAAATTACCATATGTCACATCTGGCCTTGCGTGGGAAGGCTAGTAAATACAAAAAGTTCTTAGGCATTCGCCTGACCGCTCTATGACACTGTCAGCACTCTGCCATCGGGTAGATGGCGCTCTCTGCTTAAGAGCAGAGAGCACAAACCCAGTCGTGGTTCCGCCGAAGGGTAGAACCACAACTGGGGAAAAATAGACAGACATTTTTGGCCCGGCTATATGGCCGGGAATATCCACTATAGGATGACCATGTGTCACATCTGGACTTGCGTGGGAAGGCTAGTAAATACCGAATAGGTCTTAGGCATTCGCCTGACTGCTATATGACAGTGTCAACTCTCTGCCTTCGGGTAGAGGGCGCTCTCTGCTTCCGAGCAGAGAGCACAAACCCAGTCGTGGTTCCGCCGAAGTGTAGAACCACGACTCGGTAAAAATAGACAGACATTTTTTTTTGGCCCGGCTATATGGCCGGGAATACCCACTATAAAATGACCATGTGTCACATCTGGCCTTGCGTGGGAAGGCTAGTAAATACAGAAAAGGTCTTAGGCGAAGTCATACACTATTCGATAGTCGATTCCGCTCCAACCCGTGGCTTTCCTATATGTGTATTATTGTTAATCGTACCATAGTACAATAAATCTTATTCCTCTTGTGGAGTTCCGTTCTTCAACTGATCATTATATACTATATGCCTTTTCCAGATATTTTTTTAATTGTTTCACCCCGAGCAAGGCCACTGCCGCTATTGCACAGGGGGTTACATAGTGATGAGAAACGCTGGTTAGATATAGGAAATGCTAGAAGGAGGGTGATAGACGGGTAAGGATACCGAGAATGAGGGTTGGTTAGATGGTGAGAGTGTTTGAGAGAATAGATTCAAGTTGGTGTGTTAGGAGGTGTCTATTGACTTTACATTTAAACTCCTGGAGATTGTACCTGTCGGGGAAGCAGGCATGTGAAAGGGAATTCCACAGGCGGGAAACGCGAGAAAAGAAGTTGTTGGAGTAGAAATTACGGTTACATATTATCTGTTTCACTGTAAAAGAGTGGGACCTAGTTGCTAATCAAGTACCTCGTGTAAATTCGTACCTAGGCGGCACCAATGACCTATGTTCATCGAAGCAGATGCCGTGAAAGTACTTATAGAGGAGGCACAGGGAAGCCACGTAACGCCGGTGAGAGAGTGGTTGCAGCCTGTCCGCCAAGTCAGTATCGTTCACGTTACAGATTCTCCAATAAAAGCCACTAAAATGCATTGTGTTACTGAGAGTGAAAGAAACAGAGAGGACAATAAAACGACAAAATTCGAAGAAACAGAAAATGACGATTGACATTGAGTTTTAATTTGAATATCAAATTTGAGTGGTTGGTTTATTTAACCAGCATATCAACCTACATTAGGTCATTTAATGCTGAAAACCGTTTGGATTTATTTTATTTAGTTTATTTGTTTTATTGCTTTTGTTTGTTTATATTTCTTTGGTCGGGGGATTGTTGGTAACATTTTTCATTCAATAAAGTTTTGTTGGTAACATTTCTCATTCACAAAAGTTTTGTTGATAAATACTTACATAGCATTTTGACAACGATTTGGGGGTTAACTGTTTACCCATAGCTGGGACGCTAACAAGTACTACCACTCCGGGTCATGCTGGACTTGGGAACAACAGCAATTAAGAGGTGGTTCCATGCTTCTCACAACCTCCTAATTAGAGGCCTTGCTGCCGGATGCATTTTATTGTCATACCCAGGACCAAAATTTGACTAGAAATCAGAAAACAGAAAGAACGTTCCACAAGCGAGAAAAGAGACTAATATAAAACTTACGGTTGTATTTGAAAAACCTATTTCCGCATTATCGCATTATTTGAATAATGCGATAATGTCACTAGGGAGATTATAGGGACGAGAGAGGATTAGAAGGTTGCTGGATTAATGGGAATACATATTATATCTATTTCGATAATTTGGTTATTTGAGAAATAATGCTTAGATTAAAGCGTCTTCTTCTATGTGCCTTGTGCCTTCAGAACGTAGGCAATCATGGCCTTCCAATTTTCACTATCCCTGGTGGCTCTGAGCACGCCTGCTCCTGTTACACCATGCAATCCCCGTTCCGTCATCCACCTCATCAGGCCCTTCAAATATGTTATACACTGCTTTCTCCTGTCTCTTTTTTCCTCTATCTGGCCTGTTAGTATCAGATTCTCCAAGCCTTCCTTCCTCATTGCGTGTCCCAGGAACTTCAGATGTCTCTTCCTGATGCTTAGCATTAATTTCCTTTTTGTTTCCATCATTTCCAAGACCTCACCATTGCTCACATGCTCGATCCATGATATTCGCAGCATCTTTCTGTAGAACCACATTTCAGTTGCTTCACGTTTTTCCTTCATCTTTGATGGTATTGTCCAGCATTCACTGCCATATTGAAGGACGGACACCACGTAGCAATCCAGCGAAACTCAACTTTACTTTACTCAACTTCCTTCGCCATGTCAATTCGCCTTCGGATCTCTGTGTCGCACTTTCCGTCTTCTGTTATAACGCTTCCCAGGTATTTAAATTTTTGTACTTGCTTGATTCTGGTATCCCCGAACTGTATTTGGCATTTTGGGCTGCTCTTTTTACTGATGACCATGCATTCGATTTTCTTGCAGTTTATTTCTAGTCCTTTCTTGTTACTTTCTTCTGCTACCTTCTGTAGGAGGTCTTGTAGCTCCCTTTCTGTGTCTGCTATCAGCACTGTATCATCTACGTACCTTAGGTTGTTTAAATTGTGGCCTCCTTTTACGAATCCAAGCATAACTTCTAGTGTCCTCAAAACAGACGGAAGAAATGTTGTCTACTGATCTTGTGTCGTAGAACAACACTAGAACATTATGGCGTCTCCGATAGAATGTTTAAATCGCTTTGACGTTCCAGAATTTATCGTGACTTGAAACCCGTATTTCGCAGTCCAGGCTAGGGATAAAAGAATTGAAAGACAGAAAGGCGGGAGAAAATGAAATAACCGACTTCTTCCCAGTTTTGACAGGTTATGAAGCTATAATGAAAATTTCTGTTATGGTATTTTTACCAATATTAGATAATTCGTCTTTAATTGAAATTTTAGAAATAGGAAAAATTAATTTAAAGATCTAAAACGAAACCTTGCAGAAATAGCCAAAATTGGTTCTATTAAACAGAAACGTGATCACAGATTAAAGGAAGTTAGATTCGTTGAATTTGAGGATTTGGATTCTCAGGATTTGATTATACAAGACTAATTGATTCTATTGCTGTTGATTGAAGATATTGGGACAATTACAGCTGAATAAGCTGTCTTTAAATGCATGCGCGGAAGTTATAATTGAAAAAAAAAAGGATAATTTTGCTGAGAACAATAACAAAACGTACAAAACCAAAAAAAAAAAACGCAACAAATGAAAATACTGTTAGTAATGGGATGTGCGTTGTGGTGCAGTGGATATCGCCCAAGCGTGTATCACGTATGGCACTTAACTGACTGACTGTATATAATAGTTGAAAACAAACAAAACTTCTACTGGGCATAAAGTGGGGGATCAGTTTTATATTGTTCTGAAGTAATGAACTGATCCCCCACTAATTACTAGCCAGATACTCTATCACAGGATTCAATGACAACCTGCTACGGGATAATCTTCTGCCCAGTCAGTCATGTCTCGAAAGAGACATGATCGCCCAAGCGTGTATCACGTAGGGCACTTAACTGACTAAATATAATAGTTGAAAACATGCTTAAGGCTTCTATTGGGCATAAAGTGGGGGATCAGTTTTATATTGTTAAGAAGTAATAAACTTATCCCCCACTAATTACTACTTAATAATATACTACTTTTCTTACCCCTCTAGCTATGAGTCAAATAACAGGACAGATTGGGTTCTATAGCCTTGGTCGGCAACCAGTCTACCGCAGAAAGCAATGGCAACCTAATTCAGGATAATCTTCTGTCCAGTCAGTCATGTCTCTTTCGAGACATGATCGCCCAAGCGTGTATCACGTATGGCACTTAACTGAACTGACTGCATATAATAGTTGAAAACAAATAAAACTTCTACTGCGCATAAAGTGGGGGATCTGTTTTCTGTTGTTATGAAGTAATAAACTGATCCCCCACTAATTACTCGCCAGATACTCTACCACAGGATTCAATGACAACCTGCTACGGGATAATCTTCTGCCCAGTCAGTCATGTCTCTTTCGAGACATGATCGCCCAAGCGTGTATCACGTATGGCACTTAACTGAACTGACTGCATATAATAGTTGAAAACAAATAAAACTTCTACTGGGCATAAAGTGGGGGATCTGTTTTCTGTTGTTATGAAGTAATAAACTGATCCCCCACTAATTACTCACCAGATACTCTACCACAGGATTCAATGACAACCTGCTACGGCATAATCTTCTGCCCAGTCAGTCATGTCTCTTTCGAGACATGATCGCCCAAGCGTGTATCACGTATGGCACTTAACTGAACTGACTGCATATAATAGTTGAAAACAAATAAAACTTCTACTGGGCATAAAGTGGGGCATCTGTTTTCTGTTGTTATGAAGTAATAAACTGATCCCCCACTAATTACTCGCCAGATACTCTACTACAGGATTCAATGACAACCTGCTACGGCATAATCTTCTGCCCAGTCAGTCATGTCTCTTTCGAGACATGATCGCCCAAGCGTGTATCACGTATGGCACTTAACTGAACTGACTGCATATAATAGTTGAAAACAAATAAAACTTCTACTGGGCATAAAGTGGGGGATCTGTTTTCTGTTGTTATGAAGTAATAAACTGATCACCCACTAATTACTCGCCAGATACTCTACCACAGGATTCAATGACAACCTGCTACGGCATAATCTTCTGCCCAGTCAGTCATGTCTCTTTCGAGACATGATCGCCCAAGCGTGTATCACGTATGGCACTTAACTGAACTGACTGCATATAATAGTTGAAAACAAATAAAACTTCTACTGGGCATAAAGTGGGGGATCTGTTTTCTGTTGTTATGAAGTAATAAACTGATCCCCCACTAATTACTCGCCAGATACTCTACCACAGGATTCAATGACAACCTGCTACGGGATAATCTTCTGCCCAGTCAGTCATGTCTCTTTCGAGACATGATCGCCCAAGCGTGTATCACGTATGTGCACTTAACTGAACTGACTGCATATAATAGTTGAAAACAAATAAAACTTCTACTGGGCATAAAGTGGTGGATCTGTTTTCTGTTGTTATGAAGTAATAAACTGATCCCCCACTAATTACTCGCCAGATACTCTACCACAGGATTCAATGACAACCTGCTACGGGATAATCTTCTGCCCAGTCAGTCATGTCTCTTTCGAGACATGATCGCCCAAGCGTGTATCACGTATGGCACTTAACTGAACTGACTGCATATAATAGTTGAAAACAAATAAAACTTCTACTGGGCATAAAGTGGGGGATCTGTTTTCTGTTGTTATGAAGTAATAAACTGATCCCCCACTAATTACTCGCCAGATACTCTACTACAGGATTCAATGACAACCTGCTACGGCATAATCTTCTGCCCAGTCAGTCATGTCTCTTTCGAGACATGATCGCCCAAGCGTGTATCACGTATGGCACTTAACTGAACTGACTGCATATAATAGTTGAAAACAAATAAAACTTCTACTGGGCATAAAGTGGGGGATCTGTTTTCTGTTGTTATGAAGTAATAAACTGATCCCCCACTAATTACTCGCCAGATACTCTACCACAGGATTCAATGACAACCTGCTACGGCATAATCTTCTGCCCAGTCAGTCATGTCTCTTTCGAGACATGATCGCCCAAGCGTGGATCACGTATGGCACTTAACTGAACTGACTGCATATAATAGTTGAAAACAAATAAAACTTCTACTGGGCATAAAGTGGGGGATCTGTTTTCTGTTGTTATGAAGTAATAAACTGATCCCCCAATAATTACTCGCCAGATACTCTACCACAGGATTCAATGACAACCTGCTACGGCATAATCTTCTGCCCAGTCAGTCATGTCTCTTTCGAGACATGATCGCCCAAGCGTGTATCACGTATGGCACTTAACTGAACTGACTGCATATAATAGTTGAAAACAAATAAAACTTCTACTGGGCATAAAGTGGGGGATCTGTTTTCTGTTGTTATGAAGTAATAAACTGATCCCCCACTAATTACTCGCCAGATACTCTACCACAGGATTCAATGACAACCTGCTACGGGATAATCTTCTGCCCAGTCAGTCATGTCTCTTTCGAGACATGATCGCCCAAGCGTGTATCACGTATGGCACTTAACTGAACTGACTGCATATAATAGTTGAAAACAAATAAAACTTCTACTGGGCATAAAGTGGGGGATCTGTTTTCTGTTGTTATGAAGTAATAAACTGATCCCCCACTAATTTCTCGCCAGATACTCTACCACAGGATTCAATGACAACCTGCTACGGGATAATCTTCTGCCCAGTCAGTCATGTCTCTTTCGAGACATGATCGCCCAAGCGTGTATCACGTATGGCACTTAACTGAACTGACTGCATATAATAGTTGAAAACAAATAAAACTTCTACTGGGCATAAAGTGGGGCATCTGTTTTCTGTTGTTATGAAGTAATAAACTGATCCCCCACTAATTACTCGCCAGATACTCTACTACAGGATTCAATGACAACCTGCTACGGCATAATCTTCTGCCCAGTCAGTCATGTCTCTTTCGAGACATGATCGCCCAAGCGTGTATCACGTATGGCACTTAACTGAACTGACTGCATATAATAGTTGAAAACAAATAAAACTTCTACTGGGCATAAAGTGGGGGATCTGTTTTCTGTTGTTATGAAGTAATAAACTGATCCCCCACTAATTACTAGCCAGATACTCTACCACAGGATTCAATGACAACCTGCTACGGCATAATCTTCTGCCCAGTCAGTCATGTCTCTTTCGAGACATGATCGCCCAAGCGTGTATCACGTATGGCACTTAACTGAACTGACTGCATATAATAGTTGAAAACAAATAAAACTTCTACTGGGCATAAAGTGGGGGATCTGTTTTCTGTTGTTATGAAGTAATAAACTGATCCCCCACTAATTACTCGCCAGATACTCTACCACAGGATTCAATGACAACCTGCTACGGGATAATCTTCTGCCCAGTCAGTCATGTCTCTTTCGAGACATGATCGCCCAAGCGTGTATCACGTATGGCACTTAACTGAACTGACTGCATATAATAGTTGAAAACAAATAAAACTTCTACTGGGCATAAAGTGGTGGATCTGTTTTCTGTTGTTATGAAGTAATAAACTGATCCCCCACTAATTACTCGCCAGATACTCTACCACAGGATTCAATGACAACCTGCTACGGGATAATCTTCTGCCCAGTCAGTCATGTCTCTTTCGAGACATGATCGCCCAAGCGTGTATCACGTATGGCACCTAACTGAACTGACTGCATATAATAGTTGAAAACAAATAAAACTTCTACTGGGCATAAAGTGGGGGATCTGTTTTCTGTTGTTATGAAGTAATAAACTGATCCCCCACTAATTACTCGCCAGATACTCTACCACAGGATTCAATGACAACCTGCTACGGGATAATCTTCTGCCCAGTCAGTCATGTCTCTTTCGAGACATGATCGCCCAAGCGTGTATCACGTATGGCACTTAACTGAACTGACTGCATATAATAGTTGAAAACAAATAAAACTTCTACTGGGCATAAAGTGGGGGATCTGTTTTCTGTTGTTATGAAGTAATAAACTGATCCCCCACTAATTACTCGCCAGATACTCTACTACAGGATTCAATGACAACCTGCTACGGCATAATCTTCTGCCCAGTCAGTCATGTCTCTTTCGAGACATGATCGCCCAAGCGTGTATCACGTATGGCACTTAACTGAACTGACTGCATATAATAGTTGAAAACAAATAAAACTTCTACTGGGCATAAAGTGGGGGATCTGTTTTCTGTTGCTATGAAGTAATAAACTGATCCCCCACTAATTACTCGCCAGATACTCTACCACAGGATTCAATGACAACCTGCTACGGGATAATCTTCTGCCCAGTCAGTCATGTCTCTTTCGAGACATGATCGCCCAAGCGTGTATCACGTATGGCACTTAACTGAACTGACTGCATATAATAGTTGAAAACAAATAAAACTTCTCCTGGGCATAAAGTGGGGGATCTGTTTTCTGTTGTTATGAAGTAATAAACTGATCCCCCACTAATTACTCGCCAGATACTCTACCACAGGATTCAATGACAACCTGCTACGGGATAATCTTCTGCCCAGTCAGTCATGTCTCTTTCGAGACATGATCGCCCAAGCGTGTATCACGTATGGCACTTAACTGAACTGACTGCATATAATAGTTGAAAACAAATAAAACTTCTACTGGGCATAAAGTGGGGGATCTGTTTTCTGTTGTTATGAAGTAATAAACTGATCCCCCACTAATTACTCGCTAGATACTCTACTACAGGATTCAATGACAACCTGCTACGGCATAATCTTCTGCCCAGTCAGTCATGTCTCTTTCGAGACATGATCGCCCAAGCGTGTATCACGTATGGCACTTAACTGAACTGACTGCATATAATAGTTGAAAACAAATAAAACTTCTACTGGGCATAAAGTGGGGGATCTGTTTTCTGTTGTTATGAAGTAATAAACTGATCCCCCACTAATTACTAGCCAGATACTCTACCACAGGATTCAATGACAACCTGCTACGGCATAATCTTCTGCCCAGTCAGTCATGTCTCTTTCGAGACATGATCGCCCAAGCGTGTATCACGTATGGCACTTAACTGAACTGACTGCATATAATAGTTGAAAACAAATAAAACTTCTCCTGGGCATAAAGTGGGGGATCTGTTTTCTGTTGTTATGAAGTAATAAACTGATCCCCCACTAAGTACTCGCCAGATACTCTACCACAGGATTCAATGACAACCTGCTACGGGATAATCTTCTGCCCAGTCAGTCATGTCTCTTTCGAGACATGATCGCCCAAGCGTGTATCACGTAGGGCACTATATATAAATATGCCAAGTTCGAATTCCAGTTGAATTCTCTGCTTTCACATACGCTCAAATACCCTCGGGGAAAGACATTAACCCGCCACTTTCTTCCAGTTATGGGTTAAATAACAGGACAGATTGGGTTCTATAGCCTTGATCAGCAACCAGTCTACCGCAGAATGTAATGGTAACCTACTGCGGGATAATCTGCCCAGTCAGTCATATCTCTTTCGAGACATGATCGCACAAGCGTGTGTCGCATATGGCACTTAACTGAACTGACTGACCACGTATTTTTCAATAGGTTTCAAATGAAAACAGCAGTAAAGTTTGTTTTTTTTCAGAGAGCAATCGAAAAAAGAGCTGACAAAATTATTAGGACTTTGAATTCGTTCTCGCTGATGGCATTCGAAGAACTCCACGCGTGTAATTTCAGTTAGTAACGCTTCTATAAGAAAGTACTATTAAGCAAACTTGAAATTCAGTGTAAGTCATTTAGTCGAAGTGCAAACAACTTTGTATTTCATTATTTAGATTTTTGGGATTACTCTTTTCCGTCATTATTGCCACGTTTACGACGTTTCGACCGTTGTACGCTCCGGCCTTCTTCAGGTGCTAGATATTTAGAACCGAACCCTTTATTTCGATCACTCTGGTGTACCATTCTTATTCCTTGTGCGATGCCACTTCTAGTGGCTGCAGTCAACATTCACCGAACAATACCTCAACTTAAACTCCCACCACCCATACCGTGTAAAGAAAGGTATCGTCCGCTGTCTGCAATATCGAGCAAAAGTCATAAGCGGCGACCCAGAGCCATATGAACAGGAAATGGTCAGTATAAGCAGTACCCTTCAACGTAACAACTACCCAGAAGACATGACGACAGCTCCAACGGAAGTGGAAGGGAGGGTACATAAGAATAACAACTTTCAGAAAATAGCCTCTGTCTGTCCAACCTATGTGAAGGGCCTATCAAAAAACAAAACAAAACAAAAAAAAATACAAAGGATCTGGGGGTCCATATAACGTCATGAAATCTTCAAATGTGTTTCTACACTTTGCAGTTACCGCTGCTGAGTAAGACCTCTAATTTGAAACTATTCTATTGAACATCTATGGGATATTTTGGATAAAAAATTTGATAAATCTAATGTTACTTCGCAAGATACACTTTGGGAACAAATACAAGCTGCTTGGCAGGAGATACCATTAGATACATTGAAGAAGCCTGTGATGTCAATGTCTGACAGAATGAAGGCTGTGATAAAAAGCAAAAGGCTATTATACTAAATATTAAATTTATTTTGTAACAAGTATTTTTTCTTGTTAAAGCATTTGTTGATTAAATCAAATAAAATTACTTTAATTAAATTGTTCATTGTCTGTCAATATGCCTCATAAAAGATAAAATAGTTCTTATCCTGATACTTTTGCACAGTACTATATATATATATAACATAGTTATGATCCACTTATACGGTCTTAATATGTATAGGAAAAACTACTAAAAAGTTGTAAGTTTAAAAAGGTATTTTTTGACAGTATTTGTTTATTTCTATTATTATATTTGATATTTCAGACCGTCCTCGGCCCTTCATCAGAAACAAATGATTTTAAATTTTAAATTAGAAACGTATTTCGCGAGAGCGTTCATGGAGAGATTCTGCGTCACGTGATGTAAACAACCTGTCCATGAACGCTCTCGCGAAATACGTTTCTAATTTAAATTTTAAAATCATTTGTTTCTGATGAAGGGCCGAGGACGGTCTGAAATATCAAATATAATAAGTAGTTTTTCCTATATATATATATATATATATATATATATATATATATATATATATATAGTAGGGGCGATTGTAAATTATTTTATTATTTCAAAGTAAAAGGCTATTATACTAAATATAAAATTTATTTTGTAACAAATATTTTTTCTTGTTAAAGCATTTGTTGAGTAAATCAAATAAAATTACTTTAATTAAATTATTCATTTTCTGTCAATATGCCTCATAAAAGATAATATAGTTCTTGTCCTAGTACTTTTGCACATCTGTCAATCACATCAGCTTGGACGGGTGTATCTGTCAGTCATATCCAACACGATGGATGTATCTGTCAATTACACCTGCCGGTTCATTACCATTCAAATGTAAATATCATTTCTGGGTTTAAATTGTCTAGGGTTGGTGGATTCTAATACCTATCTGTCCCTATTGATGTATTATAATGCAGAAATTATATTTGAGTGCAGAGGCAAACATTGACCACATTTAATCTTGAGTCTATAATAATAATATTTATAATAATAATAATAATAATAATAATAATAATAATAATAATAATAATAATCTAATGCTGAAAGCATACGTGAGTGCGTAGGAAAACTTTGGCCGCATTTATACGCGATGACTATAATTGCATTGCTAGATTGGCGGCAAGGTCTCATCATTTTTAGTTCTGGGTATGACGATAAACTACATCCGGCAGCAAGATCATTGATTGGGAGATTAGATATTTTGAAGACTAAGGGACTACCTCTAAGTGCTGTTGCTCCTAGATTCACCCTGACTCAGAATGGTAGCACCTGTTATAGTCTCAGTTATGGGCAAAGAAAGAACACTCAAACACTATGAAAATATAAAATACTTTTTTATCGTAAAAATGCAAGCAATAAATCTTTATATAGTAAAATGATCAACAATACAATTTGTCCCCTTCAGGTAAAGCAGCAAAAACATCACAACATGAGCAGAGACACGAGAAAGTGATTTTGCAACATAACAACGCTAGGCCACATGTTGCAAAACTGGTAAAAACCTACTTAGAAATCCTACCCCACCCGCAATATTCACCAGACACTGATTATCACTTGTTCCGATCGATGTCACATGGCCTGGCTGAGCAGCCTTTTCATTCTTATGAACGTGCCAAAAAATAGTTCGACTCGTGGTTAACCTCTCGAGATTAAAAAAAAAAAAAGAAAGAAAAAGTGTAGCCTTTTAAAAGGGTTTTTATAAATGAGAATTGTACCCTATTCACCGTATTCACCAGACATTACCTAGTTTGATTATCACTTGTTCGAATCGATGGCACATGGTCTGGCCGAGCAGTACTTTCATTCTTATGAAGATGCCAAAAGATTGGTCAACTCGTTGTTAGTCTCAAATGACGTCGTTTTCCCGACGTGGAATTCAAAAGCTGCCAGAAAGATGAGACAGAGTAGTAACTAACGATGGACAATACCTTTAGTGACGTCTTTCTTACTAATTTTTGTAAATAAAACATTATTTTTCATGAATAATTAGAGAGAACCTATTCAAGGTTCTAATACTAACATTATAATTTATCGATATAATATTTTCGGTGCCATCAGTTAAAACGAAATAAAAAAAAGAAAATTTGTTAAATTATTTAAAATGCTGGATGAAAATAAACATAAATAAATATGATTTTGATTGAGATACAATATCATATTTAGGGTACCAAATTTCTAAAAAAATACTATTATATCAGATCCAATGTTAATTAAGAAAATTTCAAAGGTATTTATGCCTACTGATAAAAAGGAATTAGAATCTTTTTTTATAATTGGTTAATATTTATAATAGGTACCTAAAGATACTAATCTGTCTCTTTCCTCCAGTTACCAATTAAATAATAGGGTTTTATAGCCTTGGCTGGCAACTAGTCTACCGCAGAAAGCAATGGCAACCTACTGCGGGATAATCTTCTGCCCAGTCAGTCATGTCTCGAAAGAGATATGATCGATTAAGCGTGTATCACGTATGACACTTAACTGACTAACTGAATATAATAGTTGAAAATATGATTAAGGCTTCTACTGGGTATAAAGTGGGGGATCGGTTTTCTACTGTTATGAAGTAATAAACTGATCCCCTACTAATTACTACTTGATAATATAATATATCTCTTGCTCCTCTAGCTATGAGCCAAATAATGAGACAGATTGGGTTCTATAGCCTTGGCTGGCAACCAGTCTACCGCAGAAAGCAATGGCAACCTACTGCGGGATAATCTTCTGCCCAGTCAGTCATGTCTCGAAAGAGATATGATCGATTAAGCGTGTATCACGTATGACACTTAACTGACTGACTGAATATAATAGTTGAAAACATGATTAAGGCTTCCACTGGGCATAAAGTGGGGGATCAGTTTTATATTGTCATGAAGTAATAAACTGATCCCCTACTAATTACTACTTGATAATATAATACATCTCTTGCTCCTCTAGCTATCAGTCAAATAACAGGTCAGATTGGGTTCTATAGCCTTGGCTGGCAGCCAGTCTACAGCAGAAAGCAATGGCAACCTAATACAAAAGGGAGGTTACGTTAACTATAGATACACGCTGCGTCATCATTTTTATCGTCAGAAGGCCATCCAATAATGTAGCTTTGAAGAAGATTGAGAGCAACAAAAATAAATTATTAAAATATTGGGAACAAGGTATTGGCCATTGGAGAACGGACAGAGCTCGATTATTCCTATTTGTCTACGGCTATATCTTGTTGAATACACCGGTTCCCGTCCGATCACCGAAGTTAAGTAACATCGAGCCTGGTCAGCCAGTACTTAAATGCGTGACCATTTGGGAAAACCAGGTGCTGTAAACGTAAGAACCAAGAATGGTCCACCGCTCCTCCAGGTTTGGGGGTTGGGTGCAGGGCTGACAATCATGCCCCCTAAAAAGCAGTTTGTTACAGAAACAGCAACAAAAAAAAGTTGCTGCCCTATGCACCGTCTGGGTGTGATGGAGAAATGATGATGATGAAGAAGTTCCTATTAAAGTCGGACTATTAACCTATACTTGATAATATAATACATCTCTTGTTCCTCTAGCTATGAGTCAAATAACCTTAGAAAAAGACCTGGCAAAATTTGATTCTTCCAGAATTCTAAGGTGATCAATACATTTAATGTCATATTATTTTGGTATTGTAAAAAGAAATACATTACCGTGTGTTGATGCGCTATCAAGGTGACAATTTAGTATGAATAAACAAAAACAAAAAACAAAAAAGGAATCCTGTATTAAAAACTATTACATTGCGTTGAAAATGACATATTATTTCTACAAAGTGTGACATTAGAAACGCTAGATGATCCAACATTAAGAAAGATTGCTGAGGGACTAAGAAGAAAGAAGTGGAGTAAATTTTCCAACGCTGAAAGACCTTATAAAGAAATAGGGCATAGATTAACCCTATAAAATAACATTATTTGCAATAGACACGTGAGAGTACCACCAGAAATAGTAAGAAAACATGTTTTAAAAATTTCCGTAATAATGTGTGTTGTGGATCCCGGGAATGAGAACCGCACAAATAAAGGAACAGCAATCAGAAATTGAGATAGAAAAATAAGTATATCAAACGTAAGGATACAAACGTGAACTACTCGGATGAGCTTAAGTCACTGATGCCTCCTCAACAGGTGTTTACTCGTGCAACTAGACTGGCAACTGGGTCCCACCCATTCACAGTCAGGTTAGCCAAATGCAGAGGACAATTCTACTCCTGCAGCTTCCTCTCTCGCACTTCCCGCCCGTGGAACTCGCTCCCGTATTCTTGCTTTCCTGACGGCTACAACCTCCAGAAATTTAAATGCAAAGTCAATACTCATCTACTAACCACTGGCTTCTAGCTCTCTCCCCTCCCCTGTATAACCTTCCCTTTCTCCCCACCTATGTATCTGTCATCGCACCTGCTTTCTCAGCTTTCTATTGTCCTTTTCTAACTAGTTTGTACTCCTCATTCTTTTCTAATTAATCTTTTTACATTTAAGTAACCCCCTGCACATCAGTGGCGTTTCCGCCTTGCTCGGGGTGAAATGATTAAAAAAAAAGTATATTAAACATAGGGATACAAACTTGAACGAAGGTTAGTAGTTCAGGAATACGAGTTAGTAAGAGGTATATACAAGTCTCTGAAGTGAAGCCATAGTATGTTTAGTATGTCTACGTCGGAAGCTGACGGGTGCTGCGTAATAATCTCCTGGATGAGTGGAGCACAGAGCTACTATGAACTACTAGTGCTGTATTCTCCGTCAAACCTCGGTATCTCTCGTCTCGTTTCTTTAGCAGGATTCTAAGTATAGATGATAAAATTACAAGATATAAGGCAACTAGTGACAGAAATCAAATAAAAAATAAGCCTCCCCCATCTGCATGTTAGAGATGTGGTAGATTCCACTGAAATAGAGACTGTCGGTTTAGATACAAGAATTGTTTAGCTTGTGGCAAAATGGGACATAAAGCAGCTGTATGCAGAAAAAACAGACACACTAGTAGGGTAAGAACTACTAGAGTGGACTACGAAGACAAACAAAACACAAGAAAATACGTAGAACTTGAAATTTTAAATAGAAAGGTAAAACTACAATTAGATTCAGGATCGGATCTAACTATAATTAACCTATAAACATGGAGGAAACTAAATAGGCCGACCATGATGCATACACAAAAAATCGCCAAGTCTGTTACAGAAAAGCGGATCAATTTTGAAGGTGAAATAATCGTAAAAGAATAATGCCATGGAAAAACAAAAAGATTAAAAATATATGTTATGAAAGACACAGAAAATTTGGTAGGCACAGACTGGATGCAAAAGTTTGATGTATGGGATTTACCCATTTGCTCATTTTGCAAAAAATTAGAATGTGAGCCGTCAGAAGCTACAAAATTAAAAGAAGAATTACACAGTCACTTTCCCGACGTATAATCGATGTAACAAGTTTGCAGGTAAAATCGAGCTAAAGCAGAATGTACAGCCTGTATTCAAGGAAAAGCGAAACGGACCTTTCGCAGCCAAAGACAAAATAGATAAAGAGCTAGATAGATTGGTACAAATTGGGATCCTTTCACAAATCGAATTCAATGAATGGGCGGCACCAGTGGTCTACGTAATGAAAAATCCGGAGAAACTCGTGTTTGTGCAGATTTCTCGACTGGATTAAACAACGCTATCAAAGATTATCACTATCCATTGCCAAGCCCGGAGAAGATATTTACCAAGCTTAACGGTATTTTCGAAAATTGATTTAAGAGAAGCTTATCTGCAGATTCCGGTAGAAGAAGAAAGTACAAGCATATTATGTATCAACACCAACAAAGGACTTTATAGATTCAACAGATTACCATTTGGGATAAAAGTAGCTCCGTAAATCGTTCAACAGACAATGGATACCATGCTCAGGGGACAGAACTTTGCTACTACTTATATAGATGACATTATATAGATGACATTCTAATCAAAAGCGATATTGTGGAAGAACACGCAACGCATATTAAAGACGTTTTTAAAAGAATATAGGATTTTGGGTTTAAAGTAAAGGAGAAAAAATGTGCTTTTTCTTAAACGAAATCAAATACTTAGGCCATATAATTAACGGAAGTTGCAGAAAACCAGATCCAGATAGGGCATCAGTAATAAAAAATATGCCTGAGCCGAAAAATGTCTCAGAGTTCCAAAGGTTTCATGGTCTAGGAAACTATCACGGTAAATTCATTGAATACATGCACAAATTGAGGGCACCTCTCAATGAACTATTGAAAAAAGACAACCATAAACTGTTTACACGAATTATTCGCAATATTTGGCGTAGTAGATTGCCTTGTAACGGACAATGGCACTCAATTCAACTCGAGCGATTTCCAAGTATTCTGCGAGACTTATCAAGTAAAACATATGATAATAGCACCTTATCATCCACGGTCTAATGATCAAGCCGAAAGTTTTGTGGACACTCTAAAGGGAGCCTTGAAAAAGGCAGACGACGTACCAACGGAAAGGGTAATACAACAGTTTTCCGAACGGAAACACACCATCTGGCCTTTCACCAGCTGAAATGACGTTTGCTCGCAAATTACAGGTCTGTTTTTGAGAAATTGTTACCAGAAAAAAATAAAAACCGGAAATACAGCCATAGTCACATTCAAGGTTGCAGTTCTTACAATAGTGCAGAAAATTGATGATATATATATATAAATGACAAGATGTTTGTGTGCGTGTCTGTGTATCTCTCTGTATGCCCTTTATACAAATCCACAATTTTTATCCGATTCTCACCAAACTTTACACAAATATTTTTTAGGCTGAGTCTGAGCTTTCAAATTAAGCGAACGGGTCTATTTCAGAACGTTCAAAAATAATATGGTATACCGGGAACCAGGAATGATAATAAACAAACTGGGGAATGTTATGTACACAATACAAGGATAAACATTCACCTACAGGAGTCATATAAATCAAATACAGAAAACAAGGATAGAGGAGCCAAGCTCGTCACGTTCAGAAAATGACGACGCGACAGAGGAAATCTTTGAAGCTTTTGAGACTCAAAGAGCACAAGTAGGAACAGAAATTAGAAGAACAAACAGGAAACGAAAATTTATGGAACCGCTAATCATAGACCACAAGCGAAAAAAGTATTAACTCCCCACAAAAAAGAAGCTGGGGAAGGGGTGTTGTGGGATCTCCCCTTTTTCTATAATAATAGACTCGACTTGAGTATACTTATACTCCTGTCATGTAAAGATCCGTAAATTTCCGAACGATACTGAAGTTTCACAGAGAATACCGCGTTAGTAGTCATATTAACTCTGAGATCTACTCATCAAGAATAGTATTACACAACACCCATCAGCTTACGACGTGCGCGTATTAATTCTAGCACGGCTTCACTTCAAAACTTGTATATATTCCTTACTAATCGTATTCCTGGATTACTAACCTGCATTCAAGTTTGTATCTTTACGTTTAATATGACTTATTTTTTCTATCTCAAATATCTGTTTTGTTGTTCATTATTTTGTGCGGTTCCTCACCCGGAATCCAACACATCTATCTATCTATCTATCTATCTATCTATCTATCTATCTATCTATCTATCTATCTATCTATCTATCTATCTCATTCTGTTCTGATCTATCTATCGCATTCTGTTCTTATCTATCTATCTATCTATCTATCTATCTATCTATCTATCTATCTATCTCATTCTGTTCTGATCTATCTATCGCATTCTGTTCTTATCTATCTATCTATCTATCTATCTATCTATCTATCTATCTATCTATCTATCTATCTGTTTTGTTGTTCATTATTTTGTGCCGTTCCTCACTCGGAATCTATAACAGGATGTGCGTTGTGGTGCAGTAGATATCGGCTCTAAAAGACGACAAATCGGAGAGCTGAGTTTGAATTCCATTTGAATTTGTTGGACTCACAAGCAAATACTTTGGGGGAAAAGTATTAATCCGTCTCTTCCCTCAAGCTATTGGTCAAATAACAGGACAGATTGAATTCTATAACCTTGGTTGGCAATCAGTCTATTGCAAAAAGTAATGACAATCTACTGCGGGAAAATCTTTTTAAGTCATGTCGTTTTCCAGAAAGTCGTGTTCACTCAAACGTGTATCATGTATGGCACCTTAACTGAATAAAGAGGCTGTATCCATATGAACGCGTAAACCATTCTATGCTCTATCAACGCTGGAAAGTAATGACAGTGATGCAAGAGTGCATGTCTAGCAGAAATACGCCATTACCTGGTCGAATCTGAGTCTTGTAAAGATAAGATGTGGGAGCAGGAGTCACGTGGTAAAAAGATTTTGGTTGGTTGGTTGTTTTGTTTTTATGGCATATCAACCTCGGCGGGTCATTTATTGCCAACTAAATTTTTTTTTATTGCTGATAATATCTTTTTCTTTCAACAATTTATTGTTGTTTTTATATAAGTTTTTGTGTCTAGTAATACTTTTTTTCTTTTCGAGTATCAAGATTCATTGGGATTTGTTTTTCAGGGCAAGGTCCCCAAGTCCTACCCTTGTTATTTAACCCACAACTGGAGGGAAGGGACGGATTAATACCTTCCCAAGGGTACCAGTGCTTAAGTGAATGCAGGGTATTCAACTGGAATTCGAACTCGGCTCACCGATTTCTCTTTCCGTGCCGATATCCACTGCACCACAACGCACATCTGTCACTAAACATTCACTGCACCTGGTATTTCCAAGCGGTCACCTATCTAAGTATTGACCAGGCTCAACGTTGCTTAACTTCGGTGATCGAGCGAGAACCAGGGTATTCAACGTCATATGGCCGTAAGCACGCACATCCGTCACTAAATGCCTACAGCACCTGGTATTTCCAAGCGTTCACCCATCTAAGTACTGACCAGGCTCAACGTTGCTTAACTTCGGTGATCGAGCGAGAACCGGTGTATTCAACGTGATAGGCCGTAAGTCCTGGTAAAAAGAAATGATACCATGGAGTGGGGCGGTTTCTGCGCATGTATTTTCATGCATTTATTACTTTTGGTGTTTACATATTATTGCTTCCGGGTTTAGAATATGCAACTACTACTCTTTTCGTTTTAATAGGACTCAAGGTAAATAGGAAAAATGGGGCGTTTTATAAGTAAACAAATCAAGAAGGAGGCGGTGGACAAGGGATAAAAACAAGAATAAGAAAATGTTTGAAACAAAACTGTGAGTGGGGAAAATCGCAAAGAAGGTTCGAATTACACAGCGAAAGACGAGATGAAAAGAAGCAAATACTTGAAAAAAGAAAAATACAGGATTTGCTATTTTTACATCTAAATAGAGGAAAAGTCATGTTTTATGAGACATCAAAAGAAAATATTGTCAACGGGGGGAGGGGCTAAGAGAACAGCTGAAATAAATTTGGAAGCAGAAAGAAGGGAGAGCGAAAGTGTGAATGAAATAAAAAGCTAACTAGGAAAGAAAGAAAGAAAGAAAGAAAGAAAGAAAGAAAGAGAAATAAGACGACTAGAAATGTCAAAAGTAAAATAAAAATAAAAGGTGACATCGAAAGAAAGAAAAAAAGAAAGAAAAAAGAATTAAGACAAGTAGAAATTTTAAAAGTGAATGAAAAATAAAATGTGAAAAGGAACGAGATGAGAAAGAAAGAAAGAAAGAAAGAAGCGGAAATAAGGCAAATAGAAATGCCGAAAGTGAAAGAAAAATAAAATGTGAAAAGAAAAGAAATGAGAAAGAAAGAAAGAAAGAAAGAAAGAAAGAAAGAAAGAAAAAGAAAGAAAGAAATGAGCAGTAGAAATAAAACAAGGAATAATGTAGAAAGTAAAGGAAAAAGTTACAAGGAAAGGGAAAAGAAAGAAAGAAAGAAAGAAAGAAAGAAAGAAGGAAAGAAAGAAAGAAAGAAAGAAGACGACTACAAATTTTGAAAGTGAAAGGAAAATAGAGGTTGACAAGAAAGAAAGAAAGAAAGAAAGAAAGAAAGAAAGAAAGAAAGAAAGAGAAACATGACGACTACAAATGTAGAAAGTGAAAGGAAAATAAAAGGTGACAAAGAAAGAAAGAAAGAAAGAAAGAAAGAAAGCAAGAAAGCAAGAAGGAGAAACAAGAAATGTCGAAAGTGAAGGGGGGGAAATGGTAACCCGGTAAGGGAGGATAAAATAAGGATGAAGAATGATGAAAGAAAGAAAGAAAGAAAAAAAAAAGAAAAAAATATACTGAGATACAACTACAAAAATTTCTCTATCCAAATATAAAATCAGTTTTAAACCAAACCTTCTAAAATTATTCTTGAATTCAAATCAGACTTGCGCTCAGAGATAATAATCTCTGTTATGTTGAATATTTATTGAAAACAAAACTGGGAGGCACGATGATTGAGATATATGAATGAAGAACTCTAATAAATATCGACGCGCGTACAAAGTGGCAAGTGAAAACATGACATAAATATCGATGTTGGTAAGATGTACTTTTTGCAATGTTATCTTACCGTTTCTTTATTTTGTTCCATAGCGATCATTTTATTAACAGACAGACGAATTTCAGTCCTTTCTACTTTGTGGCACAGCGGCACTTTTGCACGCGTCTACATTTTTGATGGAAAGGTTGGTTGGTTGTTTTGTTTTTATAGCATACTAGCAGTATAGCCCGGCGTTGCTCGGGCGTAATGAAAGCTTTAAAACTAATACATGGTCATGGAGCTCAGACTCAGCCTAAAGAATATTTGTGTAAAGTTTGGTGAGAATCGGATAAAAATTGTGGATTTGTATAAAGGACATAAAGACAGATAAACAGACACGCACACAAACATCTTGTCATTTATATATATATCATCAATTTTCTGCACTATTGTAAGAACTGCAACCTTGAAACTTCTAAATATCATTTCTTATGTCTTTGTCTATGAGTGTATCAAATTTTTTTTTTTATCTGTTTTTTTTTCGATTATCGGTTATCGATATTTATCGAGGGTACCTCAACACAAAACCTAGCTAAGAACACTCGCAGACGCTTATTGTACAACTGTGTAAATCTTCAAGAAAATCAGTTCAGCCGTTTCGGAGTCTATAGGTAACGGATACACACACACACACACACACACACACACACATGCACACACAGACAAAGTTCCATTTATAAATAAGTTTAGATTAGATCACATTCATATAAATATAACAAGTATCTTTTGATTAATAGCAATCCATCGTAAAGTCTGAGATAATATGTGTGTGTGTGTGTGTGTGTGTGTGTGTGTGTGTGTGTGTGTGTGTGTGCATTTTTGCGAATCTTCTATTTTTCCCTAGAATAATCAGAAACGTAAATTCCGAAAGACAAAAAACAGTCTATAGATAATGGACACACACACACACACGCACGCACGCACGCACGCAGAGACAAAGTTCTATTTATAAATAAGTTTAGATCAACCTCGGCGGGTCATTTATTGCCAATTAATATTTTTTTAAATTTATTTATTGCTGGTAATATCTTTTTCTTTCAACAATTTATTGTTGTTTTTTAAATAAGTTTTGTCTCTAGTAATATTTCTTTATTTTCGAGTATCAAGATTCATTGGGATTTGTTTTTAAGGGCAGGGTCCCCAAGTCCTACCCTGTTATTTAACCGATAACTGGAGAGAAGGGACGGATTAATATCTTTTCCAAGGGTACCAGTGCTTAAGTGGATGCAGAGTATTCAACTGGAATTCGAACTCGGCTCACGGATTTCTCTTCGCGAGCCGATATCCACTGCACCACAACGCACATGCGTCACTATACGCTTACAGCACCTGGTATTCCCAAGCGGTCAGCCATCTAAGTACTGACCAGGCTCAACGTTGCTTAACTTCGGTGATTGAGCGGGAACTGGTGTATTCAACATGATATAGCCGTAAGCCCTCATAAAATGTCCCTCATAAAATAAATGGAGATAAATAAAAGAAAATTGTCCGTTGATGCAATCGATCATGCATTACTGTGGAGTCTGGAAAGTTTTGGTGCAGTGGATATCGGCTCGGAACGACAAATCGAGGAGCATAGTTCGAATTCCAGTTGAATTCATTGCATTCACTTACGCGCAAATAACATTAGGAAAGGTATTAATCCGTTTCTTCCTTCTAGTTATGGGTTAAATAACAGGACAGATTGGGTTCTATAGCCTTGGCTGGCAACCAATCTACCGCAGAAAGCAATGACAACCTACTGCGGGATAATCTTTTGCCCAGTCATTCATGTCTCTTTCGAGACATGATCGCCCAAGCGTGTATCACGTATGGCACTTAACTGACTGCCTGACTACAGGAAACACAGGACACGAGCACCTTTAAAAACAAGGGATTTTTAAATAAGTCGCAGGTGACTTGCAGATTCAGTTTCATCGGGTTAAAACAATAGGGCACTTAGTATGAATCAAACTCAATTTGAAAATGCTCGTGATATTAATATTTAGCTTGGTTTGGCAAAAGGCTAAAATGTTAGAGCTTCCATAACATCAGAACTCATTCAGCCATATTTACTGTCATGATAGGACCCATTTCGATTATTTTATGTTACTCAAATAACACAAGTTAAGATCACTGTCTATCATTTATCCCCGGCAATACTGGATTGCCTTACTGGTAAATAAATGACACAGTATTATTTAAATTAGGAAGAGATTCAGCTTAAAACAATTGCTGAATTCATCTTATATATGTTAAACGACTAAATACCTAGGAAGTGTTCTAACAGAAGATGGAATGTGCAACACGGAAATCCGAAGATAAATTGTCATGGCCAAAGATGCATTCCAGAAGCTGAGCAGAGTATTAAGAGACAGGAAAATTTTGCTGGAAACAAAGAGGAGAGTACTGGATTGCTATTTCTGTCCTTCAATATGGCAGTGAATGCTGGACAATATCAACAAGGATGAAGAAAAGACTTGAAGCAACCGAAATGTGGTTCTACACAAGCATATTGAATATAAAGTGGGGAATCAATTTTATATAACAATCAATATATAGACTGACCCCTCACTTTGTGGTCACAGCAGTTTCTATACATTTATATTCCTGAGATCCAAAAGCACAAGGATGCATTCCAGGAGTTGAGTAGAGTATTATGAGACAAGAAAATTTCGCTGGAAACAAAGAAGTGAGTACTGGATTGTTATGTGATGTCTGTCCTTCAATATGGCAGTGAATGCTGGACAATCTCATCAAAGATGAAGGAAAGACTTGAAGCGACTGAAATGTGGTTCTACAGAAGGATGCTGAGAATATAATGGATTGAGCATGTGAGCAATGAGGAGGTTTGGGAGAGAATGGAAACGAAAAGGCTTCTAATGTTTAACATCAGGAAAAGATAGCTAAAGTTCTTGGGATATGTAATGAGGAAAGAGGGCTTGGAGTATCTGAAACTCTGGGGTCAGATAAGACAAAGGAAATCAACGTGTGACATAGATGACAGGCTTGTGCAAGTGGATGTCGGAGCGGATTATAGGTGAGGAACAGAAGAAAGCGTGCTAGGAATAGGAAGATGTGGAAGGGTGTGATCGCTCAAGCCTTGAAGAGAAGAAGAAGAACAAGAAAAGAAAAAGAAGAAGAAAAGAAAATGAAAAGAAGAACAACAGAAGAAGAACAAAAAAAGAAGAACAAAAGAAGAAAAGAAGAAAAGAAGAAGAAGGAAAGAAAAGAAGAAGAAAAGAAGAACAACAACAACAAAAGAAGAAAACAAAAAAGGACAAAAGAAGAAGAAGAGGAAAAAAGGAGAAGAATAGAAGAAGAAAAGAAGAAAAGAAGAAGAAGAAGGAAAGAAAAGAAGAAGACGAAAAGAAGAAGAAAAGAACAACAACAAGGAAGAAAAAAAGAATAAGAAAAGAAGAAGAAAAGAAGAAGAAAAGAAGATGAAAAGAAGAAGAACAACAACAAAAGAAGAAAACAAAAATGACAAAAGAAGAAGAATAAGAATAAGACGAAGAAGAAAAGAAGAAGGAAAGAAGGAAGAAGAAGGAAAGAAAAGAAGAAGAATAAGAAGAACAAAAGAAGAACAACAGCAACAAAAGAAGAAGAAAAAGAACAACAACAACAAAAGAAGAAGAAGAAAAGAAGAAGAAGAAGGAAAGAAGGAAGAAGGCAAGAAAAGAAGAAGAAAAGAAGAAGAATAAGAATAAGACGAAGAAGAAAAGAAGAAGGAAAGAAGGAAGAAGAAGGAAAGAAAAGAAGAAGAATAAGAAGAACAAAAGAAGAACAACAGCAACAAAAGAAGAAGAAAAAGAACAACAACAACAAAAGAAGAAGAAGAAAAGAAGAAGAAGAAGGAAAGAAGGAAGAAGGCAAGAAAAGAAGAAAAGAAGAAGAATAAGAATAAGACGAAGAAGAAAAGAAGAAGAAAAGAAGAAAAGAAGAAGAAGAAATGCAGAAAAGAAGCAGAAGGAAAGAAGAAAAAAAGAAGAAGAAGAAGAAGAAGAAGAAGAGGAAAAAAGAAGAAATTAATCATAATGACATTAAAACAATTGAAGTCAAAAAGAGCTTTTTGCTGTGTATTCAATTTCTATTCTTCCAAATAGATTAGAAGAAGTAATCACTACGTATTTAATATTATTGATTGTATGCCAATGATCAAGTACTGATCTGAATATAGGGGTCGGCTGGTGTTAGAAGATTAGTGATCAAAACAATATCCTAGATAAACATGCGTCAAATGGGGCAGCAACAGGCGCTGATTTGCTTTGTTGTCCTTTTATAAGATAAGAAATAAGCGGCAATAGGCAAATAAGGCAAAACTTACGATATTATGAGACAACAGCGGATTGTCTGGCACTGGGCCAAATAATTTAAAATGTGATAAAATTTAGTGGAGGGAAAAAGTCATTATCACAAAGGATAATGTGAACGAAAAAGATTCTTTTATCAGAAAAATTATTATATTATTATAATCGTAATCGATACCGTATTAACTGGTTCGATATATACACTATATCTAGAGGAGTATGAAGGGGTGTCGTAACATTTTCAGCTTGAACGCAATTCCATCAGGGGAGACGGAATGTTTATATCGGAATTTTGGCGGGAATTTGGAAGCAACAGCATTATACTCACAGGCACTCCTTCACCAACCCTAGTTTAAAATACCAAACTGCGCTTTCTAGGAAATACTGGGATTTTTTTTTTTTTAATCGTGTCACCCCAAGCAAGGCATTCCACTGCCAATATAGCGCAGAGGGTTACATAGAGGGATTGGGTATAGGAAATGTCAGAAGGAGAGTGATATACGACTTAGGATGTACATAGGGAGAGAGTTGGAGAGAGTGGGTGTGAGTTAGTGTGTTAGGAGGTGTCTATTGACCTTACATTTAAACTCCTGGAGGTTGTAGTCGTCGGGGAAGCAAGCATGCGGTAGGGAATTCCACAGGCGGGAAGTGCGAGGAAAGAAGCTGTTGGAGTAGAAATTGCGGTTACATTTCATCGGTTTCACTGTAAAAGGGTGCGACCTAGTTGCCAATCTAGTATCTCGTGCAAATTCACATCTGGTGAGCACCAGTGATTTAAGTTCGTCAGAGCAGAAGCCATGAAAATATTTATAGAAGAGGTACAGGGAAGCCACATCACGCCGGTGAGAGAGTGACTGCAGGCGGTCAGCCAAGTCGGTATCAATCACATTAAGAAAGTAACTTAGATCCCTAAATAAAACGGGGACTCATAGGCAAGTCTAGAATCCCTAATAGCTTAAGAGACAGGTGTAATCTATGCCTGACAGAAAAAAATGAAAATTTAAAAATTTCAAGACTAAAATATTCTCCTTAAGAAACGAAGGGAGATCATAAGTTTGTGTCGCCATAAAAATAATTTTAAATGACAATAATCAGAAATATAAATGACAATGATTATCCTATTCCCCTAATTAGTCCCGATAAAAAAATTGCAAAATTTTTTTAAAAAGTTGACCTAGCAGTTACCTCCACGCCACTTACCCTGCTAACCCTAGGATCAGGCCACTACTAAGAAAAAATTACTACTGGCTCTGTCTCCCAGCCCAACCCAGAGAAAAACCAATACATCCCAACCCCTTCCTTTACCTAAACTAACCTCTGGCTTTAGAATTTTCTTCACTCTCTGTTTATAAGGGGTCGAAGAATGCATGTTTTAAAGTGACACGTTAAAAATGGCTATTTCCCCACTAAGTTTTATCTGAATTTATATATATATATAATATTTACGCTCTCACACCCTGATTCAGCACTCTGGAGGAGGGGTAGACTTTGAAAAACAGTAGCCACTCTAGCGTGAACGCATTGCTCATTCATTAAAAATGAATTGGAGCACTCTGACTGTTGGGCGCGTAATATGATATGCGCTAAAAAAGACTGCCTTCGTCCGCCGAACGCCCCGTGGCCCAGGGGTAGAGCCGCCGACTGACGCCAGTTCGGTCGGGTTTCGAGCCTGGGTTAGGGAGCAATCGGAGTCTAACCGTACTGATGAGCTGTGATACAGCGAAACAGATCTGTCTGCGGATGACAATATATATATATATATATATATATATATATATATATATATTCCATTTGTAAACGAGGTATGACGTGATCTAGGTTTCTATCATGAGTGTTGTCTTCAAACGATTTAGTTGCAAGGAATTATAATGTCTTCATTCAAAAATTCCCTGCTACCTAAGCGTTAAAAAAAAACAAAAAAAAACACTGTTACATGAGCGTTCTTAAAAAAACGGTTAACGGTAAAATCAGTTATTGAAAATCGCCTGAAGACACCACTGATGGTAGAAACCTAGGTCGCGTAATAACTCGTTTACAAATGAAAAATATTGAAAAGTTCTAAAATATAATTGTATTAAACGCTTTTTAATACAAATGTGCACTTGTCTAATCACCTTATGACCAGAAACGAAGTAATTAAACCATATATATATATATATATATATATATATATATATATATATATATATATATATATAATGTAGTATACTTGGTATGTAATCCGGGTAAATTCCAAAGGAGACGAACTCGAGAGAACTCAATGTTAAATTCATTTATTTCAACAGAGTAATATTTTACATAACGGATTTTGAATTATTAGTTTGGATTATGCACATTTCGACGCTCTTGTTCTTCAGATCCAAATCAATGTATATATATATGAGTTATGGTAGCAAATGTAACCGGAAAAAACATTATTTTGACATAATCATTCCAATTGAACAAGTGTTCGATCCTCACTTAGTGTCCCATACTTTCCTTCTTGTGCCACATCTAATCTACGCTTAGAAAATCACCATATTCATGACGTTGTACCATCGTTTATTACCTGAAGAAGGAGGAAATGTTCTTACTTGCGACGAATGTATTTACCTGTGAATCGGAAATCCCAAACATTTTGACTCCCTCATTCTTACATGAAAAAAGACTACTTTCCAAATTAGCTTACGTAGGAATAAACACGTCGAAAAACTCATAAATAATACCGCCTTTTGTACTTTTAGCCACATTTCTACAAAGGTTAACAGTGTCGGAAATTTACAGATGTAACGGGTCTCCTGATTGGCTGATTTAACCCGAACCTCGTTTTGAACTTTAGGCGGGCTTTACCAGAGGTTTTATGTTTTTTTTACACGATGGTTTTGTTCACTCCTTTTTTCAGCTAGCACGAACAGTATCGGACGTATTTGTGCCGCTCCGGATTTTTGTTGCAGCAGGGCCTAAATTGGCGCCCACTTGTCTCGCTATATCGAGACCATCTTACCAATTCTTTGTAATCTTTTAGGCTAATGCCACAACTTTGTAACAGAGAAAATCTCTTGTTACCCTTCTTAC
Organism: Ascarosepion bandense; assembly: GCA_037127315.1. Lineage (NCBI taxonomy): Eukaryota > Metazoa > Mollusca > Cephalopoda > Sepiida > Sepiidae > Ascarosepion > Ascarosepion bandense. Next base: position 278,758 of record JBBBDQ010002053.1, read on the forward strand.
CTTAAAAAGGATACCCTATGGGCAAAGCCTTGCCTTCCTAGAGAAAAATTCTCTAAGCACTATCATCTTATACCAAGATAAGAAACTGTGAAAGAAGCTGACCCAGAAGAAAGTTCCTGTACGTCGCGGATCGCAGTTCCTTGTGTCTTTTTCATCCCACTCCTAGACGGAGGATACTATACCAAGCTAAGCAGAGAAAAGAGACTATACCAAGCTACACTGTAGCAGCAAAATTCAGCATATTTTTGCAAGACAAATAAATTGTTTTTTCTATACCAGGTATGTCTTGTTATGTTTGATAATTTCCTTTCACTGCTTAAGCGCTAAGCTATGTGAATATATTTCTCACAACAGATCTTCGTAATGAAGAAAACCATTCCAGCTGGTTGAAATGTGTTTAATAGTAAAAGAAACGGACTTGCCATTCTGTTATATCTCTCTTTGAAGAAGAAAAGGATTCATCTACTCCATTCTCTACTCCCAAGACATTACTTTTTTCTCTCTTTTATTCCGATGAAACAAAAAATAGACCAAACTAAGGATGCCTCTACACGTCTGACTGCGATTGAAGTGAAACAATTATAAACGATATCATATTATTAGAGCGCATATTATCCATATCACAAGGTTTTTTTTTCTAGAAAGATTCTTTTTTTTATAAACTTACCTTATCAAAGAAGTTATAAAGAGACTGATTTCAATGCAGGCAAGTATATATATATTTTTTTTTAATCATTTCACCCCGAGCAAGGCAGAAACGCCACTGATGTGCAGGGGGTTACATAAATGTAGAAAGATTAGTTAGAAAAGAGTGAGGAGTACAAACTAGTTAGAAAGGAACAATAGAAAGCTGAGAAAGCAGGTGCAATGACAGATACATGGGCGGAGAGAACGTGAAGATTATACAGGGGAGGGGAGAGAGCTAGAGTCCAGTGGTTAGTAGGTGAGTATTAACTTTGCTTTTAAATTTCTGGAGGTCGTAGTCGTCAGGAAAGCAAGAATACGGGAGTGAGTTCCACAGGCGGGAAGTGCGAGAGAGGAAGCTGCAGGAGTAGAATTGTCCTCTGCGTTTGGCTAACCTGACTGTGAATGGGTGGGACCCAGTTGCCAGTCTGGTTGTACGGGTAAACACCTGTTGAGGAGGCATCAGTGACTTAAGCTCATCCGAGCAGAAGCCATGAAAGTATTTATAGAAGAGGCAGAGGGAGGCCACATTTCGACGATGGGAAAGTGGCTGCAGACGAGTCGCCAGATCAGTACCTATCACATTACAGACTCTTCTTTGGAGCTTGTCAAGAACACTGAGGAGAACGGCAGGGGCACCTGACCATAAATGGCAGCAGTACTCCATGCACGGACGGATGGTTGACTTGTATATATGCAGGATGGATTGATGAGGAAGGTAGCAATGAATGACCATATATGATTTACATCAGACAAAAAATATTTCTTGGAGAAGAATTTTCTACTTAGGCGTGCATCATCATAACAAACGCTAATAAAAAGAAAGTTAAAAGTATATATTCAAATGTACTTAATTCTTTATAAGTGCTGAGGTAGAGTAAAAGTTATCAGCGCATAACACGTAAAGAACGAATCGAAAGGAGGCCCATCTTCCTTTGCAATCGGGTCTTCAATATGGAAGTGAATGCTGGACAATATCATCAAAGATGAAAGAAAAACTTGAAACAACTTAAATCTGGTTCTACAGAAGGATGCTGAGAATATCATGGATCGAGCATGTGGACAATGATGAGGTCTTAGAAATGATGGAAACAAAAGGAAATTAATACCGAGCATCAGGAAGAGACCTCTAAAGTTCCTGGGACATGCAATGAGGAAGGAAGGCTTGGAGAACCTGATACTAACAGGCCAGATAGAGGGAAAAAATAGACAGGGGAAAGTAACGGATAACATATTTGAAGGATCTAATCAGGTAATACGCGGACGATACAGTACTGATTGCGGACACGGAAAGGAAACTGCAAGATCTCATACAGGAAGTAGCAGTGGAGAGTGACAAGAAGGGACTACAAATAAACTTTAAGAAAACTGAGTGCATGGTCATCAGCAAAAGATACAACCCAAAATGCCAAATACAGGTGGGGGATAACAGAATCAAACAAGTCCAAGAATTTAAGTACCTAGGAAGTGTTCGAACAGGAGATGGAAAGTGCGACACGGAGATCCGAAGGCGAATTGGCATGGCAAAAGACGCGTTCCAGAAGATGAGCAAAATACTAACACACAAGAAAATCTCAATAGAAACGAAGAAAAGAGTGCTAGACTGCTACGTGATGTCAGTTCTTCAATACGGCTGTGAATGCTGGACAATATCATCGAAAATGAGGACAAAACTAGAAGCGGCCGAAATGTGGTTCTACAGAAGGATGCTACGGATATCGTGGACTGAGCATACAAGCAACGACGAAGTGTTAGAAAGAATGGCAACAAAAGGAAATTGATGCTGAGCATCAGGAAGAGACAACTGAAGTTCCTGGGACATGCAATGAGGAAGGAGAGCCTGGAGAACCTGATACTGACTGGACAGATAGAAGGAAGGAGAGACAGAGGAAGGCAGCGGATAACATATTTGCAGGGTCTGATCAGGTGGATAACGGAACGGGGGTTGCCAGGAGCAACAGGAGCAAACATACTAAGAGCCACAAGGGGTAGGGAGACGTGGAGATCCATGATCGCCTACGTCCTGAAGGGACAAGGCACATAGAAGAAGAAGAATCAGGTAAATAATGGAACGAGGGTTGCATGGTGTAACAGGAGAAGGCATGCTAAGAGCCACCAGGGATAGGGAAACGTGAAAGGCCATGATCGTCTTCGTCCTGAAAAGATAGAGCAGATAGAAGAAGAAGAAGAAGAAGAAGAAGAAGAAGAAGAAGAAGAAGAATTCACGCCAAAGAAAAGCGATAATACCATTAAGATGTAAGTTCGTTTTTATTAAGTTTGCGGCCTTTTTTATTCATACTATACTGTTTTTTCGGTGATTTAGTGAAGGTACCTAATATATATATATATGTATTGCTTTAAACAATATTGACGTCATTGTGCTAACCCGAGGAACCTTTTGACCAACACTTTTTAAAGGTATTCGTTGGCGTTATTATAAATAATAAAGCAGAACAAGGACAAACAACAAAAGTTTTACTTACAAAACGGGGGAAAGAAGGAGCTCGTATAAAAGTAAATTTTAATCAAATAATTAAAATGTAAAGGGGTGTGTAAATACACAGCTCCATAAGAATGATAAAATAGAAAAATATAACCCTCACAGACCCTCCAGTATTTGTAAGAAGCGAATAAATCGCTCTTTCTGCCCGCACAGGCTCGGTTGAGTGAATCTTAACGCCAACGAATACCTTTGAAAAGTGTTGGCCGAAAGGTTCCTCAGGTTAGCACAATGACGTCAATATTGTTTAAAGCAATTTGTTGTTTCTCTGCGTACAAATCTTTGTTTATATATATATATTTCATGCTTCGAAAACGAAGTTGATATCTAATAACCACCACAGACAATCGTCCCTCACGCCCATTAACATGGGTCAGGCTTCTCTCCCTGAAAGTAAAACACTGCGTCTCCTCGGATTAACTCTCACACCAGACCTCAAGTGGAATAACTATATTGAATCCATAGCTAAATCCGCTGCTAATAAAATCGGTTCTCTGTGTAGGGCCAGGAAGTTTTTTTTCCGCCTGAAACCATCCTGCACATATACAGATCGACCATCCGCCCGTGCATTGATTATTGCTGCCATATCTGGTCGGGTGCTCCTGCTATCCACTTAGGTGTCCTCGACCGAATCCAACGGAGAATCTGTAATGTGATTGATCCCTACTTGGCAGCTAGGATACAGTCGCTTTCTCACTGACTCAGTGTGGCTTCCCTGTGTCTCTTCTACAAATACTTTCACGGCTTCTGCTCCAATGAACTTAGCTCACTGGTACCCCCTATATATGAATTTCCTCGAGCCACATGATTAGCAACTAGGTTCCACCCTTCTACTGTGAAACTAATAAATTGTAAACGCAAATTCTACTCCAGCAGCTTCTTTTCTCGCAATTTCCGCCTGTGGAATTCTTATCCGGATACTTGCTTCCCCGACAGTTTCAATCTCCAAGAATTTAAATGTAAAGTCAATAGTCATCTCTTGTCTCACTAATTTACATCCTCTCTCTCATGCTTTTTTCTTCGTCCAACTCACTCTCATCAGTATTCTCTTCCTTCTCCTACTCTTTTCCTGACACCCCTTGCAACATCTCACTCCTCATAACATTCCTTCTTTTTAACCCCCTACATAACATTGGCAGTAAAATGCCTTGCTTGGGGCGACACGATTATGAGAAAAATAAAAAAATGTCTTGTTACTCAATCTGTCTTGCTATTTAACCTAGAGCTGGAGGGAGAAGACATTGATTAATACCTTCCGCAGGAGTATTTGTGCGGAAGTGAATGCGACGAATTCAAGCTGGAATTTGAATTCGGTTCTCCGATTTCTCATTCTCAGATGAGGAAGAAGTCAATGTTTCCTTGCTCTGGTCATCATCTTTAACAACGTTCATGTAAGTTGTGTTTTCAGATGAATTTGCTAATGTTGATTGTCATTACAGTTATTACAGGTACAAAGTAAGAAAAAAAAATCAAAATCAAAAACTTTCTCTTTATGTGACAATAAAGATGAGGACAATAATGCCAGTCAGTTGCCATACGTGATACACGCTTGGGTGATCATGTCCCTCTCGAGACATGACTTATTGGGAAGAAGATTTTCCCGCAGTAGGTCGCAGTTACTATCTGTGGTAGAGTGGTTGCCAGCCAAGGCTATATTACCCAATCTGTCTTGTTATTTAAACCATAACTTGGGTAAAGATGTGGATTAATACTTTTCCCAAGGGTATTTGCGCGTAAGTGAATGCAACCAATATCAACTGGAATTCGAACTCGGCTCCCCGATTTGTCGTTCTGAGCCGATATCCACTGCACCACAATGCACAACAGTGTAAATAATATAAATACTAGCAGTATAGCCCGACGTTGCTGGGGTGTAATGAAAGCTTTAAAACTAATCCATGATCTTGGAGCTCAGACACTGCCTAAAGAATATTTGTGTCATGTTTGGTGAGAATCTGATAAAAATTGTGGATTTGTATAAAGGACATACAGATAGATAAACAGACACACACACAAACATCTTGCCTTATATATATATATATATATATATATATATATTTATTTATTTTATGCACTACTGTAAGAACTGCAACCTTGAAAGTTCTGAATATCGTTTCTTATGTCTTTGTCTATGAGTGTATCAAATTTGATTAAAATCAGACCACTCCTTCTATAACCCGATTTTTTCGATTATCGATTTTTGATATTTATCAGGAGTACCTCGACACAAAACCTAGCTAAGAACACTCGTAGACGCTTATAGTACAACTGTGTAAATTTTCAAGAAAAGCGGTTCAGCCGTTTCGGAGTCTATAGGTAACGGAAACACACACACACACAGACACACAGACACACACACACACACACACAGACAAAGTTTCATTTATAAATAAATTTAGATTTGTGAAAAGGATTTGTCACTTTAACTGAGCAGGTTTCGTGAGGACACGATTATGATCCCCTTACTGATTGAGGCTAAATTTCATGCAAAAAAGAAATATCCACCGATTTTTCTTCACCCTGATATCAAGGTGAAGATAAAGCGGTGGATATTTAGTTCTAATATTTCTTGATAAAAGGTATTTTGGCAAAGAGGCATCTTCATCATATCATTTATGATGAAAATACCTGTTTGCCAAAATACCTTTTATCGAAGAGCAATCTTCGAAATAAACATTATCATAATTCAACAATATATATATATATATATATATATATATATATATATATATATATAAACTTATTTATAAATGGAACTTTGTTTGTGTGTGTGTATGTGTGTGTATGTGTGTCAGTTACCTATAGATTCCAAACCGGCTGAACCGATTTTCTTGAAAATTTACACAGAGGACATATTTAGCCTTCAAAATTCAGTTTATGACGAAAAAAAAAACTTATTCTACCTCTGGGCTACGAGCGTTCGGTAGAAGAAGGCCGACTTTTTTACGCGTATATCATTATACATGTCCAATAGCCATAGTGCTCTAATTCATTATTGAATGAGCGATGCGTATATGCCGGGGTAGCTACTGTTTTTCAAAGCCTCCCATTCTTCCAGGGTGTGAGAGCGTAAATACTATAATCATCCGCAGACAGATCTGTTTCGCTGTATCACAGCTCATCAGTACGGTTAGACATCCGATTGCTTTTTAACCCAGGATTGAAACCCGACCGAATTGGCGTCAGTCGGCGATTCTACCTCTGGGCTATGGGCGTTAGGTGGAAGAAGGCAGACTTTTTAGCGCGTATATTATCATTATACGCGCCCAATAGCCAGAGTGCTCTAATTCATTTTACTGAATGAGCGATGCGTACACGCCAGAGTAGCTACTGTTTTTCAAAGTCTACTATTCTTCCAGAGTGCTCAATTAGGGTGTGAGAGCGTAAATTATATATATATATATATATATATATATATATATGAAGCCCGAGTTTGAAACAATGGTTCAGCTATTCGATTTTCTTATTGTTGAATTTCCACGAGTGTTGGCGACCTTGCACTGATTAGTCTCATGGAGCACCTCCCAAATTTGCCAAGTGGCCATCTAGATTCTGACCACGGTCTCTGCGAGAGGTGAGTGTTTCTGTGGCTCTTACATTTGCGCCCTGATTAAACGTTTCTGAACTCATGGAAAATCGTCCCTCTAGTTGCAAGCATTTTTTTTGTTTTAATTAAAACCTCATGGCAATGTAGATAAATATACATGATTCCTCATTTTATAAAATCCCTTTCTCATAACCTTTCCTTGTTAAACAAAGAACTCTACACTGTTCCTCTAATCATCTAATCTGTCATCACTATTCGCTATATATTTCTTGGACTTTATCACAGACTAGGAAGAGTGATCACTCCTTTTTCCAGATATTCTCAACTTGTGTTTTTTTTTCTTGATTTCTCTCAAATGATTCTTTGAAGTTGATTCGAGCAACTAACTTAAAGGCAAAGCAAAAATTGAATATCTAAATGAGTCGGAAAAAATAATAAAATCTTTAACATACAAATTTTTCAAAAAGATTTTTGTCTTTTGAGTAACCAATGATCTCTTTAAGTAGATCATGGAAATAGCCTATTTACATCGCTTCAGTCAGTCAGTAAAAAGCCATACATGATACACGCTTCTCGAAAGAGACATGAGTGACTGGGCAAAAGATTATCCAGTAGGTTGTCATTGCTTTCCGCGGTAGACTAGTTGCCAGCCAAGGCTATAGAACCCAATCTATCCTGTTATTTAATCCATAACTGGGGGGAAGTGACGGATTAATATCTTTCTCAAGGATATTTGCGCGTAAGTGAATGCAAGGAATTCAACTTTAATTCGAACTCGGCTCTCCGATTTCTCGTTCCGAGTCGATATCCACTGCACCACAAAGTACATCATAACCCGGAAATAGCCTAAGTCGTCTAGTTATTAATATATGACAAAAGGTAAGTTAAGGTACTTTTTTTAATCGGTTCACCTGAAGCAAGGCAGTACTACCACTGGTGCGGATAGATAAAAGAGCAAAAAGAACGAGGGAGTAGATATAGGCAGGTAAATATCGTTCGCAGTATTACATTTCATTCTGGGACCTTTTTGTCCATGGCTTCTCTGGGCAAACTTTCCAGAACAGCGGGCCGCGTGAGGGACAGTCAATATAGAGTAGGCTGTACTAATAAATAAGTAAAATCATCGTAATTTTTTTTTTAAAGATACTGCCAGATATCTTAAGATATTACAAGGGTTTATTACGGTAAACTTAATATCACGTAAGGCCGTTTTTGCCGATGAAAGACACGTTTATTTGGAAATTCTTGCAAAAAAATATATAATGGCCGGATTTTTATGAAAATTTCAGAACTTCTTCATAACTGACTGAAATCATTTTTTAAATAGTTATTTTTAGAAAATCTTATTCAATTCTTTTTTACATATATTACCACACATTACCGATTAATTCCCTAAAATGCCTAGACATTCACCATCGTTTCCCCATAAACCTAATATTAATTAAATTCAAGAGTCATTGATGAATGCTAATCAATTGTCATTTTTTCTTCTAAATTATCCCATATTTAGAAAATCAGCTCTGAATTGCGAAAGCAAAAATGCAATAAAACTATTCTATTGTTTTTATTTAGAGAAAGGATAGATTAAGGATATCATAGTCTGAAAAGCAAAAATTGTTTACATTGAATAATGAATCTTTACAAAAGTTGTTTTCATTTTTATTACTTTTTATTATAATAATTTATAAAATTTCAAAAATCATTAAAAAGTTCCTCCTTCATCGTTAACGCTGTGTTGTTAAATTAATGCGTGACGACTATATTTACTAATTGAAAAATGAAGAGCTTAATACAAATAATTTAGCCAATGAATTTTTAAAATAATTAAAACATTTTGGTTGTGTGCATACTGATGGCCCGTATTTTATATGTACGGATGGCCGTACGTGATATTTATCATTAAACGGTCACGTGATTTAATGGTTGTCTCCCTTACAGTGCCCATTTTTTTTCATTTCCACGTGTTTCTGAATCACCCAACAACAGGCTTCCCAAATCCAAAAATTTAAAGTAATTTACTTCCTAGATTCATCATCTAATCTAAACTTAGTTATAAATGGAACTTTGTGTGTGTGTGTCCGTTACCTATAGACTCCGAAACGGCTGAACCTATTTTCTTCAACATTTACACAGTTGTACTATAAGCGTCTGCGAGTGTTCTTAGCTAGGTTTTGTGTCGAGGTACCCCCGATAAATATCGAAAATTGATAATTGAAAAAATCGAGTTACAGAAGGAGTGGTCCGATTTTAATCAAATTTGATACACTCATAAACAAAGACATAAGAGACGATATTCAGAAGTTTCAAGGCTGCAGTTCTTACAATAGTGCAGAAAATCGATTATATATATATATATATATATATATATATATATATATATAAGGCAAGATGTTTGTGTGTGTGTGTCTGTTTATCTGTCTGTATGTCTGTATTTTTTCAGCCCTTTTATTTTAGTTTTTGTTTCGAGTTTGGTTCTAAGTAGGTATAATTGTAGTTCTTAGTCTCAGCCATGATACCATTTACTCAGAGGAACTTATTTAGCCTTCAAAATTCAGTTTACGACGAAAAAAAACTTGTTTGATATCGATACCAAGATATCAAAATTTGACTTACATCCATTCATTTTTCCTTTTAGTCTACGGTTTCGCTTTAACTGGAAACAACTATTGCTTTTTAGTCTTTTGTGCCAACGTCGAAAGAATCTGAGCTCCAGAACCATGGATTAGTTTTAAAGCTTTCATTACACCCGAGCAACGCCGGGCTATACTGCTAGTCTTTTACATAAATTGTGAATGTACGTAACTTACAGAAATTGAAAAAGCTTGTTTGGTCTGTTTTTGTGGTACCTTTCAAGAGCCTTTTGGCTAATACTACCATTTAAATTATAATTGTTTATTGTTAAGTTCCTACTTGGCATAACATTTCATAAATTGAGTTAGTTCGGTTATTTCAATTTCATTCTTCCTTATTAAATTGTAAAATTATTTTAAAAGTAACTTTTATATTTTTTAAATTTTTATTTATCCAGGAAACATATTCAAACGTATGGCTATAAAGCTAAACTAACTAAAATTATATAAAATATTATATAATTAATGAAAATATTATGTTAAATCTTTCATTTTAGTATGTAGTTAAAAACCCACAAAAGAAACGTACAATTACGATCGCATGCAATCATGTCATGTCTGGCCTCCATACTTAGCGTTAATGATGGCTTTTGTTTGTGATTAAATCATTCGTCACCTCAGATGACCCTGATAAGAAGACTATTGTGATTAAGAAACGCTTTTATTGTACATTTCAGACAGTAAGCAAGTAATTTTGTTTCAAATCAGATTAAGGTAAGTTTAAATTTGATAATTTTAATATAATAAAATAATGTTTAGTGAGGTATATTTAATTTTTGCAATATTTTTTCAAAACCGAGAATTGGCTACTGTTTACAAAATGTGTCGATCGAGAAAAAATAGCCGAAAAACTGAATTTTCTTTTTTTTTAAAAAAATTAAATTCCAATCAATATAATTTCAGTTTGAGACCAGGATATCTTGTTTACTGGAATTAGTAAATTTAATTTCTTGGCTTTCAATTAGAACTAAAATTAAAACTTCAAGAAGACATTTTTATTTTTAAAAATTCAATTTAAATTTAGGTATCGAAAATTAGTGAAGGTACCTATTTAAAAAGTTACAAAATTCAAGAAGCATTGACTAATCATTGTTTATGTATTCGGCCATGCATGAGAGCATGGGTGAGTGAAAACGTGAGAACAAAAGGAAACAAACAACATTACAATATGTACTTCCACTCAATTACCGAAAAAACAGCATAGCATGATCTTCAAAAGGTTTTAAACCTAATAAAAATCAGTTTCACCATCAAAGTTTTTGTGCTGTTATTAAGAGAAAAGATCAAATTGCATTGTCGTTATCTAAACTTATTTATAAATGGAACTTTGTCTGTGTGTGTGTGTGCCCGTTACCTATAGACTCCGAAACGGCTGAACCGATTTTCTTGAAAATTTACACAGTTGTACTATAAGCGTCTGCGAGTGTTCTTAGCTAGATTTTGTGTCGAGGTACCCCCGATAAATATCGAAAATCGATAATCAAAAAAATCGGGTTAAAAAAGGAGTGGTCCGATTTTAATCAAATTTGATACACTCATAGACAAAGATATAAGAAACGATATGCAGAAGTTTCAAGGTTGCAGTTCTTGCAATAGTGCAGAAAATCGATAATATATATATATATATATATATATAAAAGGCAAGATGTGTGTGTGTGTGTGTGTGTGTGTGTGTGTGTGTGTGTGTGTGTGTGTGTGTGTGTATTTATCTGTCTGTAAGTCCCTTATACAAATCCACAATTTTTATCCGATTCTCACCAAACTTCACACAAATATTCTTTAGGCTGACTCTGAGCTCCAGGACCATGGATTAGTTTTAAAGTTTTTATTACATCCGAGCAACACCGGGCTATACTGCTAGTTTTTTTAAAATTAATCTCTTTTCACACGTTCGAAATTTCAGTTAAATTCTTTTTGTTTTCGGTCAGCGATTCACACTAATGTGACTATTAAGGAAAACGTAATATTACGCAGCTTGTTTTATGGCGTTGAAAGACACATTAATTTGAAAATTCTTGCTAGAATCAACTAATTGTTTTATTTTAATTTATCTTTCAGGACTTATTTACGAATGAATGAAATTATTTATGCAATTATTATTCTTAGACAATCTTGATAAAAATATTTTTTTTACATCTATTACCCCCCCCTTCAGTTAATTGCATATAACTTCTAGAAATACATTATCTATACCAATTTTATTTATTAGTTTAATGCAGGACTCGTTGGGGGAATGTATATCATGTAATTTTTTCAAACCAGGGCTTTTTTATCCAAAAATCTGCTTTGAATAGTAAAAAAAAAAAAAAAAATGCATTAAAACTACGCTATCTTTAATGTAGATAAACTTTTAATTGATTTCATAAATAATATAAATTTAAAATATCATATTCTGAAAAAGAAAAAATTTGGCTAATAATGAATTTTTAAAAAATTGTTTTCATTTTTTCTTTGCTAATTAAAGTTTCAAACATCTTTTAAATTTCTTCCAGTTACTCGGTGTCTTCGGTTATTAATTCAATAAAAATAGATTTTATTTAAAAATTGAAAATTCAAATGCTTAATACAGACCATTTGAAATTAAACATTTTAAAAAAATTTCTAATTTTTTTTTATTATGTTAAACTGCACATTTTTTTACTATAAACTTAGAAGAGGCTTCAAGGTTGTTCTCATTATATTATATTATATTATATTATATTATATTATATTATATTATATTAAACTGGGTTATGTCAACTTTTGGTCACCATACTTCCAGATTGATTGATAACAGCTGCTGACACCGCCTACTTGAAAAGTCAACGAATTTTATTCTAAATTGCATGCCATAAACAAGTAATATTTGTTTCAAATCAGATTAATTTAACTTTAAATGTGCTAATTTAAAAAAAATAACTAGTGAGAGATGTATATTTTATTTTTAGAAGATTTTAAAATCAGAGAATTAACTTTTGTTTACAAGTGTGTCGATCGCTCAAAAAATGGCTGAAAAACTGAAAATTAAAAAAACATCTCAAAATTTTTGATTTCAATAAACATAATTTCTGTTTGGAATATTCCAGAGTATTTTGCTTACTGGAAATAGTAAATTTAATCATTTAACTTTCAATTAAGCTAAAATTAAAGTTTCTAAAAAAAAGGTTTTTATTTTTAAAAGTTCAATTTAAAATTTAGGAATCGAAAATGGAGTGGAGTTACCTATCACATGAGCATGACTCAGCAAAACGCAAACGATTCTCACAACGACTGAGATTTCTAACGATAAACAAGTCAGTAGATGGCCCAAACGGGCGAGGGGAGTACGTCCCAGGGACCTAATTGATAACGATGCTTCCAGCCTTTACAACTGCTACCCCACTGCCTGACGCTTCCGACCCCTAACACTGCTACCACAACTGCCCTTTTCAAGACAAAAGAAACTGTTTTTTCAGGACAAGGAACTGGTCTTTCTTCTAGTCACTACAACTTTCATTTTCAGGGCAGAAAAGTCTATCTTACTGAGATATGCACCACCTTGACGCAGCGTTCCAGTGATTAGTCCAATGCGACCTGGCAGAGGCCTCTAACATAGCAGCTTTACTGAATCAAGCGCCGACTGTTAGTCTAGTCTACATGCCACTCAAACGGACGAAAAAAAAAACTTCGACTGTGAGCGCACTCTACGCCACCCGACTACGGCAAACACACGACGGACATATACTATCCACGCAGTGCAGCAAAGACAAACTATACCGCCCTCATTTCCTGACCTAAGTTTTTGTTAACCACATCTCCTCCGGCTCAAGACTATGAGCGGTGGACACCGCTTATCAGTAACAGTCCCACGGTAACTCAAGAGATCGTTTTGAACTGTAAAACAATACAAATGAAAGTTGTCAGGAAAAAAAGCAATTTTGTCACCTTAAATCTTGTTTTTGTCATCTTTTCCTTTCCGGTTTCACTTCAGTCAGTCAGTTAAATGCCATACGTGATACACTCTCAGTCGATCATGTCTCGAAAGAGATATGACTGACTAGGCAGAAGATTATCCCGCAGTAGTTTGCCATTGCTTTCTACGGTAGACTGGTTGCCGACCAAGGCTACAGAACCCAATCTGTCCTATTATTTGACTCATAGCTAGAGGAAGCAAGAGATGTATTACATTATCAAGTCGTAATTACTAGGGGATCAGTTTATTACTTCATAACAGTAGAAAATAGATCCCCCACTTTACGCCCAGTAGAAGCCTTAATCATATTTTCAACTATTATATTCAGTCAGTCAGTTAAGTGCCATACGTGATACACGCTTAATCGATCATATCTCTTTCGAGACATGACTGACTGGGCAGAAGATTATCCCGCAGTAGGTTGCCATTGCTTTCTGCGGTTAGACTGGTTGCCAGCCAAGGCTATAGAACCCACTCTGTCCTATTATTTGACTCATAGCTAGAGGAGCAAGAGATGTATTATATTATCAAGTAGTAATTACCAGGGGATCAGTTTATTACTTCATAACAGTAGAAAACCGATCCCCCACTTTATGCCCAGTAGAAGCTTTAATCACGTTTTCCGCTATTGTATTCAGTCAGTCAGTTGCCATTACTTTCTGCGGTAGACTGGTTGCCAACCAAGGCTATAGAACCCAATCTGTCCTGTTATTTAACCCATAACTGGAGGGAAGAGACGGATTAATACATTTCTCAAGGGCATTTGCGAAGAAGTGAATGCAAAGAATTAAACTGGAATTCAAAACACTTGCTTGAAAAATTTGTTCATAACTTTCATGATTCGAGATTATATTAATTATTTTTTCAGTGGTTCATAATAGTCTTTTTTTTTATCATTTCACGCCAACTAAGGCAATAAAGTCGCTAAGATGCAAGGAGTTACTGCAAGTCAAAATGTCTGAGATGAAACATTATTAACAAGACAACAGAATTCAAAAAGACAGAAAATGTTGACTGACATTGTATTTCAATTTTTGAAGATTTAAGTTGACTGGAACCCGAGAAGCCAGTTTCAATCTCTGTTTGCCGCATCATTAGGAAGTGCCTGAAAACCATGAACAGGTTGATCCAAGACATTTATTCTGTTATCTAACCCATATCTTAGGATAAATAGATTCATGCCTTTCCTAAGGTAAAGTGTCAAAGTGAAGACAAAAGATGAAATATTAATCACTTGAAAGACCTTTTTATGCCTTCATCAGGATGGCTAATATTAACTCATTCTTCCTTCGTGGGCTAACATTTTCACCTGACATGAAGTAGAAAGACTATATTGAATCCATTTCAAGATCAACTGCTAAAAAAGTTGGCTGACTGGGTCATGCTAGACAATTTTGCTTTCCAGAATTTTGCATATCTATAAGTCTAATACACATCCATACTTTGAATATTGCTGCCACATATATTCTGGTGGTCCTTCTATATATCTAGAGATCCTTGATAACATCCAGAGAAGAATCAGCAATATTATTGGTCTTGATGCGGCTGCTTAGCTTCAGCCACCAACATAAAGTTTCCTCCCTGTGCCTTTTCTATAAAAGTGGAGACAAGATATTAATCAATTGAAAGAACTATTTCTGCCTTCCATCAGAACGGCTGACGCTAACCTCCAGGATAGTGACTCATTGCACCTACTCGGGTTAACATTTTCCGCCTGCTGCTAGGCCTGCTTCTAGGAAGTTGGTTCACTGTGTCATTGTCGACAATTTCCCCGCCAGTGGTTATCTTAAATATTTACAAGTCTACCATTTGCTCATGCTTAAAATATGTTGTCACATAATGTCTGACGTTTATGCTATATATTTACAGATTTTTTATAACATTCTGTGAGTTGATCTTTCATTATGGCCCGAGCTCGGTCCAATAGTTGGTTTGTCTTCATGTCTTCCATTCTGGAAGACGCGCGCAGTAGTTGTTTGACGTGCGCTGGTAATCCTGCTATAAACGCACTTGCTCGGATATTCCGCCAAAGAGACCCGCTAGCTTCTTCAAGTCGGCTAAAAACACGTCGAGGGATTCGTCCGGGCGCAGTCGGCGTTCCACGAACTGCTCGTAAGCCAAGAAATCCGCAGGGCTTATTTTATTTGCTCGACATCTGACTTTTGCTCCGAGTTTAATTGTTGATAAACAGCAAATGCTCCGCCCGTCAACCTCAGAGGAAGAACACGTTCAACCTTTTTTATTCCACACAGGTCACAAACAAGTTCTGCCTTCTCAATCCATTCAGTAACAGCCGGTCCGGTTACCGAACTATCAAACTCTGGTATCAACTTCACGTCAAAAGTCTTGTCGTCATAATGCCGAAATAGCTTGTAGGAAATGTTTTTGGGTCTGACTGGTTAGGTGGATAGCAGTTCGCGATATTGTGCCGGCGAGTTGAATTTTCGGCATTTTCTTTTTCTGGTCCGATATTCGAGTAATTTGCGAGAAAATATTTCCTACACATTCAAAGAAGAATCTGCAATGTTACTGGTCCTGACCTGGCATCTCGACATGATCCACTTTCTCACTGCTGAAATGTAGCTTCCCTGTGTCTTTTCTATAAATACTTTCATGGTAAATGTCCTGATGAACTCTCTTCTATGCTACCATATTCGATGGATTTAAGTGCATTATCTCATCAATTTACAGTTGAATTGGCAAGATGTAACTAAGTTTTATGCGAAGAGTTTCGTTTCTCGCACTTCTCGTTTATGAACATCCCCTTCGGCTCCTTGCTTTTCAGTCACGTTTGATTTTCAAAAATCTAAATGCAATGTCAATGGTTATCTAATGTCCTCTAAAATTTATTTCTTTTATTGTTTGACCCTTAATATAGTTCTTCTATTCTTTCACCCCCGAAAATCCCCGTGGGTCCTGGGTATGACGGTAAACTGCATCCGGCAGCAAGGCCTCTGATTGGGAGGTTGTGAGGAGCATGGAACCACCTCTTAATTGTTGTTGTTCTCAGGTCCACCCTGACGCGGAGTGGTAGCACCTGTTAGGGTCCCAGCTATGGGCAAATAGTTAACCCCCCACCCACAAACTGGATTCAAAACACCATGAAAGTATAAAAAATACACTTTTATATGAATATATACATAAAAATGGACTTTTATAGAAACATATACATTTTCGAAGGAAAAATATTACCAACAATACATTTTAAAGAAAAAAGTTATTGCCATAACACATTTTGAAGAAAAATATATTCTCAGCAAAACGTTTTTGAATACAAAGCTAGAAGATATTTTAAGTTAAAAAAAAAGAATTAAAAAATATATTTAATTAAAATCTGACTAAATCAACCTTCTCACTATAACCAAACATTAAAAAATACGTTAAAACCCAGCCTTTTTGGCATTAAATAACCCAAAGAGGTAGATATGTCGTTAAACAAAACTCAAATTCTCACTATAACCGAACATTAAAAAAAATACTTTAAAATCCCCACCTTTTTGGCATTAAATAACCGACAGAGGTTGATATGACATTAAACAAAACTCAAACTCAAACAGTCAAAAAACCCGTGCGTATAAGTGTTTCGGTTGCCTTAATTAGAGTAGATAGACTAAACTATCGCCCGGTTCACACTCCGCCCACATCTATTGAACAGGTGAAGAGGCTTATCCCTTGTTCCCTGTTTAAGATGTGGTTTCCGGCTTTCTCTTTTCCAATCTTTTCACTTTTCTTTTTTTTCTTTTTTTTTATTTATTTATTTTTTCTTTTCAATTGGAGTAAATAGACAAAACTATCGCCCGGTTCACACTCCACTCACGTCTATTGAACAGGTGTAGAGGCTCATCCCTTGTTTCCTGTTTAGGATGTGGTTTCCGGTCTTCTCTTTTCCAATCTTTTCACTCTTACGTAGCCCCCTGCACATCAGTGGCGTTACCGCCTTGCTCGGGGTGATCTGATTAAAAAAAAAAAAATTGATATTTGACCTCGGAATTTTTTTTTGTTACGGCCCTTTCTTTAGCTTTGGTTTGTCATCCTGTATGAGCAACTCTATGTTCCCGAAGAAAAAGGATGTTCCTTTTATATCTTGCTGTATTTGATGTCTATACTTGACAGTGATTTGATCGCATAGTTTTTTCATAGACTTGAAAATCATTTTTTTTAGCTCTTAATCGGGATTACTTTCTAAATATGTCTCAGTTCGATCAGATCGACTAGAAATCAGTCTGCTTTTAATAGGTGGGTGCACCATCTAACCGACCGCAGAAATTCCGTCACATCGATTTAAAAATAGTGGAGGTGTATGCAGTGTGTTTAATCATTATTTGGCATTTTGGGGATTTCTTTCTTTCTTGTTTTACTCAACATCCGACGTCTATAAGAAAAAGAAATGAAAACACTCCCACCTTGTATATAGAAGAAAAAGTTAATCGATTTCTTACAATCGATCAACTTTTCAACTTGTTTGGGTAAAACCTGTCAGATGAGTTAAAAAGTTATTTCTCGCTTCCGTGAACATAAAACTTTTAACCGAAAAATGGAAACATCCAACCAACCAAAATCGCGGTCAGATGGTATCTTAAAAAAAAAAAAACTACCACCGTATTTTCTGCCCTATAGGGCACTGCGGCTTGGAAGACGCACCCTAATATTAGAAAAAATCATTCTCAGATAAAAATACATTCCCCATTTGTCCTTCACATCACTCGTTCAATTTGTTTTCTATAGCAATGACATACTAGTTGGTGGTTAGCAAATATATTATACTAACAGGGTTGCTCGGGTGTAATGAAAGCTTTAAAACTGATCCATGGTCCTGGAGCACAGACTCTTTCGACGTTGTCACGAAAGACTAAAAAGCAATAGTTGTTTCCAGTTAAAGCGAAACCACAAACTGAAAGAAAAATGAATGGATGTAAGTCAAATTTTGATTTCCTCGTATCGATATCAAGTAAGTTTTTTCGCAAACACAAAGCAAAGACTAAAATAAAAGGGCGGAAAAAATATAGACATACAGGCAGATAAACAGACACACACACAAACATCTTGCCTTTTATATATATATATATATATACATATATATATTCTCGATTTTCTGCACTATTGTAAGAACTGCAACCTTGAAACTTCTGAATATCGTTTCTTATGTCTTTGTCTATGAGTGTATCAAATTTGATTAAAATCGGACCACTCCTTTTATAATCCCATCTTTTCGATTTTCGATATTTATCGGGGGTACCTCGACACAAACTCCTAGCTAAGAACACTCGTAGATGCTTATAGTACAACTGTGTAAATTTTGAAGAAAATCGGTTCAGCTCTTTCGGAGTCTATAGGTAACGGACTCACACACACAGAAACACACACACACACACACACACACACACACACACACACACACACACACACACAACCGTCCATTTATAAATAAGTTTAGATCTCTTTCATTGTCCAAGGATGGTTTTATTTTCATAAAAATGACTTAAAGATTTTAAAAATATGTATCAATCAAAGAAATTTTATACATCCTCTAATCCTAAAAGCTCGTAATGGCTGGTTTTATGCAAAAGCTCTAAACTATCATCTGCAGCGTCATCACTACTGTCAGTCATGTACAATAAATGATCCTCACTATCGTCCATGTCATCGTGGTAACTGAGACATTCGTCCTGGAAGACGCACACGTATCTTTCAGGGGTTTTTTTAGGGAAAAAGTGCATCTTGTAAGCCGAAAAATACGGTAATTAGAAATTATTTGACCACATCATAAATACACTTCTGATACTTTGGTTGAAGTAAATAGTCCGAAAATTAGTTTACTACGCCTAAAGTCAGTCAGCACTGAATGACGTATTTCAAAGGTGGTTGCAGGGTGAGATAAACAGCGAGAAGTTCGATTTTTTCTGGTCGTTGACATCAATAAAGGTAGGTTTCTTCAATAAATAAATATCGATTTGACTTCTGCAAATACATTTACACGAAAATAAGGATGTTTTGGAAAAAATTGAAGGGGTAAAGGCCTTTCGAGTAATAAATGAAAGATTTACCGAATGTTTTTGTAATAAGTCATTAAGTCTATCCAATGTAGCTCTCCATTAAGTCTATCCAATGTAGCTCTCCATTAAGTCTATCCAATGTAGCTCTCCATTAAGTCTATCCAATGGCGCTCTCCATTAAGTCTATCCAATGTAGCTCTCCATTAAGTCTATCCAATGTAGCTCTCCATTAAGTCTATCCAATGGAGCTCTCCATTAAGTATATCCAATGTAGCTCTCCATTAAGTCTATCCAATGTAGCTCTCCATTAAGTCTATCCAATGGAGCTCTCCATTAAGTCTATCCAATGTAGCTCTCCATTAAGTCTATCCAATGTAGCTCTCCATTAAGTCTATCCAATGGAGCTCTCCATTAAGTCTATCCAATGTAGCTCTCCATTAAGTCTATCCAATGTAGCTCTCCATTAAGTCTATCCAATGTAGCTCTCCATTAAGTCTATCCAATGGAGCTCTCCATTAAGTCTATCCAATGTAGCTCTCCATTAAGTCTATCCAATGTAGCTCTCCATTAAATCTATCCAATGGAGCTCTCCATTAAGTCTATCCAATGGAGCTCTCCATGAAGTCTATCCAATGTAGCTCTCTATTCTCCATTAAAAACTATTGATAAGATATTAGGTTTTCAGGCTAATACTTTTCAAAAATTCCAGTTTGGTTGCTTTAATGATTCTAGCCTTTGTTCCAATGATTCGGAACTATTTCTCTGTGTTTAAACTAACAAAACAAACCTCTAAAAATATTTACTACCATTTTTTATGTTTATATATTCTTCTCTTATAAAATTCTGAAACTTATTTTTTTCTTTGTATGTTGCGAATGTTTTCGATTTTATTTTGAACTTTCTTTTAATTTATTTGATTTTTTTTTTCACAATTTTTAAAATTTCGTTTCCCTCTTTCAAAATATTGACAATATCTCATTTCTCTTTTAAGATTATATCTTTTTATGACCCATGGCAATCTTTATATATCTGAAAATTGAAAGATAGATGTCAGAAAGTATATTCGTATGTTTATTTATTTTTTATGATGAACAACCTTCGAACTTTAGAATACAATCAAACATCATCAAATAAGATAAACAGATATATGTTTCATCTCACATGATATATATTTTCCTGAAAGTTTAGCAGCATCAATAAATATTGTTTGTAAAACGTAATGAAAACTGATGTAACGTTTATACTTATTTATTTTATGAATGTCTCAGTCTTTATCTCTCTCTTTATATATATATATATATATATATATATATATATATATATATATATATATATATATTGACCTATACGCGAGTGCGTGCGCAGGAAATGTCATTACGTTCGTAGCTTAAAGATGGATGACATATTTTACACACCAAATATTTGTTTTAGCATAATTTCTTTTCATGTCAATTCACACTGTCGCAAAACACCAATATCCACTACGAATTTCATTGGTGAGAATAAACTTCGAGCAGCTTCTTCACATAAACTCCTGGTTTATAGAAGCATCTCCAAAATAAATTCTTTGATAACTAAAGTCTTAACCCGTTAAAGTCTGAGATTAAATGTTCTCCACATTCCCTCATAAACTGAGTCTCTTAATCTGTAACCTACTACCTCGAGTTGCTCCTGAGCCTTGAACAGGCAGAACATCACTTTAAAATAAAAAGAAAAAGAAAATAACAGTTGCTTGCTAATGCCTCATGACTCTTACCTGGTTTACCATAGACAAGGCGACATTAACTCTCACCCTACCTTGTTTCTGCAAGCCTCGATAGCTATTTCCATGGAATGTGTTCAGATGAACTACATTTCATTGTTCTATCAATTCTAACCATCGCAGCTAAGAACCGCCAGCCCACGCACATTGTAGCGAACCACCTTTATTTCTTTCGATTTTCTACTCAAACAGCTTCATCCCATGGACCGCTTGCTTTATCGAAACAACTCCCAAGATTATGCTTCCCAGATCATTACAATCTCAACCCGTTCAAGTCTAAGGTCAACCGTTATCTTATCTTGATATCACCATAAAAATTGCTTATTTCGTAATCTCCTCGAGAGATTCTTAGGCTTTGTACAATGTGAAGATCCTTATAAAAAATTCACCTAACCAACCCCTCTCCATATATGATATAAATCTATGAATATATTTATATTCTTATCTGCTTTTGTATATCAATCTATATTCAAGTATATACAAGGAAAATAATTATGCATATATCTGTATATATTTTTTAATATGTGTATGAATATATATACGTATGGATGTGTGTGCATGTCCACGTGTGTGTTTGTGTACCTGTGTTATGGGAAACACACCTATTCCTTAGATAATGAACTCTCCCTCCTATATTAATAAGAGTTCTTGGGAAGTTCATAGTAGACTTCTATTGGAGTTTAGTAGAACTACTAAGCAGTTGATATTAGTCGACAGTTAGCCGAATACTAAGGAGTCAGTTTTCAGTGGAAAATTACCAAGTTCCTAACATTTTTGGTACGTTAAGTTGATTAGCAACCGACATAGCACGGTTATAACCTTCAGTGCGAAAACTACTCCACAACAGCCTGTGTGTGTGTCTTTTATCTGTGCGTGCGTTTGAGTGTGCGATGCTCTGTAGGCACTGTCTGCATAAGCGTAACTGAGTTCCGGCGTAACTTTTACAAATATTTGATGAATGAAATGAATATTGTTTAATGGGAGTTGCTCATAGTAGAAACTCATGGGTGATAACTTGAGTAAGACTTATAGAAAAAGAACTGATGGTAACGGGAAGAGGAGTTTAAAAGAATAAAGCAAGGGGAAGGAGGGAAGAGAATGAAAAGACGGTCGAAAACGAGAATGAAAGAAAAAGAAAAAAGATTTCTTAATATTTACCTCCTTTTCTTTGTCGCCATTTTATTTTATTTTTTTTTCCCACTTATTCTCATGACTCTTAGCCGGCGTCATTATTTCAAGATGGATCGTCAAAAAGAAAAACTAAGCAAAAACAAATGATAGATAGATGGATAGATAGAAAGATAAAAAAAAGAAAGAAAGAAAAAGATAGAAAGAAAAAGAAAAAGAAAAGAAACAAAGAAACAAAGAAAGAAACAAAGAAAAATAAAGAAACAAAGAAACAAAGAAAAATAAAGAAACAAAGAAAAATAAAGAAACAAAGAAAAATAAATAAATAAAAAAATAAAGAAAGAAAGAAAGAAAGAAAAATAAGGAAAAAATAATTGAATGTAAAGAATGAAAAACCTAAGTCTGTGTATACATGAATAAAAAAAAAAAAAGAAAGAAGAATTAGAAAAAATGCAAGAAGGAAAAAAAGAAGCAAGGAAGAAAAGAAGAAAAGGAAAACAAGATAGAAAATATGAAACAGGAAAAAAATGAAAGAAAATAAAAGAAATTTTAGGAAAAAATTGGATTGATAAAAAGAAAAAAACAAAGTTTGTGATTTTTGGCCTGTTGGTTAATTAAGTGCATAATTCCTATTGGATCGATCAGTCAATATTTCGATTCAAATAAAAAACAAAATATTAAATTATGGGCAATTTCATTGCACTTCGAAGTTTGGAATAGCAACATCTTTCTTTGATGATGTTGTTTCTACTTTGGCATCCAGTCGGTTAATTGCCATACATCATGCATACTTGGGCGATCATGTCTCTTTCGAGGCATGACTGGCTAGGCAAAAGATTTTCCTGCAGTAGGTTGCTTTTATTTTCCGCGGTAGACCGATTGCCAATAGAGGCTATAGAAACCAATCTGTCCAGCTATTCAACCAGATATTCAAAAGGGAGAAAAGATGGATTAATACCTTTACTGAGGTCATTTGACTGGAATTCGAACTCGGCTCCCCGATTTCTCATTCCGAGTCGATACTACACCATAACGCGCATTTGGCTTTCTGTTGGACAATCCAGTTTGGTAACACATCACTCAATAAGTCACGAGCCTGACATATAGATAGCACCACTAAAAACATCCATATAATTTTAATGAACTACTAAACTTCAAATGGTACATGACAAATTTTTTAAATAAAAGAACTATTATATTTATATACATACTCGTATATTCGTCATCCACATGCAAGCCTGTTTCGCAGCTCATCACTGTGGCTAGACATCCCTGGTTGGAGTCGCTAACTCTTGCGCCATAGGCACATAGAATCAAAAAGGTAAAATTTAGCGTATTATATATATATAAGCGGTGTTTACACACGCCAGTCTCTTGCCAGAGAGTTATGCATATACCGCCGAAGTGGTAACTGTTTTCCTTTTCAAATTTTCCTCTCTAGAGTGCTCAATCGTAATGAGCATATATATATAGGTAAATTTTCTTTGTACGTCCCGACTCTTTTCCCCTTCAAATTTATCCAAAATAGCATTATATCTGTGCAAATGTATATGCTGAACTCAGATCAACTGTTAGTTATTCAAGAAACTTACCTTTTTTTTTTTTTATCTAAATGCCCATAAAAAAAGCGAACTATATCTCGCAATTTTTCTCTCCCGTAACTCTCACGAAGTCATGTAATTAACTGCAGAATGACGTACTGCGCATGTGAACGAATTTCGGCAGATTTTTGGTCGATTTTTCTTCCTTTACTGATATTTCCTGCGATGTACTTCAGGTAATTAAAGTAATGCGCTATTGTATTTATACGCTTATTACTTTCATTACTGGAAGTACATCGCCAGAAGTTTCAGTAAAGGAAAAAATCGACCAAAATTCAAAAGAAAATTGCTGCCTGCGTAGAACGTCATTCTGCAGTTAATTACATGACTTCGTGAGAGTTACGGGAGAGAAAGTGTGCGAGATATAGTTCTTTTTTTATGGATCTTCAAAGCAAAAAAGGTAAATTTCTTCAATAACTAATTGTTGATTTGAGTTCAGCATATACATTTGCACAGAAATAATGCTATTTTGGATAAATTTGAAGTGGGAAAAGCAGTCGGCACCTAAAACGAACATTTAGCTATATATAACGTGTCTTATATATATAAATATATATATATTGTCAACCGCAAACAGATCTGTTTCACCGTATCACAGCTCATCAGTATGTTTAGACGCCGATTGCTTTTTTACCCAGGATTGAAATCCGACCGAAATAGCGTCAGTCGGCGACTCTACCCCTGGGCTATAGGCGTTCGGTGGAAGTAGGCAGACTTTTTATCGCATATATATATATATATATATATATATATATATATATATATATATATATATATATATATATATATATATATATATTTTAATCATATCACCCCGAGCAAGGCGGTAACGCCACTGATGTGCAGGGAGCTACGTGAGAGTGAAAAGATTTGGACAAGAGAAAGCCGGAAACCACATCCTAAACAGGGAACAAGGGATGAGCCTCTACACCTGTACAATAGACGTGGGTGGAGTGTGAACCGGGCGATAGTTTAGTCTATCTACTCCAATTATATCACCCATTCACAGCCAGGTTAGCCAAATGCAAACGACAATTCTACTCCAGCAGCTTCTTCTCTCGCACTTCCCGTCTGTAGAACTCGCTCCCATATTCTTGCTTTCCTGACGGCTACAACCTCCAGAAATTTAAATGCAATGTCAATACTCATCTATTAACCACTGGACTCTAGCTCTCTCCCCACCCCCGTATATCCTTCCCTTTCTCTCCACCTATGTATCTGTCATTGCACCTGCATTCTCAGCTTTCTATTGTTCCTTTCTAACTAGTTTGTACTCCTCACTCTTTTCTAATTAATCTTTTTACAGTTAGGTAGCCCCCAGCTCATCAGTGGCATGTTGTATTCCGTGAAAATAGTATTTACAAAGGTTATTAGTATCCAATACAAGAATAAGGGTTAATCGTCTCAACCGTAGTAAGACGTAGTATGAACAAAGGGTACTTCCGGGTCATCACCGGAAGTCTACGACTGACCTGTCGATCGGCTGCTCGGCACACTCTCATTATTGAGTTGTCCCTCCCAGTAAGGGCAACATGTGACACATGGTCAGTTTGGACTGGGATTTCCGGGCTATATGGCCCAGCCAAAAAATATCTGTCTATTTTTGCCCAGTCGTGTCTCTACCCTTCGGCGGAACCACGACTGGGTTACTGCTCTCTGCTCGGAAGCAGAGAGCGCCCCCCGCCCGAAGGCAGAGTGCTGACAGTGTCGTAGTAGAGTACGGCTGTTCGGCACACTCTCTGTCTACGTAGATGCCACCATTACTTTACATAGTAATGGAATAGTACATTATAGCCGAATAGGCGCGGGCCTCCCAACATAGACACATTAATCTTAAGTGACCATCGTTAAAGATTGTTGTTTTTTTTTTGTTTTTTTTTTGTTTTTTTTTTTTTGCTTTTGGCTATATGGTGTATATAAGGCGAGCGTAAGTCATTCAACAACCAACATTGCTGCGTAGGTCTTTATTCTCAGTTTTCTTATATGATCGGATATGGTCAGACGAAAGAAGATAAAACAAAAAAAAGCCTCTAATTACTTGTTTAACTGGGATGATTACAAAAAGAGTCATCATCTCTTGTTCGGCGTTTATTTCTCTTTTTGCATTACCTGTCCGCGTAAGGCGACGTCTCTCAACCATATTCAAGACAAATTGACACGTTTCTTGGGAAAACAACGAGACTAGCAAATTATTAGCCCAAGAAGGAAGATAACAATTTTACAGTGAAACATTTCTTTATACGAGTATCCTAACCTTTGTTGTTAATCTCAACCTATATTGACTGATGCCTTCAAGATTGTATTGTAACCGTCAAATTCGTTCAATCAGACAACTAATAATGACTATAAACATCGTCTTATAATACTACTAATAACTCACAAAAATAATTAAATATTACTACTAATAATAATAATAGCTCACAAGCTTATTTAATAGTACTATTCGTCGTCATCCTGCAGCCTCAGCCGAGATAGAACTCACTACACCCCTCCAGTGTTCCCTGTGCATTTGGAACCCTGTGGCAGTTTATAGCGAGATTCAATCTTGTCAAATAGCTGAATACTTGATGCTCCGCCAGGACTACAAAGGGTGTTTTTATTGTGACACCAACACTAGATGGGTTGCCTCCAGGCCCCATCCTGTTATTATTTAACCCATAACTGGGGGAAGTGACGGATTAATACCTTTCCCAAGGGTACCAGTGCTTATGAGAATGCAGGGTACTCAACTGGAATTCGAACTCGGCTCACCGATTTCTCCTTCCAAGCCACAGCACTACAATGCACATCCGTCACTGAACCCTTACGGCGCCTGGTATTGCCAAGCGGTCACACATCTAAGTACTGACCAGGCTCACGTTGCTTAACTTCGGTGATCGAACGAGAACCGATGTATTCAACGTGATATGCCATCGGCATTAATAGTAGTACTATTAATTATAACTATAAACGCCGTTCAACAATTCTACTAATAATTACCATCAACCGCTTTATTTTATACTGCTACTAATAAATCGACTTAGTCATATGTTGACTGCAAACAAGATTACAGTGTCACTGTGAAGTTCATGAACTTCTCAATAGTTGCGTTGAATGTGCAATGCTAGGGTTAAATACAGTTTTAAATTTAATGCTATCTCCTAGACTGCCCATCTTCTAGAATGTCCATCGTTTAGATTGTCCATCTCCTAGACTGTCCATTTCTTAGACTGTCCATTTCCGAGACTGTCCATCTTCTAGACCGTTCATCTTCTAGACTGTTTATTTCCTAGACTGTCCATCTCCTAGACCATCCATCTCCTATACTGCCCATCTTCTAGACTGCCCATCTAGACTGTCCATTTCCAAGACTGTTCATCTAGACTCTCCATTTCCTAGACTCTCCATCTTTTAGACTGTCCATTTCCCAGACTGTCCATCTCCTGACCGTCAATCTCCTATACTGCCCATCTTCTATACTGTCCGTCTCTTAGACTGTCCATCTTCTAGACAGTCTGTTGTCTATACTGCCCATCTTCTAGACTGTCCATTTCCTAGACTCTCCATTTCCTAGACTGTCCATCTCCTAGATCGTCCATCTCCTAGACTCTACATCTTCAAGACTTTCTATCGTCTATACTGTCCATCTCCTAGACTGTCCATTTCCTAGACTGTCTACCTTCTAGACTGTTCATCTCCTATACTGCCCATCTTCTAGACTGTTCATCTTCTATACTGCCCATCTTCTAGACTGTCCATCTTCTAGACTGTCTATCGCCTTTACTGCCCATCTTCTAGACTGTCCATTTCCTAGACTGTCCATCTTTTAGACTCTCAATTTCCCGGACTGTCCATTTCCTAGACTGTCCATCTTTTAGACTCTCAATTTCCCGGAATGTCCATCTCCTAGACCGTCCCTCTCCTATACTGCTCATCTTCTAGACTGTTCATCTTGTAGACTGTGTATCGCCTATACTGCCTATGTTTTATACTGTCCATCTCCTCGACTGTCCATCTTATAGACTATTCATCTTCTAGACTCCGTGTATGGGATCAAGTCTGCCCTTCTCTATAGCCGATTCCTGAAAAGAAAATGATGGATTCGTGCCTTTTCCCATGTGTATTTTCGCGAAGGGAATGCAACAAATACGGTTGGTAATCGAATTCTGCTCTTCGAGTTCAGGTTCTGTTCCACTAAACATTCTAACTCCTGAACAGACAATTAAATTTTTAAAAATCTCAACCTTTTTAGAATAAATAATTTAAAGATAGAAATTTTAAAAATGACCTTGTATTTGCTTCCGATGAAAAGAAATGAGGTTAAAAGGATACATGTCTGTGAGTCAGCATTTGAAAAGAAAAAATATTGATCTTCGAGACAGTTAATTTTTTTTGTTAACTTAATCAAAGATTATTCTTTACCAAAGTTATTATTTTATACCACGCATATTGCTTTACACATTTTGAAATTGATTTTATATCATGAATTATTTTTTCTATGACTATGTCAAAAAGGCTTCTTGTTATTGATTGTCATGTAACACCATTATTCCTATAGAATATTTTTTAGAAACGAAATGAACATTGCCAAACAATTCCATTTTTCGAGACCAATGCTGACTAACATTGAGCATTTTCTACAATTGATCAGCAAGTTGATTTTCACGAATTAATTATGATTTTGCTCATATTTCTTGTTCAGTAACTAAAATGTAATTTATATTTTAATTGTAATACGAATTCAATAAGAATGAACAATATCGTCTGAAAGAAGAGTGACAATATACAAGGTGTCCATAAATTTCCTGTGATCTTTAAAAAAATTATAACTTTATTTGTACTTGCGATAGAAATAATTTGTAAAAAGGAATAGAAAGAAGTGAATCTATGTTTTTTAAGGTTTTATTGAAATTTTATTTAAGTTTCCACATGTCCTCCATCATTAGCAATACAAAGGGTAATACGATTTTGCAGTTCACGGAAAAGATTTGCCAACTGCCTTACAGTTGCCTGAAATCACATTAGTTATTTTAGCTTTCAAATCTTCTAATGAACTAGGTTTGGTTGCATACACAATTATTTTTACATGTCTCCATAAAAAAAAATCTAATGGAGTCAAATCTGGTGAACATAGAGGCCAATAAATGGTCTATCATTTCATATCCATCTGTAAGGAAATTCCTGACTTAGAAACTGTCTAACACGTAGAGCAAAGTGAAAAGGAGCCCCATCTTTTGGATTTATAATATTTATACAGATTATTTCTATCACAAATACAAATAAAGTTTAAAATATATTTTTAAGTGCATACGAATTTTATGGACACCCTGTATGTCTCATACGGATGTGGAAGATCACGGCTCTCGACAGTTTCCTATAATTTTAGTGGTTGTACTCAGAGTGAGGCTCTTACTTAGAAAGATTGAGATTCAAATTCACAAAAGACCCAAATTGAATATATAATATATACGATTCATCCATAAAGACATTGGAAAAATTTCGATTCCCTGCAACGATTAAGAAAATACCTGCGTTGTTCTCTTGCTATTCTCTATCTTCCCAAGAGGAAGACCAGTTCAGAAATGAATTACTGATGCAACATCTAACCCGGAGTTCCCAAATCATCATTTTACAAGCTTGATAAAGTTCAAAATCTTGTCTACGGTTTTGTGAATATAGCTTTCCATCGTAGAGCCTCTTTCCCCAAACACAAAATATTACTAGTCTCTTACTTATCTTGACAATAAGCTCTCTGATGTTATTCTTTAATCTGGGTGTCAAATGTTTTTATTACTGAAAATTCCAATATAACTGTTGTCAGTTATGGACAATATTTTCTTACAGCACGCGTGATGCCTACAAGAGACAAGAAGATTTAAAATTGCAACTGTCTGTCTTCGCCCAGAAGCGAAGAATATCACTGGCCTCGTTTTTCAGTTGCAAGATACAGCTTTGGGGCACAATATTGCCTGGGGGGCTCGTATTGGACAGTATTGCTCCAGAATTTTCTAGTATAGCATTTTGGAATTATATTTGATACTGAAACAAAATATTCGACATTTGATTCAGAGACAAAAATCTTGAAGCAAGCAGGTAAAATGATCCCCCCTCCCCCCTATATATATATATATATATATATATATATAACATCGCTAAAAACAACATAGTATGAAAAACTTTTTTGAATTTCTTCTAACATGTTCGAAATTTTGGCAGAAAATCTTGTTTTGATTTCAGTTAGCGGGTAAATAAAACGTTACGACTGTTAACAATGGAAAACGTAATGATTACATCACCCACTTTTTTTCCACAGAAAAACATTAATTTTGAAATTCTCACAAAAATCAAATATTTGTCGGATTTTAACGAAACTTTCAGTACTCATTCACAAATGAACGAAGTTATTTTTTGAAATTATTATTTTTAAAAATCTTAGTATTTTTTTTTAATTCTGTTACCTCCACTCGACGTAAATCCATGAAATTTTAAATTCTGTTACCTCCACTCGACGTAAATCCATGAAATTTTAAATTCTGTTACCTCCACTCGACGTAAATCCATGAAATTTTAATAAATTTTATTTTGTTGCGGCCTCGGGTTTTATTAGTTAAACGCAGGACTCATATCCGAAAATCTGAAGAATAACATAGAAAATGCAATAAAACACTGATATTATTTAATTCGATAAACTTTTAATTGCTTGAATAAATTAAAAGATTAACAGAAATTACAGTCTGATGAAAAAATTTCGATTACTAATGAAATTTTAAAAGAACTGTTTCTATTTTTATTTTCTAATCAAAATAATTTATAAAGTTTCAAAAAAATTTTCAAAATGCTTTAAAGATTTTTTGCGATTAGATTTTTAAGTTAATATTTGAGGATTATATTGCCTATCGAAAATTGAAAAGTTTAAGACAAATCGTTTGGCCTTCATATTTTTAAAATAATTATTTTTTCTTTTGTTTATTTGAAGTTTTTTTTTTGTATGGTAATTTCTATGTGCACATTAAAAGGTTAGAGTTTCTTATCTTACCCGAAAAAATCGTACAATTTTGACACTTATAAACGCCATACACTTTTTATCTTATCTCTAATTACGAATCTGTCAGCACGTTCGATATAGGGCGGCCAGGTCAAAAAGTTCAAATCTGTGATTAAGAAATAGTTTAATATTAAATCTCATGCTATAAATAAGTAATACTTGTCAAAATCAGATGAATTTAACATAAAATGTGCCAAACATAATGTGTCACAGATGTCTATTTTATTTTTGCAAGATTTTTAAAACCGAGAATTAACTGCTGTTTACAAATGTGTCGATCACTCAAACATGGCGGCAAAATTCAAAAATTGAAAAAAAAAAACTAAAACTTTTATATTCCAATCAAGATAATTTCTGTTTGATATAAACCAGTGTATTTTGCTTACAGGAAATAGTTAATTTAAACATTTAGCTTTCAATTAAAACTAAAATAAAAGTTTCAAGAAAACGTTTTCATTTACCGGTTCCCGCTCGATCACCGAAGTTAAGCAACGTTGAGCCTGGTCAGTACTTAGGTGGGTGACCACTTGGGAATACCAGGTGCTGTTAGCATTCACGGATGTGCGTTGGGGTGCGGTGGATGTCGGCTTGGAGGGGGAAATCGGTGAGCCGAGTTCCAATTTCAGTCGAGCACGCTGCATTCACTTGCGCACTGGTACCCTTGGGAAAGGTATTAATCCGTTCGTTCCCTCCAATTATGGGTTAAATAATTGAGGTCTGCTGTTCGTGCGATTTGTGGCAGTCATCTGCACCAATTGTTTGTTATCAGCAGTTCCAAGAAGTGTGGATGGTACTACACAATGCCTTCACCACTATAAATAAATCTCTGTGTGGTTGTCTTGCTGGAAAAAGGTTGGACCCTCATACGTTGAACGCGACGGGAGAATCCATTATCATTATTATATATATATATATGTCTAACTAAAACTTTTATATTCCAATCAAGATAATTTCTGTTTGATATAAACCAGTGTATTTTGCTTACAGGAAATAGTTAATTTAAACATTTAGCTTTCAATTAAAACTAAAATAAAAGTATCAAGAAAACGTTTTCATTTTTAAAAATTCAGTTTTAAATGTTTGATATCGAAAATGACTGGAAGTACCTAATATGTATATATATATATATATATATATATATATATATATATATATATATATATATTGGCAGTTATGATGAACAATCTATTGATGCCACTTGTTAATTTTGCTTTCTCCATTTCACTTGTGACACAATAGCACCAATATTTACATTGTTCAGACTATTTTCATTATCTTTATTGCTATGTTTACGACGTTTCGGCCATTGTACACTCCGGCCTTCTTCAGTTGCTAGGAATTTCGAACCGAACCCTTTATTACGTTCACTGGGATATATCATTCCCATTCTATGTGCGATGTAATTTCTGTTAGTCATGTAGTTATCTCCCTTTAACTTAACTCTCTAAATTATTTTTTCACCACTGCTGTAGCCTGGTATTAAACTTACAACACTTTGAGTCAAATGACTTAACTAACCAACGTCTGTATCTACTGTGCAATGTGTTAATTCCGTTAACTTCCCCAAGATTTAAAATGCATCGTTTTTTTCCTTAGACAGAATGTCATCAAGGGCTGAAGGGATAGGTTTACAGGTTTACCCTGCTATTTAACACTTGGCAGAAATCGAATACGACTACCAATGACATTAAGGCAAAGCGAATCCAGTTGACCAGTCCAGAATTTGAAATCGACTCGCCCGTTACATTTAGATAAAAGAAGGAACGGAAGGACATCAGAATTTAGGTTTTGTGTCAATTTATGCTTGGACCTCAACAGAGAGCCGTACACTTTTCAAGAACCCTCATGCAATTGGCAGTACGCGAGGATTTTTCGTCTCCTTTCCTTCTTAATGCGTACAACATGACCAACTCAGCGAAATTGCGATCGCATTAAACATGTCTCTATGACCCCAATTTTGCACTTTGAATAAAGATTAATATTTGACATTTTGTATCCTAGATTATATGCACAGATTGTGCGAAGGCACCGCTTATGAGGAACAACAAGCAGGGAGTAGAGGATTTCGAGACAGAGAGAAAAGTTGTAATTACTACAGCTCGTTTAATTTGGTTTTCAAGAAAATTCCGCAGTCGATGATAGAGCTTTCCAAGGCAGTCTGCATCTTTGAAAATGTGATAAATATTCTCACTTTTAAGACGAAATAAAATTTTGATTTTAATCCCGCAGTATTTGAAGGACTTTGATTATTGTAGTTATTTATCATTTATCTAATTGGGACAGATGGTAGCGTGTGGGTTGAAGAGGTTTACCGAATACTACGTACAGAATTCATGTACTGGGTTAGGTTTGCCTTCCTCTTATTCTTGATATATTAATTGTTAAGCCAAGTGATTTTTATATGCAGCTGAAAATTTACACTGCTAGAGAAGCAACATCGGCAAACAGATTAAAAAATAATGCCCCTTTTTGTCAAAGAAATAATGCCCCTTTTTGTCAAAGATATGATTCGCTAATAGTTAAATAAGATTTTAACGACAGAATAAGAATTCGCCAATGCAAAAACAAGTAAAAGAGAAATAAAGGACAGATTATAGAATATATGACACATTCTTATTTTGTTCTATTTGTTCCGGTAAACGGATCAGGCCTTTCAACACATGATATGGAAGCATTGTGGTGATACCGACCGAACAAAAGCGAGAAACCGGATGTTGGCTCTCTCACAATAAAAAGGCAAATGAACAAAACTCGTCGTCGCGCATCCGCGCATCCGAGCAGATGTTCCGGTTGGAAAATAAAAACTAACCAAATATCAAATTTCCATTTCGCGAGACTACGCGAATTTTATTTACCAGCCAATGGGAAACCCAGAATCAAATTCAAGTATGAAAATCCAAAACAAACTGTTTGATCCAAAAGGCAGATATAAAAACGGAGAAAAAGCATCGTTAGACAGACCGGAGGAGACGGACGAGCTGATTAGTTTCTCCCTTGACTTAAGTCGAGCGGCTACAATGCTGACCTCTTTCCTTCCCCTATCTCACAAGTAATTACTGACCTCTTCAAAGTCATTCCTCAAAAGTACTTACTGACTTACTGACCTTAGAAGCGGCAACTTCAAAATGAACATCCCCTTACCTACAAGACGCTTCCACATTCTTAAGCCTTTTATCTCTTTCAGCATTATATTATTTTCCATGAACACTTTAACATCCGTTGGACTTATATTCAAGTATTATTTTAATTGTAAAGCCATTAATTGACATGTGTATATATATATAAATTTTATTTCATACTCAAATTGTCTTTCTGATTTTACATTCATTTTATGAATTATAGCGGGCTGTCTTCCCACAAGGCCAAATTCCGATAACCTGCACGGTATACAATTACCCTTCACTAGAACGGAATCCTACTACAACTAGAAAAAGAATAAATAAAATAAGATACCCCCTATAGCATCCATATCCTTATGGAATAAAATGACAACACACAACATTTGAACAGCAACGCCTGTCATTTTGAAGTTCTTACACAGATCATCGCTTTTGATGTTGTTAAAGGCGTTTGTGAAGTTTACAAAAATCATGTATTTTTCATAATCGTTTTTATACACTTCTTCAGCAATTGAGAAATGACAATTATCTTACATCAGAACGAGATCTATATTAATTTTCAGGATAGACTTTTTTCACCCGTTTCTTTTAAATCAAACAACCGCTTGAATTTATGATAGAATTCTTTAGATTTCTTTCTGTTGTGGATTCGGGGTGAGGAACCGCACAAAATCATGAACAACAAAAACAGATATGGAGATAGAAAAGTAGGTTATATTGAACGTAATATACAAACTTGAACGCAGGTTAGTAAATCCAGGAATACTATTAGTAAGAAATAAATATATACAAGTCTTGAAGTGAAGCCGTTGGAAATATTATATCCGGGCATATTATTCTAGCTGAGTAGAGCTCAGAGCTAGTCTGACTTCTGACGCGGTAATCTCTGGGTAACTTCGGTATCTCTCGGTAACTTATGTATCAGTTCCGGTACTCTCCAAAAACTCGCACGAATCTCTACGATTACTCTCTACTATATGGCAGCTAGTGTTCTCTCTATAATAGGAGTATATATATACTTAGTCGAGTCTATTATCATATACAAAGATGAGATCCCACAACACTTTCTCCAAGTAGCCTGCTAAAAATCGACTACTTTTTCTTATAAAGTCGTTTCTTTTATACCCAACTTAAAGAATGCTGCACACTGCATTCCACGTAAACCTTCTTCATCGCAAAATAGTTCGCTTCTACATCTATGATTCATGCAGTTGATCTAAATTTAACCTCAAGATTGTCATTATCAACCCAGTCTTAGACATAGTGGACTACTGATAGTCTCAAGATATGTAGAGAACGTTATGCATCACTAAAAGATTCTATGATGGCCCTGGATCGTTAAAGAGCAAACCCGAACTTACAGGAGTGTTCATTAAGTTTCTCCACAGATTTTAAAGATGAGATGTTTAGTTTCTTTAGAAAAAGTGGTTGCAATGACGCTTCTTAATGGGTAGACAGAATGGTATCTGTCTCAGTTCTGTTACGAAGTAATAAGAAACGGATGAGTGCAACAGCGAATGGAATGAATGCGTCTGAAATCACTCAAATGACGTCTTCGAGTCATCGCAAATCGATCCTATGCCAGTCCTTCGATCTAGAATGCATCCAGGTTACGTTACGGTTTATAATTTATTGGAAAATGCATTTGTAGTACTTAAATCAAACTCTTAAAACAAAATAGAGAAGTCAGGGACTGGTTCCTTTTACTTAACAAATACCCGGCCTGCATGAAGCCTAAGGTTTGGTTGGAAAAGGCCGAGTTTGAAAATACGTAGCCAGTTTTTAAAGAAAGTGTGTAGGGTATAACCGCTGAAGTTGTAGGCTTCGAAGCAACCTGTCACATGATGAAGGACAAAAGTTGACTGATAAGATCGGGAAGGTGAAGAACATTGTCAAACGGAGGTTTTATTGTATGAAGAATAAATGACAGAATAATAAAGCTGAATAAATACAGACTGCAGCAAACGAACGATTCAAAGTTTAATGTTTTCAGCTGATATGATGTGGGAAGATTATATTGAATCCATTGCTGCGTTAGATGCTGAGAAATTTGGCCCACTGTGACGTGCGTAATAATTTTTCCCTGCAGAATCTATCTTAAATATCTATAGCTCACCTATTCATCCATGCGTAAAATATTGCTGCCACATTTTAGCATTTCTCTGAGAAATATTAATTTTAAATACTTTTATACGCCTGTTATACTTAATTGTACATTTGGTTTTTGTTTTCTTTAAATTTTTAGAAATTTCTGTGGCTCTTGGACACTTCCTCCCTTTCTTTCTATCTTTCTTTCTCTTTCTTTTCCGCTTCCCCAACTATCCGGGTCACGTACGGGCTAGTAAATGGGCTTCTATCTCCATGGCCGAAGTATATTGTTCCTGTCAAAAGAGTTTAAAAAAAGTATTTTAATACTCATCTATTAACCACTTGACTCCAGTTCTTTCTTCATCACTATGTATATCTTTTGCTTTCTCTCTACCTTTGCAAGTGAAATCACACCTGTATTCCCATCCTTCTCTTGCCTCCCTTCTCTGACACCCCCTGTAACTGGTTCGTCTTTCTCTTTACTCTCCTCCTATTTAATCTTTTACTCTTATGTAACCCCCTGCGCATCAGTGGCGTTACCGCCTTACTTGGGGTGAAACGATTTTAAAAAAGGTATCTAAAATGCACTGATCCTGGGTATGACGATAAACTGTATCCGGCAGCAAGGCCTCTGATTGGGAGGTTGGGAGGAACAAGAAACCACCTCTTAATTGATGTTGTTCCCAGGTTCACTCTGACCTGGAATGGTAGCACTTGTTAGGGTCCCGGCTATGGGTAAATAGTTTGACCTCAAAACACTATGAAAGTATAAAATAGACTGTATACCTTTTCCTTTCTTTCTACCTTTGCAAGTGTCATCACACCTGTATTCCCATCCTTCGCTTGCTCCCTTCTCTGACGCACCCTGTAACTGGTCCGTCTTTCTCTTTACACTCCTCTTATCTAATCTTTCACTCTTATGTAGCCCCATGCACATCAGTGGCGTTACCGCCTTGCTTGGAGCGAAACGATTAAAAAAGCATGGTTTGGTGCCTCTGCTATTTATCTTGGGGTACTTGATAAAAAGCAAAGAAAATTCAGCATTATTATCAATCCTGGTCTAACGATTCTTTTACCTGGACTTCGGAATTGAAATCAAAAAGGAATACAGCCAAATTTTGATGTGGTCAGGGCTTGTGATATCAGTTTTGACTCAAACCAATGTTAGGCAAGTGAAGGCATCATACTATAGCCGTTTTGTTAGAAATAACATCTCCCCGACACCATTAGATCCCAAGTTGGCATGTATGCCGACGACACAACAATCTACTCTCGCATCGATCAGAAACCAGGTCTGGACGACAAAGTGAACCTCGCTGCCGTACTTGAAAGGGACCTCCAATCCGTAGTGACCTGGGGTAGGAAATGGTTGGTAAATTTCAATGCCTCTAAAACAAAGCTGTTATCAACTAATCACCATAGACAATCGCATCTACCTCCCATTAGCATGGGACAGGCTAGCCTCCCTGAGAGTAAAATACTACGCCTCCTTGGCCTTACACTCTCGGCGGACCTCAAATGGAATGACTATATTGAATCCATTGCCAAATCTGCTGCTATGAAAGTGGGCTCCCTGTGCAGGGCCCGGAAATTTTTCCCACCTGAAACTATTCTGCACATATACAAATCTACCATCCGCCCGTGTATTGAATATTGCTGCCATATCTGGTCGGGTGCCCCTGCTGCTCTCCTTGGGCTTCTTGATAAAATACAAAGGAGGATCCGTAACGTGGTTGATACTGACTTGGCAGACCGGCTACAGCCGCTCTCTCACCGGCGTGATGTGGCTTCCCTGTGCCTCTTCTACAAGTACTTTCATGGCTTCTGCTCCGATGAGCTTAGATCACTGGTGCCGCCTAAGCACGAATTTACACGAGATACTAGATTGGCAACTAGGTCCCACCTTTTTGCAATTAAACAAATAAGATGTAACCGTAAATTCTACTCCAACAGCTTCTTTTCTCGCGCTTCCCGCCTGTGGAACTCTCTTCCACAACTCTGCTTTCCCGACAGCTACAATCTCCAGGTGTTTAAATATAGGGTCAATAGACACCTCCTATCACACTAACTCCCAACTATTCTCAGAACACTCTCATCTACCCAACCCTCATTCTCAGTATCCTTACTCGCCTATCACCCACCCTCTGACATTTCCTATATTTAATCAGCCTTTCTCTACTCTACGTAGCCCCCTGCGCAGTAGTGGCAGTGACATGCCTTGCTCGGGGTGAAACGCTTATAAAAAAAAAAAAAAAAAACATAAAAAAACGAGAAAAGCTGCGATGGATAAGTCCCTTAGTAAGACTATGTAGAGCTTGAGGATGGTGATTTGTAATATTAAAGCACAACCATAAGAAAGGAAAGTTG
Source organism: Ascarosepion bandense (assembly GCA_037127315.1). Lineage (NCBI taxonomy): Eukaryota > Metazoa > Mollusca > Cephalopoda > Sepiida > Sepiidae > Ascarosepion > Ascarosepion bandense. The sequence continues at coordinate 317,132 of JBBBDQ010002053.1, forward strand.
GACATGCGGCGGTGAATATGCTGTAAAATAAGTTAGAGAAGAAAACTGCGAGAGGAACAATGCATGCGGAAGTTGAAATCCGTTTAGATAACATTAAGTTTAATAGTATTTAAGAGTATGACGGGTCTATTTTTAACACAAACTTAGTTAGAAATTAGGAACTGAACGTGATACAACTAATCCTCCAAGCAAACCGAATGCCTATCATCAACAGATAGAATCAGCCCTAAAGTAATTTTTCAGTACTTTTTTTTTGTTTCTTGTTTTCTCGGTCACATTTTGAATGACATGTACTGCAGATAATGGCATATTTCTGTGTTCAAGCATAGTATGGTTAAAACTAAAGAAAATACATGTGTGGCGTTGAACTCGAGCAGAGGCACGCATGGTATTAATTGAAGTTCATTTAAGTGATGTCAATTTGAAAATGAGGCGCAGTTAACGCTTATGATCGTATGGTCGTACATCGAAATGTCTACTGGTATAATACAACTCGTAGAAAAACGAACTTAGAGAACTTTTCTCCAACCAGCGGAGATCTCTCTCTCTCTCTCTCTCTCTCTCTCTCTCTCTCTCTTCATCTTCTGTCTCTTTCCCAAAAAAACACAAGACTTATATAATCCAACATTTCTACGCAATTTTGTTTTTGCAGTTTGTCGCTCAATGACGTCATCTACTGCAAGAAACATTTGTCAATCATCATCGCCGGCTGTCGTCTTTAAAGCCGGTTGTCGCCTGTGTTTTCTACCTTAGATGTTAATAATATCTACATCGGCTATCGCCAGTGTTTCTGTGTTTGATGCCGTGACATCCGCGGCCGGATATTTAGTCAGTCATATCTTTGTCGGTCATTGGCTTTAAGCCTTTGTTGTTGCACTCTGTCGCCACCATCCACAGCCGGAATATATTTATCAATCATATCTTTAACGTCTTAAGTAATATGTTAGTGTCTTTACTGTTTTGCTTGGGAGTGATACTGATTAAAAATAAAATCGAAATGCAGTGTCAATCGCTGTCTACTGTCCTGATTACTCTTTACTCATCCCCCTCATTCTTGATATGTCTGTTCCTAATTTTTCCACGCTTTAACTGGTTCTATGTTAGTTGCTTTAGAGCTTTGCGTGGGGTGATATGGAGTAAAACAATAATTGCAATGTCAATCGCTATCTACTCTCTTTCGCATTATTCTTTTACACATTATTAATATTTCTGGACCTGGATCTTCCACACCGCAGCTTGTGTCTTTGTGGCTTTACTCTCTGGCAATAGTGATTAAAAATAAAATCTACACGTAATATTAATCGCTATCTCCTGTCCTCTTGATTACTCTTTCCTCTTCCCACACTTAATTGATATGTTTGTTCATAATTCTACCACATTTTAACTGGTTCTATGTTAGTTGCTTTAAAGCCTTGAGTGGGATCACACCGAGTAAAGCAATACTTGCAATGTCAATCGCTATCTACTGTCCTTCACATTATTCGTTTTACTCATTATTAATATTTCGTCTCTTAATTCTTCTACACCCTGCAACCGCTTGTCTCTCTGTGGAGTTATTATTTGTCTTGGGGTGGTACTGATTAAAAATCAAATTTAAATGCAGTATCAATCGCCATCTACTGTCCTGATTACTCTTTACTCATCCACCTCATTAGTGATATGTCTGTTCCTAATTTTCCACTCTGTTCTATGTTAGTTGCTTTAGAGCCTTGAGTGGGATGACACCGAGTAAAGCAGTAATTGCAATGTCGATCGCTATCTAATGTCCTTCACATTATTCGTTCAACTCATTATTAATATATCTGTTCCTAATTCTTCCACACACCACAGCCGAATGTGTCTTTGTGGCTTTATTGTTTGTCTTGGGGTGATAGTGTTTAAAAATAAAATCCAAATCTAAATGTCTATCTCTATCTACTGTCCCTCTTGATTAGTTTTTTTTCTCTTCCGGCTCACTATTAGTAATTTATGTTTCTAATTTTTCTACAGCCTATAACCCCTTGTGTCTTAATTGCTTTTCTGCCTTGAATGTGATCAGACGGAATACTTTTTTCGAAACAGAGCAGTTTTGAGCTTAGAGAAGACTTGATGAAATTTCTCAAGTGATTTTAATGATAACATTTACTTTCTCTAGAAATTGACATTTGCAATTATTGGATTCCAGGTGTAAATTCAATTTATGTTGCTACACAGCATGGACAGATAACTATCAAGAAAAAGTGAACGAAACGAATGCATTTGAAGTCTTTCTGATGGCGTCTTCGAGTAATCACAAATCAGTGATAAGCGAATCCTTTGACTTTAGGTGCATCCAGATCGCGTTGTGGTTTATCGGTCATTGAAAAAAAAAAAAATTTGTAATGATTAGATCAAGTTCTTTACAGAATAAGAGAAGAATTTCTTTTTGCTAAAACATCACCATAAGGGCCAACCACTCCAGGCCACGCAAGCTAATCATATCCAATACGAGCATTCAAATTTCCCATGATAACAATTTTATAATGATGGTTAATATTTGAAATGATATTTAGCAGCTCTAATAAACACCGAATTGGTAAAGCATTTCACTTCGCACACACTTCTTTCACACAAAAAATATGCTCTGAAATGTATCGTAATGCCAACAAATGTAAACATGTTACGGAAGTTAACGAAGATTAACGAAACTGGATATAAACAACCGACAATTTGAAATGATTTGTTTGAACATTATTTTTGATCGCTACTAACATTTATGTAGATATTCTGATTATGATAAACAGTATTATATATTTATTTCTACTGGCCTGATTATTTACAATAAATTTTTGGTAATGAAAATGTGTGTCGTTTGTTAATTGCCGTAACATGTTTACATTTGTTGACATTACGATACATTTCAGAGCAGAGATGGTTATTACGAGGAATCGAAAATTGTCTTATAGGCTTAATTTGACTTCGTTTAGACTGATTGTCATTCGTGGTCGAGGGGCGGGGTCTAAGACGCTGCAGATTACATGGTGGCTTCCCCTATGTTGATAGAGGTAGCAGGTTCGAATCCTGCCGAATGATACACATTTTCGTAACAAAAGTTTATCGTAAATAATCAGGCCGGTAGAAATAAATATATAATACTGTTTGATTATAAACAGAATATCTACTTAAATACGAGTATCGATCAAAAGTAAGGTTCAAACAAATTATTTCATATATATGGCGACGGCTGGTTTTGCTCCGTCTTTTATTTAGTTTGTGGGGGCTCCAGAAAGTCTTTTGGGAATTCATCCCCGGATGTAATTCTGTCCTTTCGATTTTGTGTTTAAATGTTTCTTAGTTTTCTTCTGGCCGAATACATTTCGCGAGTTTTATGTGTGTTAAGCAAAGTTTGTAGATTCGAGAAAATTCGTTTATTTCGAACAAAATCAATAAGTCAGTGCTTGGCATTTGAATTTTTAAAAAATCTAAAACTTGTTTTGTTCACTACAACGGAACACTCTGAATTCGAACCAGCCCGCAGATGGTGAGTCGAAACTTTTGGTTAGCTTGAAATTGTTTCAATACATGTGGTGTCAATACGACCCTGATGGTTACAATCATACTAGTAACTTTAAAAATGAAAAGTATAAACATAGCACTACCCTATCCACTTATGTGTGGTCCATTAAACAAGAGCTTAATATAGACCCTATTTTAAAATGGGAATTATTAAAGAGATGTACGAAATATAAAGCCGGCCAGAAATTTTGTAGGCTGTGCGTAGAGGCAAAACTTGCTATAGCTTCGTATAAACAAGCCAATAATGTATTGAATTCCAAAACAGAAATATTAATTAGATGTAAGCATAGAAAGCCTTGGCTTTTGGATTAAGTTTGCTTATGGTGTGTTTGTATCGTTTTTGGTTTTCGTTTTTTGTTTTCGTCTTTGCAATCACTAATCTTTTTAAAAATTTAATATATATGAAATTTGTTTTCTTCAAAAAGTTCTCCCCTATTTGTGTTTGGTGTCTTCTTGGTCACGTGGGATGATTGAACAAAAGGGTTCGGACCGAGTCAGCACGTAGCCCAAAGAAAAACTCCAACACGCATAATCAACTGACAAAAAAGCGCTCAATACTTAGGTAAAGCGGAATAAGTAAAGTATACCTAGTGAGCCAGGCAGACCTATCTAGGTTTCACCTAAACGGATCGTCAGGGAAAGCTGGCAAACAAGGAAAGAAACAAACGACATTTTCAAAATAAAAATAAAAAATATTTTTTCAAAAAAATATTCGGTTTCTTCACAAATATTTTCGTTTAAAAAAAATGTTCATGTACTTAGCTCTTTCTTTTTTTTAAACCACTTTTCCCTTCTTCGTAGATCCGGGGAAGATTTTTCGAAACGAGTATAGTTATTATCTCATTATATTATATATATATATATATATATATATATATATATATATATATATAGGTATTATCTCTTATATATATATATATATATTTAGTATATCGAGGCAGCAAGTAATTTTCTAGACATATGCTATTAAATATAAGAGACAATGAATGTCTATTATGTTTAATCATGAGCCGTTCTAAACGTCGTATTTTTGCTTTAATTTCAGTTGAAAATAAAGACAAAAATTCTCCAACATTTGGATAATTATTTATTGGTTTTCTTCTAAGCTTTCGGCTCACATGAGCCATCTTCATCTTCAAGCGGAGTTTTATGTCAACACAAAATAAAATCGTCGGTGATGGTGGATTTTATAATATTTCAGTTTAAACTACCTCTCTGAAGATGGCTCATGTGAGCCGAAAGCTTAGAAGAAAACCAATAAATAATTATCCAAATGTTGGAGAATTTTTGTCTTTATTTTCAACTGAAATTAAAGCAAAAATACGACGTTTAGAACGGCTCATGATTAAACATAATAGACATTCATTGTCTCTTATATTTAATAGCATATGTCTAGAAAATATATATATATATATATATATATATATATATATATATATATATATATATCGTTATTATCTCTTATATATATATATATATATATATATATAATTATTATCTCTTATATATATATATAGTTAATATCTCTTATATATATATATATATATATATATATATAGTTATTATCTCTTATATATATATATAGTTATTATCTCTTTTATATATATATATATATATATATAGTTTTTATCTCTTATATATATATATATATATATATATATATAGTTATTATCTCTGATATATATATATATATATATATATATATATATTTGCGTATGTATGTGCATATGTGTATTTATCAAAGTCCTCATTTTTAACTCCCTCCAGTACAACATTTCTTTTTTTTATATATATTTGCGTATGTATGTGTGTATGTGTACAGGCTATTTATCAAATTCCTCTTTTTAAACCCCATCCAGTACAATAATTTTTTTTTTGCTCTTCCACTTTTATTACATTCGTCGCATTTAAAGTAACTTTATTCCTACAATAGTAAGACGATATTATTTTAAACGAAAGAATTTGTGAAGAAACCGAATATTTTTTTGAAAAAATATGTTTTTATTTTTATTTTGAAAAAATTATTAATTTTGTTTTTATTTTAAACAAAAAATATGTTTATTAAAATAAAATATTTTATTTTACTTTTATTTAAAAAAATATTTTCTTTTTGTTTTATATACAGTATTTCCTATTCTACTCTACCCCTTTTATTCCAGTAGTAGAATTTAAAATAATTTTCCCCCTACTATAGTAAGATGATATTATTCTAAACGGAAAAAAATTTGAAAAAACTTTTGGCAGAGTCGAATATTACATCATCAAGTTAACTCTTTCTTTATTTTTGTTTTTCCGCTTTTTTTTTTCTTCTTTTCTATTTCTGTTTTATGTGTCTAACCCTTTCTTCCTACTCTCATTTAACGAAATTTCTTTCATCAACTGTCTGGCGTGAATTTTTCTTCTTTCTTTACCCCACCCATATCTCTCCTTTAACTCTTTCCCTGTATACCCCGTTGTTTTTTTTACCCTTCTTTTCGTTTTCCCTTTAACCCACTTATTTTTCTGTTACACTCTTAATTTTTAATTTTTGATTTCAATGATCATGTCTTGAATCCTTTCCGCCGTCTCTCTTTTGTTTATTTTTTCCTCCACCCTACCTTCTAACAAAATCTACTCTCTCTTTTAACATCCCTCCCGTTATTTTTTCTGATATTATCTTATATTTTCTTCTTGCATGTAAACTTCTAGGTATGAATTTCTTTTTGAATACACTTACGTTAAATGAATGTTGTACTGTACTGTATTTGCATAATAAATGAATTTTGCCGCAGAAGAAGTGAGAATTTTCCTCGATGAAATGGTCATACGCCATGTGTATGTTTCGGAGTTTTATTTGAATATATATATATATATATATATATATATATATATATATATATATATATATATATATATATACTTCCACCGAACGCCCATAGCCCAGTAGAGTCGCCGACTGACACCATTTCGGTTGGGTTTCAATCCTGGGTAAAAAAGCAATCGGAGTCTAACCGTACTGATGAACTGTGATACGGCGAAACAGATCTGTCTGCGGATGACAGCACTATATATATATATATTAAATAACTTTAAGCTAAACGGAAAAGTAGAAAGGTAAATACCCAAAACCTGATCCTAATTAATATTTTAATATTAAAAAATGATACAGGTGGAGAGCTCAATGTAATTAAAATTACAGAGCTAATTATAAAATAAAATAAATATCGAAGTTCAAAACTGTTGAATGACCATTTCAACAGGAAATCCCTAAGAGAGATTTCACATCTCATCGGCAACTACCACATTTTGAAAATGAAATAAAAAGGAATAAAAAATAAAGGTTAAGAATTAAGAAATTTGCGTCACAAAAAAAAAATTCGGTTAGCAATCAACGTCTATTTTTAGATTTTAATTTTAGATAGAGTTGTAGTGAAAAAATTGGAAAATTTGGCTTCGTCTAGCTTTACAAGGGGAAGTGGTTAATATATATATATATATATATATATATATATATATATATATATATATATATACTAGCAGTATAGCACGGCGTTACTCGGGTGTAATGAAAGCTTTAAAACTAATCCATGGTCGTGGAGCTCAGACTCTTTGGATATTGGCACGAAAGACTAAAAAGCAATACTTGTTTCCAGTTAAAGCGAAACCGTAGACTGAAAGAAAAATGAATGGATGCAAGTAAAATTTTGAAGTTTGGTGAGAAACGGATAAAAATTGTGGATTTGTATAAAGGACAAACAGGCAGATAAACAGGCACACACACAAACATCTTGTCTTTTATATAAATATATTATCGATTTTCTGCACTATTATAAGAACTGCAACCTTAAAACATCTGAATATCGTTTCTTATGTCTTTGGCTATGAGTATATCAAATTTGATTTAAAATCGGACCACTCTTTCGATAACCCGATTTTTTTCGATTATCGATTTTCGATATTTATCAGGGGTACCTCTACACAAAACCCAGCTAAGAACATTCGAAGATGCTTATAGTACAACTGTGTAAATTTTCAAGAAAATCGGTTCAGCCGTTTCGGTGTCTGTAGGTAACAGACACATACAAAGAGACACACACACACATACACACACAAAGTTCCATTTATAAAAAATTTATATATATATATATATATATATATATATATATATATAGGAAATTAACGATGAATAACTAAATGGTTATAAACAAATCGATAATTTGAAATTATTTGTTTGAACATTATTTTTGATCGATACTCGTATTTAAGTAAATATTCTGTTTATAATCAAACAGTTTATGACACACATTTCTGGAACAAAAATTTATTACTAAATAATCAGATCAGTAGAAATAAATATACATACTGTTTGATTACAAACAGAATATGTGCTTAAATACGTGTATCGATCAAAAATAATGTTCCAAAAATCATTTCATATATATATATATATATATATATATATATATATATATATATATATATATTGCTAGCAATTGAGCACTTTCCACAACACGGTTATGGCGGTTATAATGTGGAAAAGTTGTAATAATTAAGTATTTAATTTAATTCCCTTATTTACACTGTTTTCCTCATTTTTCTTGCCATCTTTACGACATTTTGATCACTTGGGTATATCATTCTCAGTCCGTTTGTGATGTCACTTCTTGATGCCATGTAGTTGTCTCCCTTTAATAACTCTCGAAGTTATTTGTTCACCACTGCTGTAGCCAGGTATTGAACCCACAACTCTTTGGATCAAGTCATTGGAACTAACCAACGCTTTAACTCAACTCACTAAGTTATTTGTTCACCACTGCTGTAGCCAGGTATTGAACCCACATCTCCTTGGGTCAAGTCACTGGAACTAACCAACGCCTATATATATTGGGTCACGTGTTCTTGAGGAAATGGCAATTAAAAATGCTGGTAACAGTCCTAACAGTGTTAATAATGTAAATATACTTCATCTCAAAATTATACACAAGTAATTAATTGGACTAGTTTTGTCTTCTTATATATATACATATTAGGTATCTTATCTGAGGACAAAACTAATCCAATTAGTTAATTGTGTAAACTTCTGAGTGTATGTTATGATAAATATATAGTTTTAAAGCAGACGATATTTATGGGTTAAAGTGCTCAATATCAGGGACAGAGCTTATGTAAGTATAAATATTAAGAAATTAATGATGATTAACGAAATTATGTAGAGGTCATTAAGGTCAGCGCCCGACGGCGACAGTCAGTTTAATGCTTAAACTCAATATTCTGGTCATTATATTTCCTATTGTATTGTTGAGTTTATGCTTTCTGGTAGGGTTGATTCGTGTAAAATAGTTCAGTAGTACTTTCAGGTTATTTTTATTCCTCTTCATACATTTGGTTATCGATTTGTGGATTCGGAAAAATGTTAATTAGTAGTTTCTTTTTTGTGATCTTGAATTAGTTACGAAATATTGTGTGTGCATCGAATATTAAATTTGCTCTACTAAATTATTGATAAGGCGTATTTTATATTTGTTTGGATATTCAATGTTGTAATTAATTGGGCGTGGATTTGAAATGAGTTTTTATAGACAGGTTTTAAAAATTTTGCTATTACCACAATTTCTAGAAAACCTCTATTAAACATATATTTTTTTTTTTAATCATTTCACCCCGAGCAACGGTGGAAACGTATAAATAAATGTAAAAAGATCAATTAGAAAAGAGTGAGGAGTACAAACTAGTTAGAAAGGAACAACAGAAAGCTGAGAAAGCAGGTGCGATGACAGATACATAGGTGGAGAGAAAGGGAAGGTTATACAGGGGAGGGGAGAGAGCTAGAGGCCAGTGGTTAATAGATGAGTATTGACATTGCATTTAAATTTCTGGAGGTTGTAGCCGTCAGGAAAGCAAGAATACGGGAGCGAGTTCCACAGGCGGGCAGTGCGAGAGAAGAAGCTGCAGGAGTAGAATTGTCGTCTGCATTTGGCTAACCTGACTGTGAATGGGTGGGATAGTACTTCTAAAAAGGTATTCTCTTATTTATGTTTCGTTCATATGTAAATATTAGGATGGCGTTATGTCTGAAAATTCTGATTTTTGACATAGTCGAATTTTTTTTTTGTGATAGATCAGTCAGTCAGTTAAGTGCCATACGTGATACAAGCTTGGGCGATCATGTCTCGAAAGAGACATGACTGACTGGCCAGAAGATTATCTCACAGTAGAATGCCATTGCTTTCTGCGGTAAGCTAGTTGCCAGCCAAGGCTATAGAACCCAATCTGTCATGTTATTTGACTCATAGCTAGAAAGAGCAAGAGATGTATTTTATTATTAAATACTAATTAGTGGGGTATCAGTTTATTACTTCATAACAATATAAAACTCATCCCTCATTTTATGACCAGTAGAAGCCTTAATCATGTTTTCAGTTATTCAGTCAGTCAGTAAGTGCCATACGTGATACACGCTTGGGCGATCATGTCTCGAAAGAGACATGACTGACTGGGCAGAAGATTATCCCACAGTAGGTTGCCATTGCATTCTGCGGTAGACTGGTTGTAATCCAAGGCTATAGAACCCAATCTGTCCCGTTATTTAACCCATGACTGAAGGGAAGAGACGGATTAATACCTTTCCCAAGGTTACTTGCGCGTAAGTGAAAGCAAGGAATTCAATTGGAATTCGAACTCGGCTCCCCGATTCCTCGTTCCGAGTCGATATCCACTGCACCACAGGGCACATCCAGATGTGCGTTGCGGTGCAGATCACCCAGTAGAAAAGAGTATAAAGTGTGAAAGAGAATTTGTAGGACAAATATCAGTTAACTCCACATTTAAAGAAAGTAAAATTGTAGTTGCCAGAGAAGCATCTTCTCGGGAGTTTGTTCCACAAAGTAACAGTTCTGGGGAAAATCTGTCTGAGCAGAACTTAATATATATCAAAGGAACAAAAAAAAAATAATTTTATAAATTTCTCTAAAAGCGGGTTGTTGGTTGGTTGGTTTGTTTTCATGGCATATCAACCTCGGCGGGTCATTTATTGCCAACTACATTTTATTTAGTTGGATGTGCGTTGTGGTCCAGTGGATATCGCCATGGAACGAGAAATCGGAGAGCCGAGTTCAAATTCCAGTTGAATTCATTTACGCGCAAATACCTTGGGAAAGGTATTAATCCGTCTCTTCCTTCCATTTATGGGTTAAATAACAGGACAGATTGGGTTCTATAGCCTTGGCTGGCAAACCAGTCTACCGCAGAAAGCCAATGGCAACCTACTGCGGGATAATCTTCTGCCCAGTCAGTCATGTCTCGAAAGAGACATGATCGTCCAAGCGTGTTTCACGTATGGCACTTAACTGACTGAACTTTTATTTATTTATTGCTAGTAATACCTTTTTTTCTTTCAACAATTTATTGTTGTTTTTTATATAAGTTTTGTGTCTAGTAATACTTTTTCTTTTCGAGTATCAAGATTCATTGGGATTTGTTTTTAAGGGCAGGGTCCCCAAGTCCTACTTTGTTATTTAACCCATAACTGGAGGGAAGGGATGGATTAATACCTTTCCACAGAGTACCAGTGCGTAAGTGAAGGCAAGATATTCGACTGGAATTCGAACTCAGCTCATCAATTTCTCTTTCCGAGCCGATATCCACTGCACCACAACGCACATCCGTCACTAAATGCTTACACCACCTGGCATTCTCAAGCAGTCACCCATCTAAGTACTGACCAGGCTCAACGTTGCTTAACTTTGGTGATCGAGCGAGAACCGGTGTATTCAACGTGATATGGCCGTAAGCCAGAGAATATGTAGGACAAATATCAGTTAACTCCAGATTTAAATAGAGTAATATCGTTGTTGCCAGGGAAGCATCTTCTCGGGAGTTTGTTCTACGAAGTCACAGTTCTGGGGAAAAGCTGTCTGAGCAGAACTTAACATATATCAAAGGAACACAAAAAAATAATTTTATAGATTTCCCTAAAAACGGTTTTGATATATAAACATTTATTTTTATCTTCCGATATATGAGCCGTAGTGTAATGCATATCGACTCGGAATGAAAAGTCGGTAGAGACGAATTCGTTGCCTTGATTTGCGCGCAAATAACCTTAGCAAAACCCATCTCTTCTCCCTTCAGCGATGAGGTAAATAGCAGGACAGATTATGTTCCATAGCCAAGTTAGGCAACCAGTCTACCGCAAAAAGAAATATCAACCTACTGCGAAAAAATCTTTTGTCCCAGTCAGCCTGTATGACGCATGGCATTTAACTGACATATATATATATATATATTGGTCATCCGCATACAACCCTGTTTTGCTGCATCACAGCTCATCAGTGTGGCTAGACATGCAGGAGGGATCGAAACTCGACCGATTTCATGTCAGTCGAAGTGCCTACTTATATATAAAAACCCCACGCCCCAACAACATACACTAGTGACTAAATGTAAGAATAGAAATTTAAAATTTAAAATTTAATAGAAAAAACGGTCTCCAATCTATGATCTAATTAATAATTAAAAATTCAAATTTAAAAGAAAAAATATATTTCCTAAATCTAAAGTTAAGATTAAATACACTAATTTACATTAATTATAAAGACTGTGCTTAAATAAAAATATCCGGTTCCACCCCCAACCCCCGACCGGCTACTCTAAGAAATTCAAAAGATATAAAACTTACAACGTCTAGAGGTCAAAGACTCTCATTAAACAACCTCTTTAACTAAACCCTCTCCAAAATTCCAAGGGTCAGAGACACACTCCCCTATCACTAACCCCCACCAACACCTCTAACTAAACTGACCAAGTATAAGGAAAGAGACTTTCCATTACTTTACATACCACCTGATGAGTCATTGAAGATTCAATGTCGAAACAAACGTACCTTTGTTGTGGATATATATAGAAAAATTATATACATGTTCTAAAATATAATTTATAATAAATATTCACAGCTCTATATATTATATATCGAGCGCTGTTTTAAATTAAGAACTAATGAGTGGCCCAAAACTACTACAAAAAACACGAGAATACCAGTACAACCAAGCATACCCAATCTATAACATCGAATAGCCCAAGTGAAGTCTTGATTAATTACCTTATCTGGGGAACTTATATAATGCACGTCCTAAAGCTAGTAGCATTTTTTTTTCTTTCTGGGTGCGAGCCGAATACTGATCATATTCGGTTGGGTCGCCTATCGAAGAAGTCTGTTGTTTATTGAGACCCGAAACTTCTAATGACATGGGGACAACAACACTGACGACGCACCTGGATTCGGCACTTTAAGGTGTATTTTAATAATATATCGAGCACTGTTTTAAATGAATGTTTTGGACGTTATAAGAATTCTTTCTTCGTTCTGTACTCACTCGGATATATATATATATATATATATATATATATATTCTAAATATGTAGTTAAATATAAGAGACAATGAATGTCTATTATGTTTCCGTTCTAAACATACCTATTTTGGCTTTAATTTCAGGTCAAAATAACGACAAAAATTCTCCAACATTTGGATAATTTTTTATTAAGTTGGTTCTAAACTTCCGGCACACATGAGCCATCTTCAGAGAGGTTACAAGGACGTTAACATAAAAGAATCCACCCTCAGCGACGATTTTATCTTGTGTTGAAATAAAACTTTACTAAGCAACGATAACAGTTACCAAAAATAGCAAACGTATTTTGAGCTCTCACGCGGTGTGTCGTCATAAAACCGCATTACAAATTTACGAACTGCGTTTGCTATCTTTGGTAAAATCGTCGCTGAGAGTGGATTATTTTATGTTAACGTCCTTGTAACCTCTCTGAAGATGGCTCATGTGAGCCGGAAGCTTAGAACCAACTTAATAAAAAATTATCCAAATGTTGGAGAATTTTTGTCTTTATTTTGACCTGAAATTAAAGCCAAAATACGATGTTTAGAACGGCTCATGATTAAATATAATAGACATTCATTGCCTCTTATATTTAACAGTATATGTTTAGAAAATTATCTGCTGCCTCGATACACTATATACATACATATATATATATATATATCCATTTCAAACATGCGCACCGTAGTGGGGGCGCTAGAGGGTGTCGTCAGTGATGTCTTTACATGGATCACTAGGGGGTTTCGGGTCTCTCAACATCATACCCCTCTCACCACGCCGACCTGACCAGAAATGATCAGTCTTTGGTCCACCCTCAATGAGCGCTTTCAGACATTAGAAACAAAATTTATAAAGTTTAGGCCCCGTACAGTCTTGCAAACGCTTCCGATTGGCGACAGTCAAAACCAGGTTGCATAAAGACGCGAACCGTACATGAACTCGTCCTAAATTTTAAAAAAAAGTATGAAGCTATTTTCTTGTAATAAAAAAAATTAAAAAAAAAACCTCGACTAAGAATTAATCCTGGTTTGTTTAAAAGAAATACAAATCTACAAATGTATATCATTTGTCGTTTCTAAAAAAAAAAGTCTAAGAATCTACAAAATTCGTTTAAAAGAAATACAAATATTTACAAATGTGTATAATTTAAAAATTGTTTCCAAAAAGAATTATGAAAAGATGTATATCTATATATAAAAGTAATTTAAAAAGTAAGTTATGTATAATTAAAAAAAAATAAGTTATGTATAATTAAAAAAGAAAAGGGTCAGCCAAATAGCTTTAAAAAGAAATTATAGTTATAGACATTGATTTAAAATCTATCTGTACATTTTTACATGTTTACGAGTATTATCGAAAAATGAGAAATCAGAAATTTTTTTTTTTTTTTTTTTTTTATAAGCGTTTCACCCCGAGCAAGGCATGTCACTGCCACTACTGTGCAGGGGGCTACGTAGAGTGGAGAAAGGCTGGTTAAATATAGGAAATAACAGAGGGTGGGTGATAGGCGGGTGAGGATACCGAGAATGAAGGGTTGGGTAGATGAGAGTTTTTCTGAGAATAATTGGGAGTTAGTGTGATAGGAGGTGTCTATTGACCCTACATTTAAACACCTGGAGATTGTAACTGTCGGTAAAGCAGACTTGTGGAAGGGAGTTCCACAGGCGAGAAGCGCGAGAAAAGAAGCTGTTGGAGTAGAATTTACGGTTACATCTTATTTGTTTAATTGTAAAAGGGTGGGACCTAGTTGCTAATCTAGTATCTCGTGTAAATTCGTGCTTGGGCGGCACCAGTGATCTAAGCTCATCGGAGCAGAAGCCATGAAAGTACTTGTAGAAGAGGCACAGGGAAGCTACGTCACGCCGGTGTGAGAGCGGCTGCAGCCGGTCTGCCAAGTCAGTATCAACCACGTTACAGATCCTCCTTTGTATTTTGTCAAGAAGCCCAAGGAGAGCAGCAGGGGCACCCGACCAGATATGGCAGCAATATTCAATACACGGGCGGATGGTAGATTTGTATATGTGCAGAATAGTTTCATGCAGAATTTCGAGAAATTTTAGCTACCCATTTGTTTTTGTGAAATCCAGGTACTCGCCCTTTTAATCTATAACCAATTAGCTGACCTTTCCGCTGTTTCGGTTATGGAGTTGAGTGCTTTCCTTCCTTTTTTTTTTTTTTTGCTCCTACTAACCCTATATCCGTTAAAGCTTTGCTTAAGTACCTTGCTACAAATCCTCTAGTCCCTACTATATATATATATATATATATATATATATATATATATATATATAAAATTATCCAAATGTTGGAGAATTTTTGTCTTTATTTTGACCTGAAATTAAAGCCAAAATACGATGTTTAGAACGGCTCATGATTAAATATGATAGACATTCATTGCCTCTTATATTTAACAGTATATGTTTAGAAAATTATCTGCTGCCCCGATACACTATATACATACATATATATATATATCCATTTCAAACATGCGCACTGTAGTGGGGGCGCTAGAGGGTGTCGTCAGTGATGTCTTTTTTTTTTGCTCCTACTAACCCTATATCCGTTAAAGCTTTGCTTAAGTACCTTGCTACAAATCCTCTAGTCCCTACTATATATATATATATATATATATATATATATATATATATATATAGTTTCGATCATGCAGAAATTATCATCTACTACAAAGTGTACATTTTGTTCCGACATTGAAAGGATAATGTCTTATCTTATATTTGGCAAATTGTGTGTGAGAGATGGGAAATAAGAGGTGTAAGTCGTCAGTTAGAATTTGAACGAAAAGAGGGAAGGGGTAGAGGATAGGGGTGATTAATGGACATGTTGAAAATTTTATAGACAGAGTTAACCGTGGAAGATAAGGTATGTTCCTTTACAGCCTTTATGGTCAGTCCTTCGGGTTTCGCAAAAAGAAAAAAATAAGGAAATGTAGATGGCATGGGGGAGTAAGAGAGGGTGCACTAAAAAGGAATCGGAATTGATATTTGATAAACATATCTGTATTAGTGAAGCATGCGACTACAAATATTATTGTATTCAAATTTAGTTTTTATAATTCATCTTTTTTTTTATATTTAACCTAAATTTAAAATTTAGGAAATCTCTTTTTTATATAAAACTTTAATTAGATCAGAGTTTGTAGGATGAAATAAAGGCAAAATTAGAGGTAAGAGTGTTGTTAATACTATAAAGGTTTATCGTTTCTAGAGATCCTAACTTTAGATTTTGTAGTTTGAGCAAGATCCATTTTCTTTTCACACTACCCAATGAGACATTCTCCTTTCAATGTCGAAACAAAATGTACACTTTGTAGTAGATGATAATTTGTACATGTTCTAAACTATAATTTATAATAAATATTCATAGCTCTATTTTATATTGAGCTCTGTTTTAAATTAATGTTTTGAACGTTGTCAATTTTTTCTTTGTTCCTTATTTCCTTGGATATATATATATATATATATATATATATATATATATATAAACTTATTTATAAATGGAACTTTGTCTGTGTGTGTATGTGTCCGTGTGTGCGTGTCCGTTACATATAGACTCCGAAACGGCTGAACCGATTTTCTTGAAAATTTACACAGTTGTACTATAAGCGTCTGCCAGTGTTCTTAGCTAAGTTTTGTGTTGAGGTACCTCCAATAAATATCGAAAATCGAAAATCGAAAAAATTGGGTTATAGAGGGAGTGGTCCGATTTTAATCAAATTTGATACACTCATAGACAAAGACATAATAAACGATATTCAGAAGTTTCACGGTTGCAGTTCTTACAATAGTGCAGAAAATCAATAATATATATATATATATATATATATATATATATATAAAAGGCAAGATGTTTGTGTGTGTGTCTGTTTATCTGCCTATATGTCTGTATTTTTTTCAGCCCTTTTATTTTAGTTTTTGCTTCGGGTTTGGCTCTAAGTAGGTATAATTGTAGTTTTTCGTCTCAGCCATGATACCATTTACTCAGGGAACTTATTTAACCTTCAAAATTCAGTTAACAACGAAAAAAACTTATTTGATATTTATATTGACTTACATCCATTCATTTTTCTTTCAGTCTACGGTTTCACTTTAACTGGAAACAAGTATTGATTTTTAGTTTTTCGAGCCAAATTCCAAAGAGTCTGAGCTCCAGGACCATTTATTAGCTTTAAAGCTTTCATTACACCCGAGCAACGCCGGGCTATACTGCTAGTATATATATATATATATATATATATATATATATATATATATATATATATAATTGAATGGTCAATGTATGTCTGAAAATATAGTTTATAGAGCTCGAATTCATTTGGATAATAATGATGTTAAACTTTACTTTGGAAGCACTTTTAACAGCTGGAAGATAAGATTGAACAACCACATCTCTTTAAACCACACCAAATGCAACAAAACTACTGCTTTATCCATACATTGTTGGAAATTAAAAGACAACAGTAAGAACCCAATTGTTACCTGGAATATCGTAGCTAAATCCAAATATTACAACGAAAAAGGAGATAAACGTAATCTATGCCTTTTAGAAAAACTTGTCATCTTAAACCATATCAATAATCCTAATTTGCTTAATAAAAAAAGTGATTTACTGACAACACACTGTCATAAACAAAAATACTTACTTAAAATCTTAGACTCAGATTGATATCAATTCTTCTATATGTTTACTCCTTTTCTTTCCCTCTTTCTTTTTTCTTTCCCCAGCAATATTAGTTTTAACAATTATAAATTAAACCCTTTTAGTTTTTGCTCCTTACATTTTTAAATTTTTTATTTTAATTCTAAATTTTATTTTTTGATTCCTAATTTCTATTTTCATTTTTAAATTTTTATTCAAAATTTTAAGTTTTTATCTACATTTAATATTTGAATATTTAATCTTTTACGTTTCATGATGTACGCTCCTTTGATGTTTCCCTATGCATTTTTTAATTTTAATATTTTTAATTTTAATTTCAATTATAAATTTTTTGTCTACATGTAACCTTAGAAAACTTAAATTTTAATCTTGTTACATAAAAACAGTAACTTAATAATATTTAATTCCCATATACATCAAGTGAACTTAAATTCAAATCTATTAAATTGTCAGTATGAAATATGCACCTGATGATTGCATAACGCATGAAACTCCGAGTTGTGCCATAGAGGTAGGATGATATATATGGCCTAGGGGTAGAATCGCCGACTGACGCCAATTCGGTCGGGTTTCAATCCTGGGTTAGGAAGCGACCGGAGTCTAAGCCGAGCTGATGAGCTGTAATGCAGCGAAACAGATCTGTCTGTGGATGGCTATAGTATATATATGTATATATAATTTACAATAAACCTTACGGAAAATTTTGGTCGAAAATACAAAAATTCTATTTAAACCACTATAACAAAAATACTATTTAAATGCCATCAAAAGCATCTCTCTATAAGAAAGGCAAAGGTTGTTACACGAAATAGAGCGATTGACGTCTGTGTGCGGGGATGGCCGTAGTACCTGCAGCGCAGCGCAGGCGTATGTCGGACGGCAGGCAGGCAGGCAGGCAGGCAGGCAGGCAGGCAGGCAGGCGAGCGCGTGGCGACGGCGTCCGGTAATGGCAGGCAGGCAGGCAGGCAGGCAGGCAGGAGAACCGGTACGCCGTGGTCGGACGTTCAACAGCCGGGCTACGTGAAAGTATTGTTGGTTGTGGGCTTAGTGCTGCCAACGGCGACGAGATATCTCGCTATCTGTCTGGCTACCACTCGATTATCTTTAACCATCAACCTTATATTATTTAACAGTGGAAATGGATTTTGAAAGTATATTTTTAAATAGAAAGCCGCTCATGCGATTTCCAATTGTGCCCTTTACGTGATTGCTTTTAAAGAACGGCCTATTTCAAAAACACAAAATAAATTGCGTTACAGTCAAAACATGAGGAAAAAAAATAACGATATCGGAAACATATCATTCCTCAGAATGGCCAGTGAAGTGGTTGAAAGCGCTTGGAAAATTAATAATTATGGAAAAGTTTTTCATTCCTTATCTTCCAGCAAAAAGGAAACATATAACAATACTGGGAAAATTAAATAAAAAATTAATAATTATTTTTTATCGGTCATTTTTAATGAAACACATTATATACGCCGGTCTCTTCAGGTAAAAGATTTGCCTGAAGAGACTTGCCTAGTCAAAACATAGGTAGCAAGTAAGTGGTGTGTGTTTGCTTCTGAGATATATTGTTAGCTCTGCATATTCAGTTCATTTGTTTTGATTGTGCATCGAGCACTTTTTTGATCTACCGTCTGCTGATCCAACCAGTCAGTTTTTTTGCTGATATATATATGTATATATATATATATATATATATATGTGTGTGTGTGTGTGTGTGTGTGTGTGTGTGTGTGTGTATCAGTAAAAAAAGTGACTGGTTGGATCAGCAGACGGAAGATCAATATATATATATATATATATATATATATATATGTATATATATATATATATATATATATATATATATATATATATATATATACGCTCTCACACCCTGATTGAGCACTCTGAAAGAATGGGAGACTTTGAAAAAGAGTAGCTACTCTGGCATGTACGCATCGCTCATTCAATAATGAATTAGAGAACTCTGGCTAATTGGGCGTGTATGATGATAATATACGTGCTAAAAGTTTGCCTCCTTCTACTGAGCGCCCATAGCCCAGAGGTAGAATCGCTGACTGACGCCAATTCGGTCGGGTTTCAATCCTGGGTAAAACGCAATCGGAGTCTAACCGTACTGATGAGCTGTGATACAGCGAAACAGATGTCTGAGGATGACTATATATACTTAGAATCATTTTTTTTATTAATCGAACTGAATTTTTATTACTTTAAACCTTAGTTTTAGTTAATACTCTTATCTGAATAAGTGTATTTATTTATGTGCACTTATCGACCTGACAGTTTAAGAAATCTTATTAAAGCAAAAATTGTGCTCTACAGCTCGAATTGAAAAAGAAAAATGCAGGCACTGGTCAGCCCGACACGCCTTACCGAGTTGGCCACTGAGAATAGTAGGTTAGGTGAGAGCAAATTTCGTGCTTTCAAGTGGAATTTCTCTTGTCATAGATCTCTTGTCATAGTTTTTTTTTCTACCAGCACAGTGTTTTCGCATCCAAACATAAAGAAAAAGATTTTAAAATGAATTATAATTCATCTGATAGATTCTTTATCTCTTTACGCGTTATTATTTATAGATACTCATATTTTAGTAGACGTTCTGTTT
Organism: Ascarosepion bandense; assembly: GCA_037127315.1. NCBI lineage: Eukaryota > Metazoa > Mollusca > Cephalopoda > Sepiida > Sepiidae > Ascarosepion > Ascarosepion bandense. Next base: position 337,320 of record JBBBDQ010002053.1, read on the forward strand.
ATATATTAAACAATACTGATTTTCAACTACCGCTCTGAATATTCGAGAAATCTTACTAAAGTAAAATTTACGCAGTTTGGTGAGGTGGGAGAGCCACTGTTTAGCTCGGTACACTTTATTGCTTGTCCACAAAGAAGCAGGCTGTCAGGCGAGAAGAAATTTCATGCTTTTCAAGCGATATTTCTTCTGTCATAAGTCTTTCGAAGATTATCCTACCAGCACCTAGTTTTCGTATCCAAACATAAAGAGAATTTAAAAGAATAGATTTGTATTAGTCCAACAGATCGCTTTAAACATTATTAGTGGTGGATACTCGTATTTGTGTAAACACTAAGCAGTATATTTATTTTCACCTGTTGACCTGAAGGTTTGAGAAATCTTATGAAAGAAAATAATTGTGCTCTCAAGCAGAAATTGTCACTACGCCTCACTGTCAGCCCGGCACGCCTTACCGACTCGGCCAACGAGAATAGTAAGTTGAGAACAAATTTCATGCTTTTATGTGAAATTTCTCCTGTCATAAAACTCATGAATTTTTTTTCCTATCTGCATAGAAGTTAAGGACATTAACACAATAACATCCACCATCAGCGACGATTTTATCTTGTGCTGACATAAAACTCCGCTAAGCAACGGCAACAGTTACCAAAAATAGCAAACGCAGTTCGCAAATTTGCAATATCCTTATAACCTCTCTGAAGATGGCTCATGTGAGCCGAAAGCGTAGAACGAACTTAATAAAAAATTATACAAACGCTGGAGAATTTTTTTTTTTATTTTCAACTGAAATTAAAGCAAAATTACGATGTTTAGAACGGCTCATGATTAAACATAATAGACATTCATTGTCTCTTATATTTAACAGTATATGTTTAGAAAATTATCTGCTGCCCAACAAAGAGTTTGTCTCTTTAACAGGGTAGATTCATGATGGCGAAGTTTCGTGAGAACACCGTTATGTTGTTCTCACTCGTCAGGGCTAGTTAACGGTGTTCTCACGAAGTTGGCATGCATCTGCTTAGTTAAAGAAACAAACTCTAGAAACAGATCAACGGTCTATCTCCACCCTGATATTGAGCACTTTACGATTAAAAGTCCTGCTTGCCAAAATACAATTTATCAGTAAAAAAAACGACCCTGGAACTAAACATTCTCACAATTAAACAGACACACATTATATATATATATATATATATATATATATATATATATATATATATACACCGTGCAGTAAAATCTTTTGCAAGTTAAATACCCAAGCCATAAAAGCTATCGCTTGACCTCTTATTTATTCAAGTTGATTGGTCAATGTAATAGCCATTTCTCGAAATGTCTATGCATTCATTTTCTTAAAATGTCCCTCTAGCAAAATTTCCGATAGACAAAAAATCCATTCACAAATTGGACATTTGGTTTAACGTCTGATCAATGAAGTGTCCATTCAATTAATAAATAGCGGAAAAACATTTATCGGTGAAAATATACGACAACATACCTGTATATAGATCTATATTTCTGCAATCCTATATCTACGTCCACTCGAAAGTAAAGCCATACTTATGTTCGTCACACTCCAACTCATTGGGCATCTTGTTGAGAAAATTCTTAAATTTATAGAAGAAAAATTTTCTTGTCAATATAATCAAACGGAACTTCGAAAGTACTTCAATAAAATCTGACCGCAAATTAGTATCATATTCAATTTGAATCGGAGCAAATAAAACTGAATGCAACAATCACTTGCATTACGTATGAAAGGAGGGAATATTTGAGTGAACAACGTATACACGTGTGTCTGGTACGTGGAGTTTTATTGAGAAAAGGCATGGAATGGAAGACAGTATTTCGTTTTAGAAGAATCTACTTATGTCAAACTAGCAGTATAGCCCGGCGTTGCTCGGGTTTAATGAAAGCTTTAAAACTAATCCATGGTTCTTGAGCTCAGACTCTTTGGACGTTGGCACGAAAGAATAAAATGTAATAGTTGTTTCCAGTTAAAACGAAACCGTAGACTGAAAGAAAAACGAATGGATGTAAGTCAAATTTTGATTTCCTGGTATCAATATCAAATACGTTTTTTGGTTGTTAACTGAATTTTTTGAAGGCTAAATAAGTCCTCTGAGTAAATGGTATCATGGCTGAGACTAAGAACTACAATTATACCTAGTTAGAGCCAAACCCGATACAAAAACTAAAATAAAAGGGCTGAAAAAATACAGACATATAGGCAGATAAACAGGAACACACACAAACATCTTGCCTTTTATATATATATATATATTATCGATTTTCTGCACTACTGTAAGAACTGCAACCTTGAAACTTCTGAATACCGTTTCTTATGTCTTTGTCTATGAGTGTATCAAATTTGATTAAAATCGGACCACTCCTTCTATAACCCGATTTTTTGATGATCGATTTTCGATATTTATCGGGGATAACTCGACACAAAACCTAGCTAAGAACACTCGCAGACGCTTATAGTACAACTGTGTAAATTTTCAATAAAATCGGTTCAGCCGTTACGGAGTCTACAGGTAACGGATACACACACACACACACACACACACACACACACACACACACACACAGACACATACTCACACAGAGACAAAGTTCCATTTATAAATAAGTTTAGATCAGAAAGCAGAGCTTATTTCGTAGAAGATAATAAAGACGATAAAATCATTCTTTAGTCCACAAATGTAATCTCCAATAAATCCTAAGGTGAAACAAATATAATATATGACTAAAAATGTTTACCTAAACTATTTAAAGGAAACTACAAGACCCCCTACAGAAGGTAGCTGAAGAGAGTGATAAGAAAGGACTACAATGAAACTGCAAGAAAACCGAATGCATTGGCATCAGAAAAAAGGGCAACCCAAAATGCCAAATACAAGTCGGGGATACTAGAATCAAGCAAGTACAAAAATTTAAATACCTGGGAAGTGTTATAACAGAAGACGGAAATTGCGACACAGAGATCCGAAGGCGAATTGGCATGGCGAAGGAAGCATTCCAGAAGTTGAGTAAAGTATTAAGAAACAGGACACTTTCGCTAGAAACAAGGAAGAGAGTACTGGATTGCTATGTGTTGTCAGTTCTTCAATATGGCAGTGAATGCTGGACAATATCATCAAAGATGAAGGAAGAACTTGAAGCAACTGAAATGTGGTTCTACAGAAGGATGCTGCGAAGATCATGGATCGAGTATGTGAGCAATGATGTGGTCCTAGAAATGATGGAAACAAAAAGGAAATTGATACTGAGCATCAGGAATAGACAGCTGAAGTTCCTGGGACATGCAATGAGGAAAGAGGGCTTGGAGAACCTGATACTAGCAAGCTAGATACAGGGAAGGGAAGATAGGGTAAAGTAGCGGATAACATATTTGAAGGACTTAATCTGTTGAATCATGGAAGGAGGGTTGCATGGTGTAAAAAGAGAAGGCGTGCTAAGAGCCACCAGTGATAGGGAGACGTGAAAAGCAATGATCGCCTACGTCCTGAAAAGACAGGGTACATAGAAAAAGAATATGTATGCCAACTGTTTAAAAAAAATTATAATGTGGGTATAAAATGAGGGATCAGTTCTGTATGATAATCAATATATAAACTGATCCCTCATTTTTTAGGCATGTTAGTTTCTACACATTTATATTCTAGATTGATGGGCTTGAGCTAGTGTATGACAGAATTGGGTTGCACGGTTTAACACGAGAAGGCGTGCTCAGAGCTACCAGTGATAGGGAGATGTGAAAAGCCATGATCGCCTACGTCCTGAAGAGACAGGGCACATAGAAAAAGAATATATATGCCAACTGTTTAAAAGAAATTATAATATGGGTATAAAATGGGGGATCAATTTTATATTATAATCAATGTATGAATTGATCCCTCATTTTGTGGCCATGCTAGTTTCTATACATTTATATTCTAGATTAATGGGCTTGATCCAGTGGATGGTAGTGCGGGGTCTGGGTAGTGTAAAGTGTAAAGGCGTGCTAAGAGCCACCAGTGATAGGGAGACGTGGAAAGCCATGATCGCCTACGTCCTGAAAGGACAGGGCACATAGAAGAAGAAGAAATTAAAAGTATTGTCCTCAGCTTTGTTGTCGTTATCACAACGTTTCGGCTGTTGCTCCCTCCGAAGTGTATTTCAGTCTGGGTACTCGACAGAGAATTTTGAACTGGACCCTTTCTTTAATGTAGAAGGTTTGTAGCTTTTTCTCATTCTCAAGATATATCGTCTATTTCTTATTTTAGAGCTACTCAGTTATTTCTCGCCCATTTCCACACAGCCCTGCCTACAGATTGAACTCACAACTCACAATTACTATGTCATTGTTCCCGAAACTAAAAATAACATATATGGATCAAGAATGCATGATGACTTCAATGTGATCTTAAACCCAAGATCGGAAGATCACATTGAAGTGTAAAGCTAATAGTCACATTGCATTTACAATGTTTTTGCCAATAAACCTTGTCTCCATCCTATAGTCAGTACTCTTCCCGTATAAATATAGCAAGATGCAAACTATATATATATATATATATATATATATAGTAGACTTTGATAAACAGTAGCTACTCTGGCATGTACGCATCGCTCATTCAGTGAAATGAATTAGAGCACTCTAGCTATTGGGCGCGTATAATGATATGCGCTAAAAAGTCTGCCTACTTCCACCGAACACCCATAGCCCAGGGGTAGAGTCGCCGACTGACGCCATTTCGGTCGGGTTTCAATCCTGGGTAAAAAAGCAATCGGAATCTAACCGTACTGATGAGCTATGATACAGCGAAACTGATCTGTCTGCGGATGACTATATATATATATATATATGTATTTACATTTTTTTTTAAGATCATATCACCCCGAGCAAGGCGGTAACGCCACTGATGCGCAGGGGGCTACGTAAGAGTGAAAAGACTGCAAAGAAAACCGGAAACCGCATCCTCAACAGGAAACAAGGGATGAGCCTCTTCACCTGTTCAATAGACGTGGGTGGAGTGTGAACCGGACGATAGTTTAGTCTATCTACTCCAATTAGTTTAGTCTATCTACTCCAATTAGTTTATGCATTTATATATACATGTATGTATCAAACAAAATTTCTCTCAATAATAATAATAATAATAATAATAATATTCATTCTCTCATAAAAGAAGACAAAAGAAATTACAAAAATACCTGTAAATATAATAATTATAAAAAATAAAAATAAAAAATATAACATCTTTTGCTGTAAACTAATATTAACCTGACGTGGAAAATTTAGCTGTGATATGATATTAACATACATGTCAAAATTTAACATTGAAATTTAATTTAAAATATAACGGGATATATTTACGGTAAAAAATTAAATTGTACAACATGATTTCAATAAAATTTGAAAACTATCTACTCTTACTAGTATCCCAAAATATCCTACTAATTTTTTAAAAAATTCAGTTAAAATAATTAAATCATTAAAAAATAAAAATGAAACGTTAGAATGATAAAAATAAAAAGAGTGAGTGGGGAAAATAAAAAGAAAGCGATAAAAATTAGAACAATATAGAAAAGAATTTAAATTAAATTAATTTAGAATAAACTTCCTGTATCAAACCAACATCTATTACATTAGTATTCATTCTTAGAAATGCGACATGGTATTTCCTCTTAAATTAAAATATACCGATTATAGGGTATATTTGCGATGAAAAATAAATCATACATCCTAATATAAATTACCATATAACCATGAGTAGTAATTTATTTAAAATAAAGTTAAAATAATAATTCCTAGTCAGAACAACTAAATAAAAAATTAAATTATAGTCTTAAAAAACTCTTTAAATAATAATAATAATACTAATAATAGACAATAAGAATAAAAAATTATAAAAAATTATAATAATAGAAAATAGAAATTCGTAATATATATATATATATACGTGTGTGTATCACACATATACGTGTGTGTGTATCAAACAAAATTTCAATCAAACTTTAACAATAATAATAATGATAGTAATAATAATAATAATAGTATAATATATATATATATATATATATATATATATATATATATATATATATATATATATATATATATATATATATATATATATATATATATATATATATATATATATATATATATATATATATATATATATATATATATATATATATATATATATATATATATATATATATACATATATATATATATATATATATATATATATATATATATATATATATATATATATATATATATATATATATATATATATATATATATATATATATATATATATATATATATATATATATATATATATATATATATATATATATATATATATATATATATATATATATATATAATATATATATATATATATATATATATATATATATATATATATATATATATATATATATATATATATATATATATATATATATATATATATATATAAATATATATATATATATATATATATATATATATATATATATATATATATATATATAAAATATATATATATGTAAAATATATATATATATATATATATATATATATATATATATATATATATATATATATATATATATATATATATATATATATATATATATATATATATATATATATATATATATATATATATATATATATATATATATATATATATATATATATATATATATATATATATATATATATATATATATATATATATATATATATATATATATATATATATATATATATATATATAAAACATATATATATATATATAAAATATATATATATAATATATATATATATATATATATATATATATATATATATATTCTCAGATATAAGCTGTAGAGTGGAACGCTATGACCAAATAAAAAGAGACAAGAGGGACACTGTATTTAGTTTTTAACCGTCGCGTTTCGTCCACTGATGGTAGAATACGAAATGAATATTTGAAATAAAGTATTTTTAAACAAAAATAAAATGTTGTTGGTTACTAAGAAATTATAAAACGCTCCTAAATATTAATTAGGTCAACTGAAAGATGTTAGATATCTAATCATGTTATATTGCATACTTGAAATGTATTTTTTAATTGAAGTATATATTTTGGATTGTTATGGAAAATGCGACACAGAGATCCGAAAGCGAATTGGCATGGCAAAGGACGCGTTCCAGAAGCTGAGTAAAGTACTAACACACAGGAAAGTTTCACTAGAAACAAAGAAAAGGGTACTGAATTGCTAAGTGATATCAGTTCTTTAATACGACAGTGAATGCTGGACAATATTATCGAAAATGAGGACAAAACTGGAAGCAGCGGAAATGTGGTTCTACAGAAGGATGCTGAGGATATCATGGACTGAGCATGCAAGCAACGATGAGGTGTTGGAAAGAATGGCAACAAAAAGGAAATTAATACTGAGCATCAGGAAGAGACAACTGAAGTTCCTGGGACACGCAATGAGGAAGGAGAGCTTGGAGAACCGGATACTGACTGGCCAGATAGAAGGAAAGAGAGACAGAGGAAGGCAGCGGATAGCATATTTGCAGGGCCTGATCAGGTGGATGACGGAACGGGTGTTGAGAGGTGTAACAGGAGTAAACGTACTAAGAGCCACAAGGAATAGGGAGACGTGGAGAACCATGATCGCCGACGTCCTGAAGGGACAGGGCACATAGAAGAAGAAGATGGTAGAAGACGTGAAATGATAAATTTGACCGTATTCTTTTTATTGCTTTGTATGTTTATTGTGTATTTTTACCTAATAGCCAACGCAATCCATAACAAACTTTAAATGGGTAGTATTATAGAGTATCTACGTTCGGACTAATTTTCTTGGTCCTGGATATGACGGTAAACTGCATCCGGCAGCAATCCACCTCTGATTGCAAGGTTATGAGGAGCATGGAACCATAACTTAATTGCTATTGTTCCCAGCTTCACCCTGACCCGGTGTGGTAGCACCTGTTAGGGTCCCAGCTATGAGCAAATAGTTAACCCTCAAACCGGAAAGTATAAAAATAGACTTTTATAGAAATATATACATTTTTGAAGAAAAATCTTTTACCAACAATACATTTTTTAAAGGAAAAATATTACCATAACACATTTTTGAAGGAAAAAAAAAATGATTACCAGCAATACATTTTTTAAAGGAAAAATATTACCATAACACATTTTTGAAGGAAAAAAAAATGATTACCAGCAATACATTTTTTAAAGGAAAAATATTACCATAACACATTTTTGAAGGGAAAAAAAGTGATTACCAGCAATATATTTTTGAAGGAAAAAATATTACCAACAATACATTTTTGAAGGAAAAATGTTACCATAACACATTTCTGAAGGAAAAAATTATTACCAGCAATACATTTTTGAAGAAAAAATATATTACGAATAATACATTTTTGAAGGAAAATGTTACTAACTATACATTTTTGAAAGAAAAATATGAACATGACACATTATTGAAGGAAAATTATTACAGGCAATTTTTGAATAAAAAACTAGAAGACATTTTCAGTTTTCTAAAATAAAAAAATCAACCTTCTCACTATAACTGTACATTAAACAATACCTTAAACCCAACCTTTTTGGCATTAAATAACCCACAGAGGTGTTGATATGCCGTTAAACAAAACTCAAATTCAAATTCTCACTATAACCGAACATTTAAAAATATACTTTAAAACCCAACCTTTTTGGCATTAAATAACCCACAGAGGTGTTGATATGCTGTTAAACAAAACTCAAATTCAAATTCTCACTATAACCGAACATTTAAAAATATACCTTAAAACCCCACCTTTTGGGCATTAAATAACCCACAGAGGTGTTGATATGCCGTTAAACAAAACTCAAATTCAAATTCTCACTATAACCGAGCATTTAAAAATATACTTTAAAACCCCACCTTTTGGGCATTAAATAACCCACAGAGGTTGATATGCCGTTAAACAAAACTCAAATTCAAATTCTCACTATAACCGAACATTTAAAAATATACCTTAAAACCCCACCTTTTGGGCATTAAATAACCCACAGAGGTTGATATACCGTTAAACAAAACTCAAACTCAAACAATTTCTTCATCTTTGTTGATATCACAACGAATCGATGCGAAGCCTTCTTCGGGTGTCTGTCAATGATGGAATGTCAAATTCTTTAATTTACAGTTATTGATTATTTTCATTGCGCTGACAATGTCTAACGATAATTTCGTCTAGTTTACCATAGTACTGTTCAACTTTTTCCACTGTTTCTAAATCTGTACTGCCCAACTCAGGGATTGAACTCATTACAATGCCATCAACTTCACGAACAAACGATTTTATTCATTAGGGTGAGTAATTATTTCTGCCTTTAAAACTAGCATTTCACAGTTTGTATTTTTGTCCCACTACAAGTGAGGGACTATAAAATCAAGCAGATACAGAAATTTAAATACCTAGGAAGTGTTCTAACAGAAAACGAATAGTGCGACACCGAGATCCGAAGGCGAACTGGCATGGTGAAAGAAGCATTCCAGAAATTCAGTAAAAGTATTAAGAGACAGGAAACTTTCACTAGAAATAAAGAAGACAATATTAGATTTCTATGTGATATCAGTTTTTCAATATGACAGTGAATACTGGACAATATCAACAAAGATAAAGGAAAACTTGAAGCAGCTGAAATGTGGTTCTACAGAAGGATGCTGTGAATATCATGGATCGAGCATGTGAGCAATGACGAGGTTTTAGAAAGGATGTAGACGAAAAGAAAATTAATACTGAGCATCAGGAAAAGACAACTAAATTTTCTGGGATATACGATGAGGAAGGAGGGCTTGGAGAACCTGTTACTAACAGGCCAGATGGTGGGAAAAAGAGAAAGGATAACATATTTGAAGGACCTAATCAGGTAGATGACGGAACGAGGTTTGCATGGTGCAACAGGAGAAAGCATGCTAAGAGTCACCAGAGACAGTGAGATGTGGAAAGCCATGGTCGCCTACGTCCTGAAGGGACAGGGCACATAAAAGAAAAGATATATGCCAACTGTTTATAAGAAATGATAATGTGGATATAAAGTGGGGGATCAAATCTATATTATAATCAATATATACACTGATCTCACATTTTGTGGCCATGCTAGTTTCTATATATTAATAATCTAGATTTATGAGCTTGAGCTAGTGGATGATGGAACGATGGTTGCATGGTGCAACAGAAGAAAGCGTGTCACCAGGGACAGGGAAATGTGGAAAGCCATGGTCACCTACGTCCTGAAAGAACATGGCACATAAAAGAAGATATATGCCAACTGTTTATAAGAAATTACAATGTGGGTATAAAGTGGGAGATCAAATATATACTATAATCAATATATAAAGTGGTCCCTCATATTGTGGTCATGCTAGTTTCTATACATTTATAATCTAGATTTATGAGCTTGAGCTAGTGGATGATGGAACGGGGGTTGCATGGTGCAACAGAAGAAAGCGTGTCACCAGGGACAGGGAGATGTGGAAAGCCATGGTCACCTACGTCCTGAAAGGACATGGCACATAAAAGAAGAAAACATATGCCAACTGTTTATAAGAAATTATAATGTGGATATAAAGTGGGGGATCAAATATATACTATAATCAATATATAAACTGATCCCTCATATTGTGGTCATGCTAGTTTGTATACATTTATAATCTAGATTTATGGGCTTGAGCTAGTGGATGACGGAACGAGGGTTGCATGGTGCACAGAAGAAAGCGTGCTAAGAGCCACCAGGGACAGGGAGATGTGGAAAGCCATGGTCGCCTACGTCCTGAAAAGACATGGCACATAAAAGAAGAAGAAGAACGTCGGTTAAAGGCAGACAATTATGTCAGGAAAGAAACAAGCCTTAACTATTTATTATACTTAGCTTAATTTAGAAAAAGGCCGGAGGGTATTAAACTCTTGACACAAGTAAATGACTTTCATCATTTTACTGCAGACAACCTGTAGATGCAATCTGGCATCAATAGTCATAATTTGCTTAGTATTTCAAGAGTTGACTTTTGTTTTTAGTTTTAAAAAAATATAAGCTTTCTGCGGAACTTTATCAATCTAAAGAAATAATTTAAAATTCTCGCCTAACTCGTGACTTCAGTTGTAGAAAAAAAAATATAAAAGGAGTGGCCGGTTTTCAGGACATAAAACAAGATGTTGTCTTGTGTAAATAAAATACGACTTTTTTAAAAGTATACCGACTGAATTCATAGATATACATGCACTTAAGTTGTCAAATCTCAGCGTTGGCGACTAAAGCCCGTATACTTTCCTTTCATAACTTGTGCTTTTATGAATATACTTCATGTGGTGCTTACAGACAAATCACTTTAAAACACAGATTTCCGTAAAATCACAGAAGTTAAGCAAAGTCTGGGAGATGGGAGACCGATTCGAACAACCAGGTTGTTATGATCCATTCAAATTCTTACCTTCGCTGTAAATTAAGGCAGTCAAATTCGAAATAGATACCTACGCCAACCCTATTTTTCGGTAAAAATATAAGTTAAAAAACTGTCATAACTTTTTAATATATATAATTAAGATAACAGAAACGATTCATTTTAGTTTACATACTAACGTTCGCCCAGTAAAAGAGTCAATAGGCAATCACAGTGCAGAAAATCCGTGTGTCAACAGAAATTTCAATCGAAAATCTGTTGTGTGAACAGTCCAGCAAGCAACGTAGTAACGAAGACGTGAACAGAAATCCAATCTTCTTTTAACAACAACAGAAACGCACTTTTGCTCAATTGCTAAACGCAAAAAAAAGCAACGGCTTTTATTCACCGAGCAATTTTTTTTCCGATTGGCCACGCCAGACAAGGAGAAATAACTCATTAGCATTATTTCTGATACTCATATCAGGTTTTTATTTATTTATTTTTTAGGAGTGGGGGCTACGATATTTTTTAACTTCTTTGTCACATTTTCCGTCATGGAATAAAGGCGACACGCTATAGCTTGGTCTGACAAGGTAATTTGCCATTTTCGTCACTACTTCTTCTATGTGCCCTGTCACTTCAGGACGTAGGCGACCATGGCTTTCCACGTTTCCCTATCCGTGGTGGCTCTTAGCACGCCTTCTCCTGTTACACCGTGCAATCCTCGTTCCGTCATCCACAAGCTCAAGCCCATAAATCTAGAATATAAACGTATAGAAACTAGCATGGCCACAAAATGAGGGATTAGTTTATATATTGATTATAATATAGATTTGTTCCCCCACTTTATATCAACATTATAATTTCTTATAAACAGTTGGCATATATATTCTTCTTCTATGTGCACTGTCCCATCAGGACGTAGGCGATCATGGTTTTCCATGTCTCCCTATCACTGGTGGCTCTTAGCACGCATTCTCCTGTTACACCATGCAACCCTCGTTCCATCATTCACCTGATTAGGTCCTTCAAATATGTTATTCGCTACTTTCCCCTGTCTCTATTTCCCTCTATCTGGCCTGTTAGTATCAAGTTCTCCAAGCCCTCTTTCCTCATTGCATGTCCCAGGAACTTCAGCTGTCTCTTCCTGATGCTTCGTATTAAATACCTTTTTGTTTCCATCATTTCAAGGACCTACTAATTGCTCACATGCTCGATCATGATATTCGCAGCATCCTTCTGTAGAACCACATTTCAGCTGCTTCAAGTTTTCCTTCATCTTTGATGATATTGTCCAGCATTCCCAGCCATATTGAAGAACTGACATCACAATCCAGTATTCTCTTCTATGTTTCTAGCGAAATTTTCTTGTCTCTTAATACTCTACTAAACTCCTGGAATGCATCCTTGTGCTTTTGGATCTCAGGAATATGAATGTATAGAAACTGCTGTGACTACAAAGTGAGGGGTCAGTTTATATATTGATTGTAATATGAATTGATCCCCGATTCTATACCCAGTATGCTTCTGTAGAACCACATTTCGGCTGCTTCAAGTCTTTCCTTCATCTTTGATGAGATTGTCCAGTATTCACTGCCATATTGAAGAACTGACAACACATAGCAATCCAGTACTCTCTTCCTTGTTTCTAGCGAAATTGTCCTATTACTGAATGGTGTGTGTGATGTGAACCTAAGAGGAGGTGGTAAGAACTGAAAGTCATGAGGATTATATAGCGCCATTAGTAATTTTTAACTCTTGACTTGAAAAGTTTAAGATTATTGAACACAGGTACGAACCAACGCTAAAGTCTGTTCCACGAGGTAGAAGTTCCTGGGAAAAAGTTGTGTAGATCATTTTCTTAACTAAAGATTTGAACTGATGGAGCTAAAGAATGACGCACTCAACTGAATGTATGCCATGGAAATAGTGATAAAATAGCGATAGTTCGTTTGTGTGGAAAGAGGCTGCAGGGTGGAAAATAAGTAATCACTTTCAAGACAGATTCAGATATATATTGTGCACCTTCTTTTTTTTTTAATCGTTTCACCCCCAAGCAAGACCGTACCACCATTGATGCGCAGGGGGCTACATAAGAGTAAATGTTTAGACAGGAGGAGAGTGAAGAGAAAGACGAACCAGTTACAGGTGGTGAAAGAGAAAGGGCAAGAGAAGGATGGGAACACAGGTGTGAGGACAGTTGCGAAGGTAGACAGAAAGGGAAAGAACAAGATATACAGATTGATGTAGAGAGAGCTGGAGTTAAGTGGATAAGAGATGGGTATTGACTTTGCATTTAAATTCCTGGAGGTTGCAGCCATCAGGAAGGCAAGTATATGGAAGGGAGTTTCACAGGCGAGAAGTGCGAGTAAAGAAGCTGCTGGAGTAGAATTGGGTGAGACCATGTGGCCAGTCTGGTTGCACGAATAAATTCATGTGACAGGGACATGAGTGACTCAAGTTCGTCGGAGCGGAAGCCATGGAAATATTTGTAGAGCAGACAGAGAGAAGCCACATCCCGCCGGTGAGAAAGTGGCAGGAGTCGAGCTGCCAGGAAGGGACCTATCACATTATAGATATCTACTTTGGAGCCTGTTGAGAACACTGAGTTGAACAGCAGGGGCGCCTGACTATATATGACAGCAGTATTCTATGCACGAACTGATGGCTGACTTGTATTCTCAATGTAAATAAAAAAGGTTCTTTAAGAGAGCATATCAGATAATCGATGTGTAGATAGGCGTGGGTGGTGCAGTGGATATCGTCATGGAACGAGAAATCGGTAGAGCCGAGATCGAATTCCAGCTGAATTGACTGCATTCACTTACACTCAAATACCCTTCGGAAAGTATTAATTCATCCAGCTATGAGTTAAATAACAAGACGGATTGGGTTCTATAGCCTTGGTTGGCAACCAGTATACTGCAGGAAGTAATGGAAACCTACTGTGGGAAATTCTTCTGCCCAGTCAGTCATCTCTCCTTTGAGACATAATCTCCCAAGCGTGTATCCCGTATGACACTTAACGGACTGATTAAATATAATAGTTGGAAACATAATTAAAGCTTCTACTAGGTATAAATTGGGGGATCTGTTTTGTATAGTTATGACGAAATAAACTGATCCCTCAAGAATTACTAATTAATGATATAATACAATCTCTTCTTTTTCTAGCTATGATTTCAATAACAAGACGGATTGGGTTCTATAGCCTTGATTGGCAACCAGTTTACCGCAGAAATAATGGCAACCTACTGCGATAAATTCCGCTGTTAAATCAGTTATGTCTCTTTCCAGACATGATCTCCCAAGCGTGTATCACTTATGGCACTTTACTGACTGACTATTCTTCATAAAGTCCAAAGACTTCAAACACGCTTAGGCGACCTTGTCTCGAAAGAGACATGACTGACTGGGAAGAAGATTATCCCGCAGTAGGTTGCCATTGCTTTCTGCAGTAGACTGGTTGCCAGCCAAGGCTATAGAACCCAATCTGTACTATTATATAACCCTTAACTGGAGGGAGAAGAGATGTATTATATTATTAAGTCGTAATTAGTGGGGAATCAGTTTATTACTAGATAACAGTATAAAACAGATCCCCCACTTTATGTCCTTAGAAGCCTTAATCATGTTTTCAACTATTATATTCAGTCAGTCAGTTCAATTGCATAGGTGATACACGCTTGCGCGATCATGTCTCGAAAGAGACATGACTGACTGGGAAGAAGATTATCTCGCAGTAGGTTGCCATTGCTTTCTGCGGTAGACTGGTTGCCAGCCAAGGCTATGAGAACCCAATCTGTCCTGTTATTTAACCCATAACTGGAAGGAAGAGACGGAGTAATATCTTTCCCAAGGGTATTTGCGCGTAAGTGAATGCAATGAATTCAACTGGAATTCGAACTCAGCTCCCCTGATTTCTCGTTCCGAGTCGATATCCACTGCACCACAACGCACATCGTTTTCTTCATTACAGACTGAAAAAAAGGACACAACATTTATTTCGGTTTTAAAGAAATTAGATGTTTCATTCTAAATTATTTCTTCCATGAATTTCTCTGGACGTTTTGTCAGTGTAGAGAGTGATTGACAAGTAACTCCCTATTTTATGGTGATTTTCTAAGCATAGCTTAGATGTGGCACAAGGCCGAAAGTATGGGACACCCAGTGAGGATTGAATTCACTACTCAATTGTAATGATTCTAGTGAGACAAGCTTGCTAACCATTACACCACCTCGAGGTGCCCAAAGAGGATTTTATAAGCCAAGCTTAGATGTGGCACAAGGCCGAAAGTATGGGATTCCCAGTGAGGATCGAACTCACTTCTCAACTGTTATGAGACTCACGAGACAAGCTTGCTAACCGTTACACCTCTACATATAACGTTGATTCAGTAGTTTTGATATGTATCAACCTACCAGACAACAAATTTAAAGTCGTTTGAGAGAAAGGTTTGTTTTTTTAATCTCAAAGCAATTTTCCTATAGAATGTTTGCCAGTTTAGTTAGAATTTATTTGTGTATGTATTAAATTCTTCCTAAAATAAACAATATTATTTTTTGAATGTGAACATTTTACCGATTCAAAATCCAGTTCGAATTGTATCAAATGAAATGGATAAAAATATTCTTTTAGCCATTTTAATCATTTTGTGTGAAGCAAAAACTACTTTTTTATGTGCAACCCCAATTTTGCATGGCTTTATAATAATACTGTTTTATTTCAAGGAAATAATAAGTCAATATTATCGAAAAGCCAAAACCTCGAAATTTAAATCTACCGCTTCAATAAGTTTCAACCATGCCAATTTTATTCCAAACATGAAACAATTTAAAATTGCTATGCGCACCTATTTTATCATTATTCAGAAGTTTATCGATCAGTTCATTTTCTGATATATTAATATCAATTTATTTTACCGTAAATGTTTCTGTTTATTTTTATTCAGATCAGTTATTTTGTGTATATGTATAAGAATTGTTTTATTTATCTATGTCTGAAAATATCTACCTGGTTGTATTTGTGCTATTTTTCTTTCTTTTATTGTTGTCCGTTGGAAACAGACGGTGATGTCACTAATTTAGAAACAAAATTTTATTGGTCTAAAAACTGATGTTTTACTTATGGTAACGGTTCGAAGTTTAGAACAACAAAATACAAGATGTTGTGAACAGTCTTGTTCACCTACATTCTGAAGTTACTTACTGTAGAGAAGAAACCTTTAAAACACAGCGAATTTGTTTGTTCCTTTTTATTCATTATGTTACGCTATCTTCGCCTGCGACAAATTGTGCAATAGCATGAGTAAATCGTCTTTCAAAGGTTTTTATCCTGTCTGGTGATAGCGAGAATAGGCATGCTTCAGCCTGGACCATTCATAGATGTTATCACACCACCTCTTGGGGAATCTGCTTCTATTCCTTCTTTCTTCATCCATACCTTTCAGGCAGTTTTGATGGGCATGATTGAGAACGTTTAATGCGACTGTAGAGATTCAGGGGCTTGTTTTGTATGATGATCATAATGGTACTGAGACCGGTTATTTACCGAAAATCTGTGATCTTGTGGTGATGCTGAGAGTAGGCAGGCTTCAGCCTGGAACATTCATAAATGATATCACACCACCTCTTGAAGAGTCTGCCTCAATTCTGTATTTCTTCATCCGAACCTTCCAGGCAGAATTTTGATGGGCCTGATTGAGGACGTTTAATGGGTCTTTAAAGTTTCAGGGCGTTTTTCTGTATGATGAACATAACTGTGCTGAGACCGGTTGTTTGCCGAAGATCTGTGATCTTGATCTGATCTATCAGCCTATCATAAGGTGATTTGGGAATGTCTCAATCTCTCTGCATGGCTTTGAAGTTCAATTAACACATTCTAATCCGTAAAAAACAACAGGCAATACGTATGTATTATAAACTCGTGTTTTGTTGAAATAGGATCCTCGTTTAGAAGTCAAAAGTTCTTTATACACTTTAAAGGCTGTCCAACCTAGTTCTATTTCGTATTTTGCCACTGCTGTACTATCATTTATAGTAGACAGCTTATGGCCGAAACATGAAAATTCTGTGACTTGTTCGGTTTGTTTACCACAAATTGTGAGATGGTATGGTTGGTTACTTGTATTAATTATGATCTATTTAGCTTTGGAAACATTTTAACTGTTCCTCTAACTGATATGTATTTTAATATAAATCAATATTAACTTATTAAGTTCAGTCATAAGTACTTCCCGTTTTGGAAATCCCAATTGGAAAAATAAATATGTCATCCTAAGTGATAATCATTAGGAAAAATGTTTTCCTCTCTGACAACACAAGGCCACATAGGGCAGGTATAACAGAATACAAAATTTTAAAAATCAAATGATCTACCCGCCATATTCAACTTAACTTAAATAGCAGAGTAGATTTGACACTCTAGCCTTAACTGGTAAAAGGACTAATAGAAAGGTTCTTAATTCAAACCTGTAAAAAAGGCCTCTCGAAATTTCTCTACTATCTTTGCTACAAAGGAATGGAAACACACAAATAAGAAAGAAAAATATGTGAACACTCGTAATAATCTATGCACTGAAGGCGAATCACCTTAAATAATTATATCCTTTAACAGGCCAGATAGAGGGGGAAAGAGACAGGGGAAAGCAGCGGATAACATATTTGAATGGCCTAAGCAGGTGGATGACAGAACAGGGGCTGCGAGACGTTACAGGAGAAAGCGTGCTAAGAGCCACCAGAGATAGGAAGATGTGGAAAACCATGATCGCCTACGTCTTGAAAGGACAAGGCATATAGAAGAAGAAGTTGATAGGATGTTCGCATTTTGAAGCTTAAATTGTGGTTCTTCCTTTTATGACTTTTAAGACGAGGATGTGCGTTGTGGTGCAGTGGATATCGACTCGGAACGAGAAATCGGGGAGCCGAGTTCGAATTCCAGTTGAATCCCTTGCATTCACTTACGCTCAAATACCCCTGGGAAAGGTATTAATCCATCTCTTCCCTCTAGTTATGGGTTAACTAACAGGACAGTTTGGATTCTATAGCCTTGGCTAGCAACCAGTGTACCGCAGAGAGCAATGGCAACCTACTGCGGGATAATCAACTGCTCAGTCAGTCATGTCCCTGACTAAAGACGAGCTTGATAGCCAGACGACTTTCGGTGTAAAGAACAAGAGGAAGGAAGGCTTGGAGAACCTGATACTAACAGGCCAGATAGATGGGGAAAGAAACAGGGGAAAGCAACGGATAACATATTTGAAGGCCCTAATCAGGTGGATGACGAAACGAGCGTTGCTTGGTGTAACAGAAGCCACCAGGGATAGGGAAACGTGAAAGGCCATGATCGCCTACGTCCTGAAAGGACAAGGCACATAGAAGAATATATATGCCAACTGTTTATAAGAAATTATATGTATATAAAGTGGGTAATCAAATCTATATTATAATCAATATATAAATTGATCCCTCATTTTGTGGCCATGCTAGTTTCTATACATTTATATTCTAGATTTAAAGGCTTGAGCTAGTAGATGACGAAACGTGGATGGCATGGTTTAACAGGAGAATGCGTACTAAGAGCCACCACGGATAGGGAGACGTGGAGAGCCATGATCGCCTACGTCCTGAAGTGACGGCGCACATAGAAGAAGAATGCAGATACCCTTGATTTGTATTTAATAATTAAAAATGTTTTTGCGTTTCTTTGGATTTTTCTAAAGTTAGAAATCAATGGAGCTCTGTAGTAGACTGCGGTCTATTCAAATATTATTACTTAGTCTCTAGAGCAACCTCACGTACGAAGCAGTCAGTCGATCCGAGATATTTGATCTTGGAGACATTTCTAAATCGATATGGTAGATGTGGAATGATTTGTCTATGATCCACTTTTTTTCTTATCTTCGTCATAGAGCTATGCCTAAAGATTAATGCAATGTGACAAGACACAGAAAAATCTGGATTAATATCTTTTGTATAAATGGTCATATAACTAACTAGCAGTATAGCCCGGCGTTGCTCGGGTGTAATGAAAGCTTTAAAACTAATCCATGGTCCTGGAGCTCAGACTCTTTGGACGTTGGTACGAAGGACTAAAAAGCAATAGTTGTTTCCAGTTAAAGCGAAACCGTAGAATGAGAGAAAAATGAATGGATGTAAGTCAAATTTTGATTTCCTGGTATCCATATCAAATAAGTTTTTTTCATCATAAACTGAATTTTGAAGACTAAATAGGTCCTCGGAGTAAATGGTATCATGGCTGATACTAAGAACTACAATTATACTTACTTAGAGCCAAACCCGAAACAAAAACTAAAATAAAAGGGCTGAAAAAATACAGACATATAGGCAGATAAACAGACACACACACAAACATCTTGCCTTTATATATATATATATATATATTATCGATTTTCTGCACTATTGTAAGAACTGAAACCTTGAAACTTCTGAATATTATTTCTTATGTCTTTGTCTATGAGTGTATCCAATTTGATTAAAATCGGACCACTCCTTCTATAACCCGATATTTTCGATTACCGATTTTCGATATTTATCGGAGGTACCTCGTCACAAAACCTAGCTAAGAACACTCGCAGACGCTTATAGAAGAAAACCGGTTCAGCCGTTTCGGAGTCTATAGATAACGGACACACACACACAGACACACAGACAAAGTTCTATTTATAAACAAGTTTAGATAAGTAATTCCCGTTTTGGCGAACCATTTAGAATGATGAATGTTTCATTCTAATTAGTAATCACACGTATCAGTTCAGAGAAAACTCGGAGTTCACCAACATATGACAGTGTTTTACGCAAAAGGCAATCAACTGAAAAGAACATATTTTTCATAGTTAACGCTGAAAGCTGAGATCTACGGAAGAAAGTCAATAATATATGTGTGTGGTGAGTTCGTCGTTTTATTATTCGTTGCGAGTGTTAAAAATGTAATGGAACGTATAAATGTACATTCATACGTCTAGCAGCGGCAATATGGTGATACCATTTTGGCATACCATTAAATTATATGATGATGACCACAAAACTTCTATATATATACAGGTTTCCTTTAATATATATCTATATTGCAATCTTCTTATAACTTTGTAATGTATCCAGGTGTCTCCAAATTTAGATAGAACCAAATGTCCCCATAAGTTTTAGATATATCCTTGTGGCTACGTAACATTTATAGCCTTATAACATCATTATAGTGTATACATATCCAAAGATAGATAGATAGATAGATAGATAGATAGATAGATAGATAGATGTGAACAGGCTGAGATAGATAGATAGATAGATAGATAGATAGATAGATAGATAGATAATGAATAGACTGAGATAGATAGATAGATAGATAGATAGATAGATAGATAGATAGATAGATAGATAATGAACAGACTGAGATAGATAGATAGATAGATAGATAGATAGATAGATAGATAGATAGATAGATAGATAGATAGATAATGAACAGACTGAGATAGATAGATAGATAGATAGATAGATAGATAGATAGATAGATAGATAGATAGATAGATAGATAGATAGATTAAATTAAACCAGTAAACAGTTGTATAAGGAAATGCTCAATACATGTGTAAAGGAAGATGAATATCAGCCGGTTACGCTACTATAGTTTGAACCTTTTTCGTTTTGTCATGCGATTTCTTTTCATTTTGGGGTCTAACAGTTCACACTGATAAAAATTGCGTCAAAAAGCGGCCTGCAATCAACAAGAATTAAAAAGGTCTTCTCTTTTTGGCGACAACACAAAACTGCACGAAAGAATAACTCTGGAATTAAACTGAAATTCAGTTCATCTGTTTCGCTCCATATACCTTCATTTAAGTGCCATACGTGATGCACACTTTGAGCAATCATGTCTCGTTCAGAAGATTATCCCGCAGTAGGTTGCCATTGCTTTCTGCGGTAGACTGTTTGTCATCCAAGGCTATAGAACCCAATCTGTGCTGTTATTTGACTCATAGCTAGAGGGAGAAGAGATGTATTATATTATTAAGTAGTAATTAATGGGGGAATCAGTTTATTACTTTATAACAATATGAAATTGATCCCCCATTTTATGCCCAGTAGAAACCTTAATCATGTTTTCAACTATTATATTCAGTCAGTCAGTTAAGTGTCATCCGTGATACACGCTTAATCGATCATGTCTCAAAAGAGACATGACTGACTAGGCAGAAGATTATTCTACAGTAGGTTGCCATTGTTTCTTGCGGTAGACTGGTTGTTATCCAAGGCTATAGAACTCAATCTGTCCTGTTATTTGACTCATAGCTAGAGGAAGAACAGATGTATTATATTATTAAGTAATAATTGGTGGGGGATCAGTTTATTACTTCATAACAATATAAAACTGTTCCCCCATTTTATGCCCAGTAGAAGCCTTAATCTTTTTTTCAACTATTATATTCATTCAGTCAATTAAATTGCATAGTTGATACACGCTTTGGGCGATCATGTCTCGAAAGAGACATGACTGACTGGGCAGAAGTTTATTCCACAGTAGGTTGCCATTGTTTCTTGCGGTAGACTGGTTGCCAGATAAGGCTATAGAACTCAATTTGTCCTATCATTTAACCCATAACTGGAGGCAAGAGGCGGATTAATACCTTTCCCAAGTGTATTTGTGCCTAAGTGAACGCAAGGAATTCAACTGGAATTCGAACTCGGCTCCCCGATTTTTCGTTCCTAGCCGATATCCATTGCATCACAACGCACATTTTGCACCCAAACGCTCATTCCTTATTCGACCCATATACCTTATTCTACCCGATATATCCTATTTACCTGACCTTGCACCAAACGACTGTTATATTTTTCGATCGTTTGAAAATGTAATTTCTGAGCTAGATGGCGGACATTTTCAAAAGTTCATTTCTATTGATTTTTTTTCTCCAGTGGTCCAAGCACCAGTACGATTAAATGATTTCGTTCAATACCCACTCGGCATGAGGTTTATTTAGTATTTTTTTTAAATATCATTTCACCCCCAATCAAGGCGGTACCGCCACTGATGTTCAGTGGGGGCGACATAATAGAGTTAAAGTTTTAGGTAGGAGGAGAGTGAAGACAAAGACGAACCGGCTACAGGGGGGTGAAAGAGAAAGGGCAAGAGAAGGATGTCAACACATGAGTGAAGACAGTTGCGAAGGTAGAGAGAAAGGAAAAGAATATGATACACGGGGTGATGTAGAAAGGGCTGAAGATAAGAGATGGGAATTGACATTGCATTTAAATTCCTGGAGGTTGTAGCCGTCAGAAAAGCAAGTATATGGAAGGGAGTTCCACAGGTGGGAATCGCGAGAAACGAAGCTGCTGGAGTAGAGTTGTCGCCTGTATTTGATTGATAGAACTGTAAAAGGTTGGGACTTTGTTGCCAGTCTAGTTGCACGAGTAAATTTTTGTGGAGGGGGAACCAATGACGTAAATTCGTTCGAGCAGAAACCATGGAAAAGTAGAAGAGACAGAGGGGAGCCACGTCCTGCTGGTGAGAAAGTGGCTGGAGTCGAGCTGCCAGGAAGGGACCTATCACATTATAGATTCTCCTTTGGAGACTATTGAGAACACTGAGATGAACAGCAGAGGCGCCTGACTATATATGACAGCAGTATTCTATGCACGGACGGATGGTTGACTTGTATTCTCAATGTAAATAAAAGAGGTTCTTTAAAAAAGCATATTAGATAATCGATGTGTAGATATGCGTGGTTGGTGCTGTGGATATCGGTATGGAACGAAAAATCGGTAGAGCCGAGATCGAATTCCAGTTGAATTCAATGCATTCACTAACGCTCAAATACCCTTTGGAAAAGTATTAATTCATCCAGCTATGGGTTAAATAACAAGACAGACTGGGTTCTATAGCCTTGATTGGCAACCAGTACTGGTTGGAGCCGTACTGCCAGGTCAAGACTATTCGCATTGCAGATTCTCTTTTGGAACCTGTCAAGAACAACAGACTTATTCTTTTTAAATTCATTTTCTCCGTGATACGATTATTCTATTTTCGGTATTAAACTTGTATAGACATTCCTGGCGGAAATATTATTTAATTTAAGCGCTGTACTAGATCAGCGTTGTGCGTTGTGGTGCAATGGGTATCGGCTCGGAACGAGAAATCGGGAAGCCGAGTTCGAATTCCACCTGAATTCATTGCATTTACTTACGCGCAAATACACTTAGGAAAGGTATTAATCCGTCTCTTCCCTCCACCTATGGGTTAAATAACAGGACGGGTTGGGTTCTATAGCCTTGGTTGGCAACCAGTCTACCGCAGAAAGCCAATGGCAACCTACTGCGGGATAATCTTCTGCCCAGTCAGTCATGTCTCTTTCGGGAGATGATCGCCAAAGCGTGTATCATATATGGCACTTAACTGACTGACTAAATATAATAGTTGAAAACATGATTAAGGCTTCTACTGGGCATAAAGCGGGGGATCTGTTTTATATTGTTATGAAGTAATAAACTGTTCCCCGACTAATTACTACTTAATAATATACTACCTTTCTTGCCTCTCTAGCTATGAGTCAAATAACAGGACAGATTGTGTTCTATCGTCTTGGTCGGCAACCAGTCTACAGCAGAAAGCAATGGCAACCTACTGCGGGATAATCTTCTGCCCAGTCAGTCATGTCTCTTTCGAGACATGATCGCCCAAGCGTGTATGACGTATGGCAATTAACTGACTGACTGCTAGTTCTACAGTTGAAACTGCGAGATGAAACCGTAAGTTCTACGCTAAGAGTTACATTTTTGTCGCTTGTATAACTCTCTTCCGGCTTCTTTCTTTCCACTTAACTTTGATCTTCAATAGTTTAAATGCAATCGTTATCTTTTCTCTTCTTAATATCTGTTCTTTTATTGTTCTCTCTTTTTAATATTGTTTTTATTTCTCTCATATTCTTTGACACTCCTTAATGTTTGCGTCTTAGGGGTTTAATTACCTTGTTTGGAGTGAATTTTTTTAAACTGGCAAGTTTATCCATATATTTTGTTATGCTATTATGTGTAGACTCCTGATCAAAAATTTAAGACCACTTAAAAATCTTTAAAAAAATAAATATATATTCTTTTTTTTTTTTTTTTTTTACAGATAGATTTTAAACTCCTCCGACTTAAGGTTACCAATACTACAATCTAAAAGCTTATGGAAACAAAAAGCTACATTCCAAACATTTTATTTAGAAATTTACATTTTTATAAAATGAGGCGATTTACACATGATCAAAATTATAAGACCAGGGGTATAAATTATTAGATCTATGGTAATTCCAATGTTTTTAGTTCAGGTAGAGATTAGCAATCACTGCGTAAAGTTGTTTACCATGCCTAAAGCAAGCAAATTTAGCAAAGTTGAGCGTTCTCGAATTCTAGAATTCCATAAGCAAGGTTTGTCACAGTGGGCGATCGCAGCTAAGGTAAATCGCAGTAAAACTGTGATTTGCAACTTTCTAAAGAACAGTGAGAATTATGGAAAAGCAAAATCCTCTGGTAGGCCCCCCAAAATTTCTCCTGCATTGAGTAAGACGGGTTGTTATGAAAGAGGGGGGACTTTCTTCGAGTCAAATTAAGGCAGTCACAGATGCTGATTGCAGTCCCATAACCATCAGACGACACTTACGACAAAAAGGCATGGTAAATAAAAAGCATAAACAAATTCCTCGGCTGCTTCCACGTCACAAGGTGGACCGCTTAAAGTTTGGTTGTGAATACCAAACATGGGACGTTGAGAAGTGGAAGAAAGTTCTGTTTTCTGATGAGAAAAAAATTCAATCTAAATGGTCCTGATGGCTTCCAACGATATTGGCATAACAAAAACATGCCTCCTGAAATTTTCTCCACACGTCATAGTGGTGGAGGGTCCCTAATGGTATGGGGTGCCTTTTCTTACAGAGGGACGATGTAGCTCCAGGTGATGCAGGGTTGTCAAACAGCGGCTGGTTATGCTAGCATGCTACAAAAAGCATCATTGATGATGGAGGGCCATCGTTTGTGTGTGGATGGATGGTTATTCCAACAGAATGCTGCAATCCACGCAGCAAGACGGACCTTGACCTTTCTACAAGAAAATGGGATCCATCTCTTAGGACATCCTGCATGCTCAGCAGACTTGAACCCAATTGAAAATGTTTGAGGATGGATGACAAGAGATGTTTATCGAAATGGCAAACAATATTCAACAAAAAATGATCTTTGTGAAGCCATCTTCAGAAGCTGGAGCAACATCCCCTGCACCTTAATGGAAACGCTTATTTCTAGCATGCCCGACAGAATTTTTGAAGTCATCAAAAGCAGTGGAGGTAGAACTCATTAAATTGGGTTGTTAAATGTTTTCATACACTTCTCATGCACTTTTTGTACAATTTCGTAGAATTTTTGTCTCTGGTCTTATAATTTTGATCATGTGTAAATCGCCTCATTTTATAAAAATGTAAATTTCTAAATAAAATGTTTGGAACGCAGCTTTTTGTTTTCATAACCTTTTAGATTGTAGTATTGGTAACCTTAAGTGGGAGGAGTTTAAAATCTATCCGTAAAAAAAAAATATTTCTTTTTAAAGATTTTTAAGTGGTCTTAAAATTTTGATCAGGAGTGTATGTGGTACCTCCTTATCCAAAACTTGGACCTTACATTTTCTTCTGCTATGTCTGAAAGACTGCCCGTTTCTTCACTTGGTTGAGTGTTTATATAACGATTTATAATACGGTTATTTCAAATTTGTGTATTCTAGATATGTCAGTCTCAGCAGGTAATTCGTAAGATTAACCCTGCATCCAGTTTCTGAAGAAAACTAAGGCCAAAGTATATTCTGATAGAATCTGGGTTTCGTCATCTAATGCACTGGTTTTATAAGTTGAAAATTCCTACTGGCATGCCTAGCCTATTCCATACAATATTTGCACTGGCTAATTAAGCTTATATGTCTACACATGCACATATCACTCTTTCTGTCGCCATTGCTGATAGACGTCAACCATTTTTATTTCATCTCTTCTGATTTTACAAATCATTTTCAAGCCTGGAACTATTTTAGAAATAGAAAAAATTACAAGATATTTTCTTTTTGTTCAATATGAAATTAGGGTGGGCGTATATCTGCGAATTGCTAGAATTTTATTAATTTATCCAGTCCTATTTTAAGGATTTTATTAAATTTGTTTTTGTATTTCCTTTTACTTCAGTTTGCTACTGAAATAACGATTATTGATCTCCTTTCATTTTTAATAATTTACTTTTAAGGGGGACCTATTTTTGCAGGTGTCACATATAAAAATGAAATTAATAGAACTTATAGAAAACTTTAAAACTCCGCATATATCTACACACGTAAGCGATGGGCTGTATATTTCGACAAATATATAATCAGAGCTGGTAATATAACGTTCTCAGATAGTAAAATGTATAGATGTAAATAGAAGTTGACATTAACAAAACTTGTCTTAAGCTGAGGGAAGTTCATTTGCGATATTGAAAGATATTTTTAGGCAGTCTAAATGGAAGATTTATCATGAATGTGAAAATTCAAATTTCTAATATATTTTTCTCATGTTCCCATTAAGATCATTGACATCGCTTGGCAATACTCTGTTAATTTCACAAAGATGAAAACTAACTTCACACAATAATCTGGGTTCATTTTAGTCAGGCAAAAGTTCAATGAGATTTCTAAAATATGAGTTTGAAGATAGCGTGGCATAAAACGGAAATAGGAGAAAAATATGTTTTGAAAATCAGTGCTGGAAAATGTTACAATATTTTCGGCAATTGGTCAGAATATATTGTGAGCGTGGTATGTTTTGTGTGATGCATTGCCCTGGTTTATGTTTGGGATATAAGAAAAATGTGTAAAATCGGCTTAGGGCCGAATGAATTTTGAAGCGTCGATACGTTTTTCGTATCCGGATTCGACAGACGGTCTAATGCTGGACGTGGTGTGTTGCCGAGCCAACAAGTAGATATGTGTTTTCCTGAAGCTCCTCCTCATGATTCCTCCTAGAATCGATGCTGGTCATAAAAAAATTTAGCATTATAGATAGAATATAGGTAGTAATAAAAAGAAAACAAATATACATTTACAATAAATGTTTTCTTTAGTGCGCGTCGGTGTTTGAATAGATTTTTTCTAAAAACAGTTAAATCAATTTCTACGAAGTTTGATTTCACGAGTAGAAAATTAAATATCATTGTCTACGCAAACAAATGTCTCCAAGTGTGTGTGTGTGTGTGTGTGTGTGTGTGTGTGTAAATTATTTTCAGACATAGTGAACAAAATAAATAAACAGTAACAAAATGAATTAAAAGAAACAGTCAGTCAGTTAAGTGCCATACGTGATACACGCTGTGGGCGATCATGTCTCTTTCGAGACATGACTGACTGGTCAGAAGATTATCCCATAGTAGAATGCCATTACTTTCTATGGTAGACTGGTTGCCAGCCAAGGCTATAGAACCCAATCTCTCCTATTATTTAATCCATGACTTGAGGAAAGAGACGGATTAATACCTTTCCCAAGGGTATTTGTGCGTAAGCGAATGCAAGGAATTCAACTTGAATTCGAACTCGGCTCCCCGATTTGTCTTTCCGAGTCGATATCTACTGCACCACAATGCACATCCTTAAATAATAATAATAATAATAATAATAGTAATAATAATAAAAAAAAAAAAAAACAAAAAAAGAAAAAATGTGGAAATTGAAAACAAGAGTTGTGCCAGTGATAGTAGGTGCACTTGGAATGATAAAAAATGGAACAAAACAACACATTGAAAGAATCCCTGGAAACCCCAGCTTAAGAGACATACAAAAAATTGTCTTATTAAGTACAGCCCACACACTAAGGAAAACTTTATCTATGTAATGCTGAGGATGATAGGGAAGATAGAAAAACATGAAATGGAGCCATAACAACACGCCACGACCTGCCTTAGGTCTCCCCGCAGACTTGGTTGGTAGTGAGACCAAAGCAGAAATCGAAATATGATGAAAAATGACATAATAATAATAATAATAATAATAATAATAATAATAATAATAATAATAAAAAGCAGAAAGCTACTTTTAACCGACACGTTTTATCTTCTGAATGACTTTATGAAAGCAAATGTAAGGATTTATTCCACTGCGCATGCGTATATACAAAAGCAAGAACGTCATTGGTTTGTAAAGAATTTTAAATTTGAGAATATTCATCGGGTGATTGAAAGGTCAGTAAAGACATGTGGAGAATATGATTTAAAAGAAGCTTGTCTTATTTGGCTTTCTTTTGTATGTTTTCTGATTGCTATGACGTATAAGGTTTCAGCAATAATCGTCCATGATGTGTTCATTCCATCGGCTTTAGTACTGCTCCTTCATATTCATTCTTGTTCCAAGAGCTCACATTTTCCCCCAGAATGTCTTTCAGAACTGTTCCATCGACCTTGGTACCGATGTTCCAAGAGCTTGGGAGTCTTTTAAGCTTCATTTGGACTATTTTCTGGCAGTTGCCGCTTTCTTTTTCACCAGAAAGTCTTTCGCAATTGTGACAAAATAATTTTAGAGAGCAGCCTCGATTTCAGTCATGTGGCGATACAATTCCCATCGTTAATCAGTGTTGTTATTTGTGTGCGTCCCAGCAAATTCATGCGTTCAGTCATACATTATTCAAAACAGGAAATTCTTAGCAGATATAACTGACGCATGCAATAACATGATCTAATGTTTGAGAAATTGTTTAATTAGGCCCATCTTAATATGTAGTGAGGGAAAGGTGCGTTGAGCACCGTCAAACAATGATTAATTTATGAGATATTTTGTCCACACAACAAGCTCTGCAGGAATAAATCAATTCATCCTTTCTCAGTGCTGATCGCTGGCTTTGCAGTCCCATAGACAAAGGAAACATGGGTACTTGGTAAAAACATGGGTACTTGGTAAAAACATGGGTACTTGGTAAAAACACCTTGATACCCTAACAAACATTAACCATTTTTAATGTTTGTTAGGGTATCAAGGTGTTTTTACTTGAGAAAAGTATTAATCCATCTCTTCCCTCCAGCTATGGGTTAAATAACAGGACAGATTGGGTTCTCTAGCCTTGGCTGAAAACCAGTCTACCTCAGAAAGCAATGGCAACCTACTGTGGGATAACCTTTTGCCCAGTCAGTCATGATCGTCCAAAGTATGTATCACTTATGACACTTAACTGACTGACTGAATATAATAGTTGAAAACAATTAAAACTTCTACTGGGCATAAAGTGAGAGATCGGTTTTTTATTGTTATGAAGTAATAAACTGATCCCCCATTAATTTCAACTTATTAATATAATGGCAACTGGGTCCCACCCATTCACAGTCAGGTTAGCCAAACGCAGACGACAATTCTACTCCTGCAGCTTCCTCTCTCGCACTTCCCGCCTGTGGAACTCACTCCCGTATTCTTGCTTTCCTGACGGCTACGACCTCCAGAAATTTAAAAGCAAAGTTAATACTCACCTACTAACCACTGGCCTCTAGCTCTCTCCCCTCCCCTGTATAACCTTCCCTTTCTCTCCGCCCATGTACCTGTCATTGCACCTGCTTTCTCAGTTTTCTATTGTTCCTTTCTAACTAGCTTGTACTCCTCACTCTTTTCTAATTAATCTTTCTACATTTATGTAACCCCCTGCACATCAGTGGCGTTTCTGCCTTGCTCGGGGTGAAATGATTAAAAAAAAAAAAAAAAAATAATGATATTTCATAATTCATCTTTTCTCACTCCAGCTATGGGCTAAATAACAAGATATATTGGGTTCTATAGCCTTGGCTGGCAACCAGTCTACCGCAGAAAGTATTGGAAACCTACTGCGGGAGAATTTTTTTGCCTCGTCAATCATGTCTCTCTCGAGATATGATCGTCTAAGCGTGTGTCACGTAAGTGACTGACTGGGTGTTCCTTTAAGACCACTGAATAGTCATACAAGAAAACTTGATACAATACACACTTAAAACATCGTTTATTAAATAAACGCAACTCTCATTGCTAAAAGAAGGCCTTGCGTGTTGTTTCAAATCACAAAGTCATCTTCTTCACGATAATGACAGAGATGGTGCTCGTCTGTGTTACGGAAACACATTATCTTGGTTTCAGAGTCAAGAACACGATTCTCACTGAGACGGAAGCCAAAACCTCAGCTGCCGCTGACAAAGCTAAATATTTAACCAAGTCCAGCAGCTTCTTTTCTCGCACTCCCCGCCTGTGGAATTTCTTTCCATTTACTTGCTTCCCCGACAGCTACAATCTCCAAGAATTTAAATGTAAAGTCAATAGTCATCTCCTATCTCACTAACCTGCATCCTCTCTCTCATGCATCTTTCCCCGTTCACTTCACTCTCATCAGTATTCTCACCCTTCTCTTACCCACTTTTTGACACCCCCTGTAACATGTCACTATTTCTCATAACTTTCCTCCTATCTAACCCTCTGCAAAACAGTGACAGTTAAATGCCTTGCTTGGGGCGATATGATAAAAAAAAATGTATACTTTTATAATGTGGATATAAAATGGGGGATCTTTTCTATATTACAATCAATATATAAACTGATCCCTCACTTTATGTCCGCATTCATTCTTTTCTTACCCATTTCCTGACACTTCCTATAACTTGTCACTCTTTCTCATAACTTTCCTCCTATGTAACCCCATGCAAAACAGTGGTAGTAAAATGCCTTGCTTGGTGCGACATGATTATAAAAATAAAATTTCTATACTATTATAATGTGGTTATAAAGTGGGGGATCGATTCTGCATTAAAATCAATATATAAACAGATCCCTCACTTTATGACCACAGTCATCCTCTCTTACCCACTTCCATAGACTCCCTATAACCTGTCACTCTTTCTCATAACTTTCCTCCTATGTAACCCCTTGCTCAACAGTGGCAGTTAAATGCCTTGCTTGGGGCGATATGATTATAAAAATAAAAAGTCATTGAGCTCTTCCTGCGTGAAACGATTCACGTTTGCAGTCTGAAAACCTCCTAAATACGACTGATAAATAATACGACTCTTTTTACTGCTGCTGTTGGAGGCTTCATGCATTCCTTCGTCAATATTCCTCATGTCCTCATCTGGCTCAAAATCAGGCAAGAAAGTAATAACTAGAATAAGAACACCACTTTATTTTTTAACATACAACGTGTGTTATCACGTGCGATACCTTGTCTTCATCAGATGCCGACCAGGGGTGATGTCACGGTTTCGGTAAAAGAGAATTTGGCCGCCTTTGAGAGTCAATATCAGCCTAGTGTCATGATTTCATCTCGTGACGGTTCCACCCTGATATGTTTACCCTACAGAAGTACCACAGTTGGTACGCCAAACTTCATTGATTTGAATTAACCATGTGTATATATACTAAAGTTTCACTCAGTCAGTTAAGTGCCATACGTGATACACGCTTGGGCGATCATGTCTCGAAAGAGACATGACTGACTGAGCAAAAGATTATCCCGCAGTAGGTTACCATTGCTTTCTGCGGTAGACTGGTTGCCGACCAAGGCTATAGAACCCAATCTGTCCTGCTATTTAACCCATTACTGGAAGGAAGAGACGGATTAATACCTTTCCCAAGGGTATTTGCGCGTAAGTGAATACAATGGATTCAACTGGAATTCGAACTCGGCTACCCGTTTTCTCATTCCGAGCCGATATCCACTGTACCACAACGCACATCGTCAGTACAAGTTTCAGTACAAGTCTTTAAAGATTTATGAAGAGTCCATGATTTATCTTCATCCCCTGGTAAAATGCACTTCTGGTGAAATTCTGAATATTGATGCAATGCATTTTTTTTTTTAATTTTTTTTTTTAATCATTTCACCCCGAGCAAGGCAGAAACGCCATTGATGTGCAGGGGGTTACATAAATGTAAAAAGATTAATTAGAAAAGAGTGAGGAGTACAAGCTAGTTAGAAAGGAACATAGAAAGCTGAGAAAGCAGGTGCAATGACAGATACATGGGCGGAGAGAAAGTGAAGATTATACAAGGGGAGGGGAGAGAGCTAGAGTCCAGTGGTTAGTAGATGAGTATTAACTTTGCATTTAAATTTCTGGAGGTCGTAGCCGTCAGGAAAGCAAGAATACGGGAGTGAGTTCCACAGGCGGGAAGTGCGAGAGAGGAAGCTGCAGGAGTAGAATTGTCGTCTGCATTTGGCTAACCTGACTGTGAATGGGTGGGACCCAGTTGCCAGTCTGGTTGCACGGGTAAACACCTGTTGAGGAGGCATCAGTGACTTAAGCTCATCTGAGCAGAGGCCATGAAAGTATTTGTAGAAGAGACAGAGGGAGGCCACGTTTCGACGATGGGGAAGTGGCTGCAGTCGAGTCGCCAGATCAGTACCTATCACATTACAGACTCTCCTTTGGAGCTTGTCAAGAACACTGAGGAGAACGGCAGGGGCACCTGACCATAAATGGCAGCAGTACTCCATGCACGGACGGATTCGTTATATATTCAGAAAATCTGTAGCCAAAGAAGCTCATAGTCATTAAAAAGATAGCAAAAAGACAAACCTTACTAAAAAATCCGATCGGAATCAGGAAAATCGAGTCAATGTTATAGCGGGTATATCTTATTTATTCTTTTTCTAATTGTAGTGGGATTCCGTTCTAGTGAAGGGTAGTTGTATACCGTTGCAGGTTAACGGAATTTGGCCTTGTGGTAGATAGCCCACTATAAGTCATAAAATGATTATAAAATCAAGAAAACCAAATTCAGTTGAAAATAACATTTATATATATACATATCAATTAATGTTTTACAATTAAAGCAATACTTGAAATAAAGGTTCCAAATAATGAGCTGAAAGAGATAAAAGGCTTAGGAATGTGGGGAGCGGAGGTATGTGAGGAATGTCTTTGAAGTAGTCGCTCCTGAGGTCAGTAAGTACTTTTGAGACAGTGAAGAAGTGGTGCGAGTTGAAGGGAGGCGAATGTAGTAGCCGCTCGACTTAAGTCAAGGGGATATTAATTGCATTCTTCTCCTTGATCTCTGCCCGTCTGTCTGTCTGCTGGGGTCTTGTCTGTATCCGCTTTTTATATCTGCTTTTTGGATCAAAACAGCTCGTTTGGAATTTCATACTTGTATTTGATTCTGCGCTTCCCATTGGCTGGTAAGTAAAATTCTCGTAGGCTCGCGAAATGGAAATTTGATATTTGATTAATTTTTATTTTTCAACCGGAACATCTGCGCGAATACATCTGCGCAGAGACGATTTTTGTTCATTTGCTTTTTGGTTGGTATAGAGCAAACATCCGGTTTGGTATCACCACAACCTTTATTAGTTGCGTAGTATGTGCTTTGCCAAGGCTGCGTGTAGTTTTGAATTCAGGTTCACTTCTCACAGATAGGTTGACACGCAGTGCTAAAGAACCCATTCTGGTAGAGGGAGATTTGGATTCATATGTTTCCCAAGAAGTATTAGCATGTAAGTAAATATAATAAACTCGACTGGAATTTGAACTCGGCTCATCAACCTGAGCCACAATCCATTACTTTACCATGCCTCCTAATAAACACACATTATAATAAGAAAAAAAAGAAAAGATGGATATATAACTTTCCCTATGGTGTTGGCACGTAAGTGAATGTAATAAACTCGACTGGAATTTGAACTCAGCTCATAATCCATTACTCTACCATGCCTCCTAATAAACTCACATAATAATAAAAAAAAAAAGAGTTGGATTCATGCCTTTTTCAATGGTATTAGCACGTAAGTGAATGTAATGAACTCGACTGGAATTTGAACTCGGCTCATAATCCATTACTCTACCATGACTCCTAATATGCACACATAATAATAAAAAAGAAAGAAGAGTTGGATATATACCTTTCCCAAGTTTATAAGCACGTAAGTGAATGTAATGAACTCGACTGGAATTTAAACTCGGCTCATCAATCTGAGCCTTAATCCATTACGCTACCAAGCCTTCAAATAAGCACACATAATAATAAGAAAGAAGAGATGGATTTATGCCTTTCCCAAGGGTATTAGTACGTAAGTGAATGTAATAAACTCGACTGGATATCGAACTCGGTTCATCAATCTGAGCCTTAATCCATTACGCTACCAAGCCTTCAAATAAGCACACATAATAATAAGAAAGAAAGATGTGATGGATTTATATCTTTCCCTATGGTATTAGCACGTAAGTGAATGTAATGAACTCAACCGGAATTCGAACTCAGCTCATCAATCTGAGCCTTAATCCATTACTCTACCATGCCTCCTAATAAGCACACATAATAATAAGAAAAGAAAAGATAGATTCATACCTTTTTCAAAAGTATTTGCATTTAATTGTCTATAATGAACTTCACTGGAATTCGAATTCACCCTTCAATTCCTCAATCCAAGCCAGAATCTATTAATCTAATGTGATTTCTAATAATATCTTTGCTTTTTAACAAAATATATATATATATTTGCCCCCTAATACATGCACATAATAATAATTTGAAGGAAAGAACAATATATATATATATATATATATATAGGAAAGAATATTTAATCTCAAGGGTATTTTCACATAAGTGATGTAACAAACACGACTGAAATTCGAACTTGGCTCTCCAATTTCTTAATTTTTACCACTATCCATTACGCTATTTGGTATCTTAAAATTCTTTTAAAATGAATAATTTCACCAATTACTGAATAGTTTCGTTGACCTTGAACACATTTAGCTGGAGAATTTATTCAACATTTCAAATATCAATGACAGAGGCATTTGTTTCTGCAAGGATGAAATAAATGACTCTGAGGTAGAAGGTTAAAGATTATATGGTAAGACGCAGAGCTCTTGCCTTGGATAACTCGAAAGCGCTTGACAGGGTTTGGAATGCCGGCCTTTAGAACTTGAGGAAGGTAATGGGGTAGTCGGGAAGGAAATAATTCTTTACCCATGCAGACGCTTTTGGAGTCTATTGAGTCTGGAAAGTTAAGTGTGGACAGCTTCTGTCCAGTTATAAC
Organism: Ascarosepion bandense; assembly: GCA_037127315.1. NCBI lineage: Eukaryota > Metazoa > Mollusca > Cephalopoda > Sepiida > Sepiidae > Ascarosepion > Ascarosepion bandense. Next base: position 372,803 of record JBBBDQ010002053.1, read on the forward strand.
AGCAGTAATCCATTTTCAGCATGATCTGGTTCTTGACCTACAGAGGATAGCAAGTTTATTGATTAGTATTTTATCGTCTATCAATCATTTGCGTTTTGTATTTGTCTATATTTCGTAGATACAGTATTTGCATTATTCGGACTATTGTCCTCACCTTTGTTACCATTTGTATGACGTTTAATAATAGATTATTTTATTTTTCTGTATTTCTGACATGAGGTAGTATTTACAGTATTTACATTATTCGGACTATTGTCCTCATCTTTGTTGCCATTTGTACGACGTTTAATAATAGATTATTTTATTTTTCTGTATTTCTGACATGAGGTAGTATTTACAGTATTTACATTATTCGGACTATTGTCCTCATCTTTGTTGCCATTTGTACGACGTTTAATAATAGATTATTTTATTTTTCTGTATTTCTGACATGAGGTAGTATTTACAGTATTTACATTATTCGGACTATTGTCCTCATCTTTGTTGCCATTTGTACGACGTTTAATAATAGATCATTCTATTTGTCTATATTTCGGAGATGAGGTAGTATTTACAGTATTTATATTATTCGGACTATTGTCCTCATCTCTGTTGCCATTTGTACGACGTTTAATAATAGATCATTTTATTTGTCTATATTTCTGAGATGATGTAGTATTTACAGTATTTACATTATTCGGACTATTGTCCTCATCTTTGTTGCCATTCGTACGACATTTCAGCATTCACTGAGCCATGTATCCTTACAGATATAGACGTTGGTTAGTTCCTGACTTGACTCTTAGAGTTGTGAGTTCAATACCAGGCTACATCAGTGGTGAACAAGTAACTTGCAGGTTTAGAGAGAGATAACTCGTGACATGACTTCCAATCGAGCCTTTACGCGAGGAATGAGGATGATATACCCCACTGATTGTAATAAAGGGTTCGGTTCGAAATTCCAAGCACCTCATGAAAGCCGGAGAGTACAACGGCCAAAACGTCGTACAAATGACAACAAAGATGAGGACAATAGTCTGGTATTGAACTCACAACTCTAAGAGTCAAGTCAGGAACTAACCAAAGTCTATATCTGTAAGGATACATGGCTCAGTGGATGCTGAAATGTCGTACGAATGGCAACAAAGATGAGGACAATAGTCCGAATAATGTAAATACTGTAAATACTACCTCATCTCAGAAATATAGACAAATAGAATGATCTATTATTAAACGTCGTACAAATGGCAACAAAGTTGAGGACAATAGTCCGAATAATGTAAATACTGTAAATACTACCTCATCTCAGAAATATGCACAAATAGAATGATCTATTATTAAACGTCGTACAAATGGCAACAAAGATGAGGACAATAGTCCGAATAATGTAAATACTGTAAATACTACATCATCTCAGAAATATAGACGAATAGAATGATCTATTATTAAACGTCGTACAAATGGCAACAAAGATGAGGACAATAGTCCGAATAATGTAAATACTGTAAATACTACCTCATCTCAGAAATATAGACGAATAGAATGATCTATTATTAAACGTCGTACAAATGGCAACAAAGATGAGGACAATAGTCCGAATAATGTAAATACTGTAAATACTACCTCATCTCAGAAATATAAACGAATAGAATGATCTATTATTAAACGTCGTACAAATGGCAACCAAGATGAGGACAATAGTCCGAATAATGTAAATACTGTAAATACTACCTCATCTCAGAAATATGCACAAATAGAATGATCTATTATTAAACGTCGTACAAATGACAACAAAGATAAGGACAATAGTCCGAATAATGTAAATACTGCATTTGCGTTTTATTTAAAACCAGAAAATATTTTTAGATTCTAAGAATTTTTTGTTGCATAATAATGATTTACTACAGTTACAAATTAACCCATAGCTGGGGGAGAAGAACTGGATTCCTACCTTTCTCAAGGGTATTTGCGCGTTTTGTAATGTTCTCTATATGCGATATTTATCAGAAGAACTCCGTTTTCACAGTAGTAGGAGAGAGAAAAAAGTTCTACTCGACATATATGTGAATATAATGAACCCAATGGGAATTGAAATTTGGCTCTCTGATTGACAATATCAAGACATTATCCATTAACACGACTCGCACAAGAGGGCACCTATCTAGGTACTAACCAGGTTGAGGTTGCTTAACTTGGGTGATCGTCGGGGAACAGTGTTTCAACGAGAGTCTAATTCTTTTTTGTGTTCGCCAATAAATATCCGATCGGTGCAAAAAATTTTGCCGATTCAATATTTCATCTTAAAAATAAAAAACTCTGTGCTTTTGGAAATCTTTATTCATGACAATAACGACCTTTGCTCTCTATATCTTGATCCCATCTGCTCTACATGATCTTTTTGGTGTGGAGTCCTGCTCTCGGTTGCTAAACTGGTCTTTCTCCTCGATTTATCCACGATCGACGACGTTTAACGTCATGAATCCACTTCTCATCATCTGTAACAAGCCTATCTAAAAATGGTGTCTGAAGATGTGAAATCTAAGATTCGCAACAAGAAACGCGTTGCATTTGCATTGGAACTTTTGTGAAACTCATAGAGTAAAATTTGTTCATCTTCGTTAATTTCCGGAATAATATATATATATATATATATATATATATATATATATATATATAAGTAATACAAACAAATAGGTTAACAGTCTACTATTCTTAGTAATTTGCTTTTTTAAAGAGTGCTAGATACTTGGCCTAATGTGTTCATTAGATGGAAAAAAACCATGGGTAAGAATATTGCAGAAAAATATGAATGATGTTTGAATCATCTGAAAGAAAAAGTTATAAATTAATCATGGTGATATGTTTAAGTGATAACAATATGCATAAAATAAATTACAATGCTTTAAAATGCCCCTTTTACAAACCGGCAAAAACTTTTGCACCGACCTAATATCATCGTGTGAAATGGCTACGTTGCTTTTCTTTATAATGTCTCGCAAGTTTTTCAAATATTTTCCAGTAATGGTTTGGGTTTGATTTTTGTTTAACGGCATATCAACACCTCTGTGGGTTATTTAATGCCGAAAGGTAGAGTTTAAAGATATTTTTTTAATGTTCGGTTTAGTAAGAAAGTTGATTTAGTCAGATTTTGACGAAAAAAAAATTATTTTTGTTTTAGAAAACTGAAGATGTCTTCTAGTTTCGTATTCAAAAATGTATTGCTGGTAATAATATTTTCTCCTTCAAAAAAGTGTAATGGTAATAACTTTTCAAAAAAAAAAGTAATGTTGGTAATATTTTTCATTCAAAAGTGTATATTTATCTATCAATGTATTTTTTATATATATTATATTTCTATAAAATTATTTTTATACTTTTATAGTCTTTTGACCCCAGTTTGGGGTTAGCTATTTACCCATAGCTGGGACCCTAACAGGTGCTACCACTCCGGGTCAGAGTGGATCTGGGAACAACAGCAATTAAGAGGTGGTTCCATGCTTCTCACAACCTCCCAATCAGAGGCCTTGTTGATGGATGCAGTTTACCATCATGCCCAGGACCCTCCAGTAATGGTAGAAATTATTTAAAATTATCTAGATTATAATGAAGAAGGATATAGTATTAGATTTAAAATAAAATTTTCTCAGAGAAATCTAGCTAAAAAGCGAGAATATTTCATATAGGCACGAATTAATCCTCTACTGAAAAGTCGGCACGTAGTCTCTTGAAATCAGATGTTGTAAACAAACTGCGTGGTTATGTCCAAGTCCATTGGATGAAGACTATATTGTTATGGATACCTGCAGTTTTTTGGCTGGCGGGGATTATCATGTCTCAGTTGCGTCTCTGTTCTCGGGTAGAACGCGTCACTGTCCTCGGGCAGAATGCGGCTCTGTTGTTTCCGAGAACAGACATGAATCTGACACTGAGAGGTGCCCGGTCCCAAGGAACAGTGTTTCTAGGCTGTACCACCCCAAAGGGATAGATCGGTGGTCGCTATCGAGGCCAACGCGACCGACGGTTGCGGAGACTGGGCTATTTTTCACTCTTGCCTGTTGGCATTCCCCCACATTAAACCTCAACCTTAGGTAAATCGTCATAGATGCATTTTCAGTGTACATTAAGCCATTTAACGACCGATGGTGTTTGCAGAAATTGTAAACATGAGAACCTACACGCAGACATTTAAATGTAAATATTAAAAAAAAAACAGTTGGTTATATATATATATTTTTCTAAACATATATTATTAAATATAAGAGACAATGGATGTCTATTATGTTTAATCATGAGACGTTCTAAATGTCGTATTTTGGCTTTAATTTTTAATTTAATATAACTAGCGGAGTTTTATGTCAACACAAAATAAAATCGTCGGTGATGGTGGATATTACTGTATTACCGTCTTAATAACCTCTCCGAAGATGGCTCATGTGAGCCGAAAGCTTAGAACCAAATTAATAAAAAGTTTTTCCAAATGTTGGAGAATTTTTGTCTTTATTTTCAACTGAAATTAAAGCCAAAATACGACGTTTATGATTAAACATAATAGAAATTCATTGTCTCTTATATTTAATAGTATGTGTTTAGAAAATTATTTGCTGCCTCGATACAATATATATATATATATATATATATATATCTGTAAATTCAGATAAAATTTAGTGGGGAAATAGTCATTTTCTCATGTCATTTCAAGGCATACATTCTTTAACCAATTCTAATCTCAGAGGTTAGTTTAGGTAAAGGAGAGGGTTGGGATGTATTGGTTCTCATTAGGTTGAGCTAGGAGAGGAGTTAGTAGGTATTCTTCCTTGTTAGCGGGAGGTATGTGGTCTGATCCTAGGGTTAGCAGTGGTAGGTGGTAGGGAGGTAACTGCTTGGTTAACTTTTTAAAAAAATTATGAATTTATTTTTTATCGGAACTAATTGGGTGAATAGGATAATTATTGTAATTTATACTTTTTTCTATGGCGACACATACTTATGATCTCCTTTCGTTTGTTAAGGAGAATATTTTAGACTTGAAAATTTTAAATTTTAATTTTTTCTCTCAAACATAGATTACACCTATCTCTTAAGATATTAGGGGTCCCATTTTATCTAAGTTCTTCTTCTTCTTCTATGTGCCCTGTCCCTTCAGGACGTAGGCGATCATGGCTCTCCACGTCTCCCTATCCCTTGTGGCTCTTAGTATGTTTGTTCCTGTTGCTCCTGGCAACCCCCGTTCCGTCATCCACCTGATCAGACCCTGCAAATATGTTATCCGCTGCCTTCCTCTGTCTCTCCTTCCTTCTATCTGTCCAGTCAGTATCAGGTTCTCCAGGCTCTCCTTCCTAATTGCATGTCCCAGGAACTTCAATTGTCTCTTCCTTATGCTCAACATCAATTTCTTTTTTGTTGCCATTCTTTCTAACACTTCGTCGTTGCTTGTATGCTCAGTCCACGATATCCGTAGCATCCTTCTGTAGAACCACATTTCTGCCGCTTCCAGTTTTGTCCTCATTTTCGATGATATTGTCCAGCATTCACAGCCGTATTGAAGAACTGACATCACGTAGCAGTCTAGCACTCTTTTCTTCGTAATTCCCAGTATTTTCTAGAAAAGTCAATTTGGTATTTTAAACTAGGGTTGGTATAAAGCCGTTGCTTCCAAATTCACGCCTAAATTTCGATATATATATATATATATATATATATGCTACGGAAAATCCAGAAGATTAACGAAATGGTTTTTAACAACCGACATATTTAATTCATTTATTTGAAGATTATTTTTAATCGATACTCGTAATTGAGTAGATATTCTGTTTTTAATTAAACAATATATTTATATATTTATTCCTACCGGCCTGATTATTTACGACAAATTTTGTTACACACATTTTTGTCACAGTATATTGTTTAATTAAAAACAGAATATCTACTCAATTACGAGTATCGATTAAAAATAATGTTCAGACAAATAAATTATATATATATATATATATATATATATATATAAAGAGAGAGAAAGAGAAAGAGAGAAATTATACTGAATCAATTGCTAAATTTTTTTGCCTCTAGGAAGATGTATTCATTATGTCATGTTAGACGATTAACCTCGCTATAATCTATATTACACATTTAAGTCTATCATTTGTCTCGCGTTTAAATATTGCTGTCACAAAGTGGTTTCATAAACGTTTTTATCAGCATTTCACTGCAAGCAAGACAGTACTGCCACTTGTGCGGAGGGGGTTACACAAGAGGAGAGTGATGAAAAAGAGGAACAAGTTACATGGGGCGTCAGAGATTGGGTTAAAGAAGGATGAGAACACTGACGTGAAGAGAGCTGCATGAGAACACAGTAGACGGGGAAAACATAATAACCCTGATATAAGAGAGTTGTATGGACAGGATACATATTCTCTTATAACCGGTTTTCTCTTATATCCGTGTTTGGTCTATATTATATACATTACCACAGGCTCTAATTTGTGACCAAAGACAATCTCTTATATCCGAGTTACTTTGATATCAGGGTTTGGTCTATTTTATATACATTACCACAGGCTCTAATTTGGGACCAGAGACAATCTCTCTTATATTCAAGTTTCTCTTATATCTGAGTTTGGTCTATTTATATACATTACCACAGGCTCTAATTTGGGACCAGAGACAATCTCTCTTATATCCGAGTTTCTCTTATATCTGAGTTTGGTCTATTTATATACATTACCACAGGCTCTAATTTGGGACCAGAGACAATCTCTCTTATATTCAAGTTTCTCTTATATTAGGGTTAGGTCTATCTTATATACATTACCACAGGCTCTAATTTGGGACCAGAGAAAAACCTCTCTTATATCCTGAGTTTCTCTTATATCAGAGTCTCTTATATCCGGGTTATAGTGGATTGTCAGAAAAAGGATGCGAGTGGAGAAGATAAGAGATGTGCAATTGACATTGCATTTAAATTCTTGGAGATTGTAAGCTGTCGGGGAAGCAAGTATACGGAAAGGAATTCCACAGGCGGGAAGTGCGAGAAAAGAAGCTGAGGGAATATAAGTTGCAGATACATTTCATTGGTTTCACTGTAAAAATGTGGGACCTGGTTGCTAGTCTAGTAGCTCGGGTAAATTCATGTAGAGTGGGGCACCAGATAGTTAAGCACGTCGGAGCAGAAGCCGTGAAAGTAGTTGTAGAAGAGACACCCTGGTTCTCAACAGTACCATTATACATTTAATAATAATAATAATAATAATAATAATAATAATAATAATAATAATGTGGCAGATGAGAACATCAATAATTTCAGTTGTAGTTGGAGCCCTCGGATTGTTTGGAAAGGTTCCGATAGATTAAATGAAGGGATTTCTGTTCACCCTTGTCTTGAAGAAATACAAAAAATTGTACTCACAAGTACAGCTCAATCATTACGAAGAGCTTTATCTACGTAATATGTGTGTGATCTTCCCTATATTTTTTTGTTGTTTGTTGTTGTTTTTTTTGTTTGCTTTTTTTTTTTTACACAATAAATAGACTCGTCTAAGGTGTACAAATAGACCTGCCTATACAGAGAACGGCAAATATGGAATTTTTTTTATCATTTCACTCCAAGCAAGGCAGTACCGCCACTGGTGCACAGGGGGTTACATAAGAGGAGAGTGTTGAGAAAAAGGAATAGTTTAAAGGGGTTTCAGAGAATGGGTAAGAGAAAGATGGAAACACTGGTGTGAAGAGAGCTGCATGAGAGTAGAGTGGACAGGAAAAAGAACATAATACAAGGATTGTCAGGAAAAGGATGCGAGTCAAAGAGATAAGAGATGTGCAATTGACATTGCATTTAAATTCTTGGAGATTGTAAGCTGTCGGATTGTTTGGAAAGGTTCCGATATTCATTGAAAGGATTCCTGTCCGATTCACTGAAGGGTTTCCTGTTCGTCCTTGCCTTGAAGAAATACAAAAAATCTGCCTTCTTGACTACAGCATGCAGACTTCGAAAAGTGCGGTGTGTCTGGGGTCCTCATTGTGACTTTATTTTAATAATCATTTCACCCCAGGCAAGGCAGTACTGCTACTAATGGCAGGGGATTACATAGGAGGAGAGTGATTAGAAAGAGGGACAAGTTACAGGGGGTGTCAGAAAATGGGTAAGAGAATGATGAGAACCTTGGTGTGAAGAGTGCTGCATGAGAGTAGAGTGGAAAGGAAGAAGAACATGATACAAGGGTTGTCAGGAAAAGGATCCGAGTCAAGAAGATAAGAGATGGCAATTGACTTTGCATTTAAATTCTTGGAGATTGTAGCTGTCAGGGAAAGAAAGTATACGGATGGGAATTCCACAGGCGGGAAGTGCGAGAAAAGAAGCTGCCGGAGTAGAAGTTAGGGTTACATTTAATTAGTTCCACTGTAAAATGGTGAGACCTAGTGGCTAGTCTAATAGCTTGAGTAAAATCATGCAATGGGGGCACAAGAGAGCTTAGAGCATCAGAACAAAAGCCGTGAAAGTATTTGTAGAAGAGACAGAAGCAAGCCACATTATGTCGGTGAGAAAGTGATTGGAGCTGAGCTACCAGGTCGAGATCACATTACAAATTCCTCGTTGAGAAATCTGAGAGTAGAAATTGCGGTTAAATTTTATAGGTTTCATTGTAAAAGGGTGGGACCTAGTTGCTAGTCTAGTAGCTGTTGTAAATTCATACATAGGGAGCACCAGAGAGCTAAGTTCATTGGAGCAGAAGCTGTGAAAATATTTGTAGAAGAGGCACAGGGAAGCCACATCACGCCGGTGGGAGAGCGACTGCAGCCGAACTGACAAGTCGGCATCAATCATATTACAGATTCTCCGTTGGATTTTTTCAAGAACCCCCAGGTAAATAGTAGGGGAACCCGACCAGATGTGACAGCTGTTTTCAGTGCACGGGCGGATGGTAGATTCATATATGTGCAGGATGGATTCAAACGGGAAAAAAATTCCTGTCCCTACAGAGTGAACCGATTTTCCTAGCAGCAGATTTAGCTATGAATTCAATGTAGTCATTCTACTTGAGGCCGGCTGAGAGAGTTAGGTCAAGGGGGCGCAGTGTTCTGCTTTCAGAGATATTAGCCTGATGCATGCTGATGGGGGACGAGCGGTTGTCTATGGTGGTTAAAAGATAGCAGCTTCGTTTTGGAAGCTTTAAAACTAACTTAGCTGTGGTACAAGGCCGAAAATGTGATACACCTAGTAAGAATCAAATTCACTGCTTAGTTGTAACTGATCTAGAGACAGGTTTACTAACTATTACACCATGTTTAAGTGCCCACATTGCTATCATATATCGTGTGGTAACTCCGTAATCTGCCATATTATCAATCCTGAGCTAGCATCTCGGTTTTAGTCACTTTCCTACAGCCCTAATGTAGAATCTATGCATATATTTTTTATAAATATTTTCATAATTGTTATGATGATTTTTCCTCGTTGGTACATTGACTTTGCGAATTTAAGTGCAGTACTAGATTGGATTACTAGGATGTGCGTTGTGGTACAGTGGATATCGGCTCGGAACGAGAAATCGGGGAGCCGAGTTTGAATTCCAGCTGAATTCATTGCATTCACTTACGCGCAAATACCCTTGGGAAAGGTATTAATCCGTTTCTTCCTTTCAGATATGGATTAAATAACAGGACAGACTGGGTTCTATAGCCTTGGTTGGCAACCAGTCTACTGCAAAAATCAATGGCAACCTACTGCGGGATAATCTTCTGCCCAGTCAGTCATGTCTCGAAAGAGACATGATCGCCCAAAGCGTGTTTCACGTATGGCACTTAACTGACTGAATGTAATTGTTGGAAACATGATTAAGGCTTCTACTGGGCATAAAGTGGGGGATTAGTTTTATATTGTTATGAAGTAATAAACTGATCCCCCACTAATTACTACTTGATAATATAATACATCTGTTCTTCCTCTAGCTATGAGTCAAATAACAGGACAGATTGGGTTCTATAGCCTTGGATGGCAACCAGTCAAAGCAATGGCAACCTACTGCGGGATAATCTTCTGCCCAGTCAGTCATGTCTCTTTCGAGACATGATCGCCCAAGCGTGTTTCACGTATGGCACTTTAACTGACTGACTAGATTAGCAGTGTGTTTCCATAATTTTACAGTTGAAATGGCTGTGTGTATCCGTAATTACACGTCACCGATTTATTCACTTGTGAAATTTTCTTCCGGCCTCTTCCCTTCCAGTTAACTTTGACCTTCAAAAATCTAAATTCAATGTCAATCGTTATCTTCTGTTTTCTTCCTGCTCTAATGTTTTTCTTTTTCTTAAATTCTTTCACACAGAATAACCCCTTGCGTCTCAGCGGCTTTATTGCCGTATTTCGCGTATTAATTTCCGGTTCTGTGCTTTTAATTTTTCTGAATATCAAATGCTTGTCATACTGCAGTATAATGACAAGGACTTTAAAACGTACCCGTCAAGAAATGCCACTTTATAGTTACTCCATAAACTGCGTTTCTTGTCAGTTATGTCGGAAATGAAATTCATACAGTCATTCACGACCATGCCTACATTATCATCCACAAATGAAAGAAGCTTCTATTTTTTTGGACAGTTGTTCAAGAATGCATGTCATCACTGACTCACATTTGCATACAGAGACAGATGCTAGCTGGTTTCAAACGAAAGAAATAATTCCATGACAGAGGAATTTTCTATAAAACCAACGAGCATGCAATTCAGGTGTACATCTTGTACCTGTTTATTCTTTATAAAAAGTTTCTGTACTTTTCCTTTTGTTGTACTAGTGCAATACCCATTCCATGAAAACTAATTGCTGGTTTTACTATAGAAAAGCATTTTATATGGTTTTACTATAGGAAAGCATTTTATATGGTTTTACTATAGGAAAGCATTTTATATGGTTTTACTATAGAAAAGCATTTTATATGGTTTTACTATAGGAAAGCATTTTATATGGTTTTACTATAGGAAAGCATTTTATATGGTTTTACTATAGAAAAGCATTTTATATGGTTTTACTATAGGAAAGCATTTTATATGGTTTTACTATAGAAAAGCATTTTATATGGTTTTACTATAGGAAAGCATTTTATATGGTTTTACTATAGAAAAGCATTTTATATGGTTTTACTATAGAAAAGCATTTTATATGGTTTTATCATGTAAATGGAATTAAAATTAAAGAAAATCTTTTTATATATTTCCTAACAGCGGCTATAATAAGACATTGTTACATTTCATCCTATTTTTGTTTGCTAAATAAAATGTAAAATGTAAATAAAATAGAAGTCATAAAAAAACTATTTGAACTGTTAAGAAAATTAAGCTGGGGTTTCCAGGGATTCTTTCAATGTGTTGTTTTGTTCCATTTTTTATCATTCCAAGTGCACCTACTATCACTGGCACAACTCTTGTTTTCAATTTCCACATTTTTTCTATTTCAATTTCTAGGTCTTTATATTTTGACAGTTTTTTATATTTTGACAGTTTGCATATTGCCCAATGTAAATATTGCCCAACTCTATCGTGGCGATTTTTATATTCATTTGGGGCAAGCACAGAACAGCCTGAGATTAGGTGGTCTATTGTTTCTTGGTGTTTATCACAAAAGCTGCATTTTGGATCCATATTATTATGCATAATATTTACCTGAAAGTTTCTCGTGAAAAGATTATTATTATTATTATTATTATTATTATTATTATTATTATTATATAAAAATGTTTCCTCGTAACAGTGGTTACAAACTAAAACAAAAAGATATATGATGACACCGTGACGAAGACAGAGACAAAAAGAAAACTGCAGAAACTCAAAGATGAGGCAGCGAAGGAAAGTGGTAAGAAGGGACTAAGGATAAAAAGATTGTGGTCATAAGCAAGAACTACATCTCAAGATACGAGTTATAAATCTGAGACATCAAAACCAAAACCGAAATTTTAACAAACCGGTTAATGTAGGAACAGATATCGAAAATGTAAACGCGGAAATCAGAAGACACATTGGGATAAAGAAAAATGCCTTCCAAAACAAAGCAAAGTATGAAGAAAAAGAAAAAATGTCTAAAAAAGCTGCTTAAATTCTATTTAATTTTAGCACTCCTATATGGCAGTGATGTGCGTTGTGGTGCATTGGATATCGGCTCCGAACGAGCAATCAGGGAGCCGAGTTCGAATTCCAGCCCGAATTCATTGCATTCACTTACGCGTAAATATCCCTGGGAAAGGTATTAATCCGTCTAGTCCTAGTTAGGGGTTAAATAACAGGACAAATCGGGTTCTATAGCCTTGGTCAGCGACCAGTCTACCGCAGAAAGCAATGGCAATCTACTGCGGGATAATCTTCTGCCCAGTCAGTCATGGCTCTTTCGAGTATCACGTATGGCACTTAACTGTCTGAGTGAACACAATAGTTGGAAACATGATTAAGGCTTCTATTGGGCATAAAGTCAGGGATCAGTTTTATATTGTTATGAAGTAATAAACTGATACCCCACTAATTACTACTTATAATATAATACATCTCTCTCTAGCTATGAGTCAAATAACAGGACAGATTGGGTTCTATAGTCTTGGTCGGCAACCAGTCTACCGCAGAAAGCAATGGCAACCTACTGCGGGATAATCTTCTGCCCAGTCAGTCATGTCTCTTTCGAGACATGATCGCCCATTTTATCAGATATGGCACTTCACTGATATGTCAGTGAATGCTGGGTAATTTAATCCTGGATGAAGAGGAGACATTAGGCAATAGACATATTGATTTATCTACAAATAGATGCCGAACTTGGGAGCAAAAAAATTCTTTAAGAAAATGGGAACGAAAATGTCTCAGCTGAACTTTTTCGGCACATAATAAGGGAAGTAAAATTAGACACTCACAAGATTTCGAAATTAAGAGACTCTGAGGAAAACGGCGCCTGAAATAACCTAAAGATGTTAAATGGCAAAACGTTGACTGGGCTGCACAACAAGAAAATAAATATTGCTTAGAAGTACGAATGATAGGAAGCGGTTGAGAGTCATGCTCACTCACGTTCTCAAGATGAACGGCATATAGAAGAAATTTCAAAAATATTGAAATTGACCAATGGAAATCATTTGCATTGAATTGTCTTTTGTGTTAATGTAAGAATCAGGTTAAAGAAAAACAAAAGTGTCGAATAATTTGTGCAACCCTAAAGCTAAAGGCTGGGCTGCTTATATATATATATATATATATATATATATATATATATATATATATATAATCTACAGTACTAAGTACTAGTTAAGGATAATAATCATGTTGCTCATCATGCCAAGGTAATCTCGCTGAAGAAATATATATTCGATAGCAGTAACATTAGAATATAATCAGATGCTTAAATTCAACTGCTGAAATTTTGTTCAAAAAATTATACTTAGCACGAGTAACAGTGATGAACTAGAATTGCATATATTTATATATATATACAAGTATATGTGTGTGTGTATAAGAAATCAGATTTATCGAAGAATCGCATTAATATATATATATATATATATATATATATATATATATATTGATGTCATTCATATATATATATATATATATATATATAAGCACACACACAAGTGTAGATCAGAGGTTTGGTCTGGAGCGATTATAAGATGAACTTCTATTTAAAGTTTTTTCTGTAATGTTCAATCCATGGGATTAATCGAGAAATGATAGATTAGGTGCATTTACAAAAAATGGTAACTGTGAGAAATACATTCTTATTAACTTTAACTGTCTTTTCTTGATGCTCAAAAACCTTACTCTTGCTCACATGCTCAGTTCATGATATCCGCAGCATGCTTCTGTAGCACTACATTTCAATTGCTTCATGTTTTTCTTTCATCTTTGATGATATTGTCCAGCATTCCCTGCCATATTGAAGAACTGACATCACATAGCAATACAGTCATCTCTTCTTTGTTTCTAGCGAAATTGTGCTGTTTCTTAATAGTTTACTCAACTTCTGGAATGAATCCTTGTGCTTTTGGATCTCAGCAATATAAATGTATAGAAACTTTGGTCACAAAGCGAGGGGTCAATTTATATATTGATTGTAATATGAAACTGATCCACCACTTTATATCCAGTATGCTTCTGTAGAACCACATTTCAGTTACTTCAAGTTCTTTCTCCATCTTTGATGATATTGTCCAGCATTCCCTGCCATATTGAAGAACTGACATTACATAGCAATACAGTCATCTCGTCTTTGTTTCTAGCGAAATTGTCCTGTTTCTTAATACTCTAATTGGCATCTTTGTGCTTTTGGATTTCAGGAATATAAATGTATAGAATTTGTTGTGACCACAAAATGAGGGGTCAGTTTATATATTGATTGTAATATAGAATTGATCCCCCACTGTATATCCAGTATGTTTCTGGAAAACCACATTCCAGTTATTTCAAGTCTTTCTTTCATCTTTGATGAGATTTTCCAGCATTCGCTGCCATATTGAAGATCTGATATCACATGACAATCCAGTACTGTCTTCTTTGTTTGTAGCGAAATTTTTTTTTGTTTCTTAATATTCTTCTCAGCTCCTGGAATGCATCCTTGTGCTTCTGGATCTCAGGAATATATATGAATAGAATTTGCTGTGACCACAAAGTGAGGGGTCGGTTTATATATTGATTGTAAAATGGAACTGATCCTTCACTTTCTGTCTAGTATGATTCTGTATAACCACATTTCGGTTGCTTCAAGTCTTTTCTTCGTCTTTGATGATGTTGTCCAGTATTCATTTAACTTAAGAGAAAACTCATTTGAAAGCCCACACAAACCTAGAAGAGAGATTTTCATTGCAAACTTTCTTCACTTATTTTTAAAATCATCAAATTAACATGCCAAATATTCTTGGAAGTTCCGTCGGAAGTTGGAAGACAGAGGAAGTGTTATGTCTGCAGCTAAATATTCTAGACTTTATATAGCCTTAAAACTCTCACACATTTTTACTTTTTCGCTTTGTTGACTTCATTCACGACCAGACGCATTCGACAATGACCTTTGTCCTTGATCGACTTATATATGGTCGGATGTATCGGTCAATCATATTATCGCCGGTTATCACCTTTGATGGCAGGTTGTCGTTTGTGGTTTTCTTTTGTTGTTGCACTTGTTGACATCATCCACGGCCGGATATATCTGTCAACCACACTAGTTTTTTGTTGAACTCAGCCACAGCCGGTTGTACTTGTAATTACCTTTTACGTTAAAGGTAATATATTACACTTCGCCTATATATTGATATTTACTAAAAGTAGCCTTGCCTGAGAGAAAGTCATTCTTCAAAGTTTAAACATCTGTTTTTAAAATCAACATTCGATATCCTGGTAATTAAATTCCGGTGTTGACGCTGTTGAAAATAAACAATTTATTTAGGTGGCTATGTAAAAAATGAACCTTAATACTCATAATAGCGTGTTACTGATAAAAGTCATTATCAGTTAATTTGAATTTGGGCGATAAACTGAAAACAATTTCACACTTCTATTTTAAAATTTGACTCAAATACATTTTTTCTTATAAAAATAGGTTATATCAGGAGGTTGCTATACATTGCTTAGCTTACCTGAAAATCAGTTGCTTTCTACGACCTTTATTAAATTTTGCGATCAGTCAAAATTTCAGTACAGTAAGAACGGTAGTTAATCATGAATATCCAAGGTCATTTAATTAGCTGAAAAGTGTGTTTTGTTTCTTGGCGTTAAAAATCGTGTTGACCAGCGTTATTTGTGGCAGTTAAATTCGAGTACGCTAAGATAGATATAGATATTGACAGAGATAAAAATTCATAGGGCCGAATTAATTTTTGTTTTTGAGAACCATTTGAAATGGCGAATGTATCACACTAGCTATTAGATGGCAATTAAGAATATATTTGGAGTAAACCGATATGCCTTAATTCTTGGTATAGAATTGGTAGCGTACATAGAGGATTAAAGCACAACTGTTCTCCTCCATGACAATACAAACACTGTGACGGGCCAGGAAGTTTTATCCGCCTGAATCCATCTTTCACATTTATAAATCAACCATCCGACCGTGCATGGAATACTGTTGTCATATCTGGTCAGGCGCCCCTGCTATTCGCCTCAGTGTTCTCCTCAGGCTCCAAAGGGGAATCTGTAATGTGATTGGTTCCGACTTGGTAGCTCGACTTCAGCCACTTTTTCACCGGCGAGATGTGGCTTCCCTCTGTCTCTTCTACAAATATTCTCATGGCTTCTGCTCTGACGAACTTAGGTCACTGGTGCCCCATCCACAATAATTTATTCGTGCAACCAGACTGGCAACAAGGTCCCACCCTTTTACAGTTAAATCAACCAAATGCAGATGACAATTCTTCTCCACGGCTTCTTTTCTCGCACTTCTCGCTTGTAGAACTCCCTTCCATATCCTTGCTTTCCTGGCGGCTACAACGTCCAGGAATTTAAATGCAATGCCAATTCCCATCTCTTATCCACTTTATTCCAGTCTTGTCTACGTCACCCCGTGTATTTTGTTCTTTTCCTTTCTCTCTACCTTCGCAACTGTTTTCACTCCTGTGTTCACATCCTTCTCTTGTCCTTTCTCTGTCGCCCCCTGTAACTGGTTCGTCTTCCTCTCCACTCTCCTCCTGACAAAAACAAAAAACAAAAAAAACAAAACAATGGTGTATGCAACAAGAATACCACAGTGTTAGAGTGGCACCCCTGTGAGTCGATTGACTAATGGACTATTCCTGACGTCACGTCCGGTTACCAAGTCATGTATTCCGGGCAGTCAGAGGTAGAGAGTGGAAGGTGTAAGGGTCGTAACCAGATTCGTCCTGTAGCTGAGCGGAGACACGACTCGGCGTTAACACCAATCGTATTTTTGTTAATACATTATTGTTTTTCACAGTTCCCGATGTCTTCTCGTTAGTTATTTCAATAATAACTTCACAATATATATATTGTTTCATTCCGGGTGAGAGAGTTTTTTTTAAGAGCTACAAAAATAACACCTCATTCTGGGATGTGGGTACGATTAGTAAGAGAGTCGGTGATATGCTATATATCGTACAAGGACCGAAACATACACATAAGCGTCATCAAAATCAATTACAAAAATGCCGCGCAGATGACACAAGCAACACACCACCTTTAGAGTAAGAACCAATCGACTCCATTTTCGGGACATTTGATCTTGAACCTCCCCAACCAACACCTGAACAAAGACAGTCGGTTTGAAAAAGGAAGGTCACCGATCCATTGATGATCGATCCTAAGAGAAGGAAGTACTAACAGCTTTTCTGAAGAAAAAGCCTGGGAGGGGGTGTTAGGGTGGCACCCCTGTGAGTCGATTGACTAATGGACTATCCCTGACGTCACGTCCGGTTACCAAGTTATGTATCCCGGGTTGTCAGAGGTAGAGAGTGGAAGGTGTAAGGGTCGTAACCAGATTCGTCCTGTAGCTGAGCGGAGACACGACTCGGCGTTAACACCAATCGTATTTTTGTTAATACATTATTGTTTTCCACAGTTCCCGATGTCTTCTCGTTAGTTATTTCCATGATAACTCTACAGGAAAAACATTTGAAATTCGGTTGGTCTGTTCTACCTGCAAGCGGCCTATTCACCTTGGCTTGCACCAACCTTACCTTGTTCGATCGCTGTAAACCGCTTTGAAGTAGAAAAAATTAAACTGAGACTTTTTACACTTGCAGACTTTCATTCAAATTTGTCGAAACTTGATAAATGGCAACAGATTATTCTAAATATTGGTGAATATATAACTGAACAAAATTGTATATTACCTTTTGAAAAATGAAGTTGATAATCAAAAACAGAAATTATTTACGACTCATGATGATTTATAATTCATGTGCCGTAAACGATTTCACTGTACGAATTTGTAGTGCATTCAGGTAGGCTCTTTGACCATTTCTTCCTCCCTGATATAGATCATTGATATTACTGAGTTCACATTTGCATAGTATACTGGTGTATGATTGCATTATCTATGAATATCGGTTTTCAGTGGTGCATTCTTAAAGGCATTTCTTCGAATGATTTCATTGATATGTTCACCCTCGCGAAAAAGATTTATGCGATATTTCTAACTATTGAGGTGTTCTGATAAGACATTTTCATAAGCTTTGTTTCTGAGCCTAATTGAGGCGAAATTACCTCAGATAGTGCGCAAGAAAAAGAATTATACTGAAAAAAGGTTTGAGAAGAGGAATCCTTGAAAAAAGTTTCAAGCAATCAGAAGTATAAAATTTGAGGTAAATTTTCGTTTTAGGTCCCGAAGGCTTTCCCCACTTCAAATTTTTCCAAAATAACATTTATTTGTGTGTATTTGAACTCAAATCAACTATTAGTTATTGAAGAAACCTACCTTTATTGATCTTAACGACCAGAAAAAATCGAACTTCATCTCGCACTTTTTGTCTCACGTAACTCTCACGAAGTCATGTAATTAACTGCAGAATGACTTTCGGCGTAGGCAACAAATTTCGGCCTATTTACTTCCTTTACTGAAATTTCCGCCTATTTACTTCCTGTAATGAAAGTAATACGCGTAGAAAAACATCTCGTATTACTTTCATTACAGGAAGTAAATAGGCAGAAATTTCAGTAAAGGAAGTAAATAGGCTGAAAATAGGCCGAAATTTGTTGCCTACGTCATTCAGCAGTTAATTACCTGGCTGCGTTAGAGTTACGGGAGACAAAATGAGCTCGATTTTTTTTTCTGGTCGTTCAGATCAATAAAGGTAGGTTTCTTCAATAATTAATTGTTGATTTGAGTTCAGCATATACATTTGCACAGAAATGATGCTATTTTAGATACATTTAAAGGGAGAAAAGCCTTCGGGAGCTAAAACGAAAATTTACCAAATTTGAAACCAGAGACAATTCTGAAAAAAATATTAGGGCCTTGAATAAATTCTCGATGTTTTCCAACAGATGGCGTTCCCTCTGTGCGAGGAGTTTTGGTTGTTAATGCATCTCTAAGGAAATACTATGAAGAAGCTTGACATTCAATGTATGTCATTTCGCTTTGTTTATCATAGCGTTAAACATGTTGGATATTTCTCGTTAAAAAAAAAAGTGTGCCATATATGCTGTCAAATATACTACCTTTTGCGAAGAATTGATTAAATGGATGCTGGATTCTGAGATCCAACGTGACCAGCAAAGAACTCCTGGACAACATACACCACCGACCATAAGTTTGGGACCACTTAGATTTATTCCCTAAGAGAAAGAAATAACAAATTTTATGTCTTAGAAGAATAAATATAGATATATTTCATTGTTGCTCACAATTGTAGAATAATTAAAACCAAAATTAACATAGAGTAATTTCAAATTTAATTAAACTTAATTCATATTTTCTTTTCATCAAAGAAACCACCACGAATCGTTGAAGGCAATAATGCACGCCATTCTTTTTGATAGGCTTAATTTTATAGCGATAACACGTTCAGAATATACTTTTTTTTTTTTTTTTTATAAGCGTTTCACCCCGAGCAAGGCATGTCACTGCCACTACTGTGCAGGGGGCTACGTAGAGTGGAGAAAGGCTGATTAAATATAGGAAATGACAGAGGGTGGGTGATAGGCGGGTAAGGATACCGAGAATGAGGGTTGGGTAGATGAGAGTGTTCTGAGAATAATTGGGAGTTAGTGTGATAGGAGGTGTCTATTGACCCTACATTTAAACACCTGGAGATTGTAACTGTCGGGAAAGCAGACTTGTGGAAGGGAGTTCCACAGGCGGGAAGCGCGAGAAAAGAAGCTGTTGGAGTAGAACTTACGGTTACATCTTATTTGTTTAACTGTAAAAGGGTGGGACCTAGTTGCCAATCTAGTATCTCGTGTAAATTCGTGCTTAGGCGGCACCAGTGATCTAAGCTCATCGGAGCAGAAGCCATGAAAGTACTTGTAGAAGAGGCACAGGGAAGCCACATCACGCCGGTGTGAGAGCGGCTGCAGCCGGTCTGCCAAGTCAGTATCAACCACGTTACAGATCCTCCTTTGTATTTTGTCAAGAAGCCCAAGGAGAGCAGCAGGGGCACCCGACCAGATATGGCAGCAATATTCAATACACGGGCGGATGGTAGATTTGTATATGTGCAGAATAGATTCAGGTGGGAAAAATTGCCGGGCCCTGCACAGAGAGCCCACTTTCATAGCAGCAGATTTGGCAATGGATTCAATATAGTCATTCCATTTGAGGTCCGCCGAGAGTGTAAGGCCAAGGAGGCGTAGTATTTTACTCCCTGGGAGGCTAGCCTGTCCCATGCTCATGGGAGGTAGATGCGATTGTCTATGGCGATTAGTTGATAACAGCTTTGTTTTTTTGGAGGCATTGAAATTTACCAACCATTTCCTACCCCAGGGGACCACCCATTTTCCTACCGCAGGCGGCTTGCGTGGTCTTTTTTCTAGGATCAAAGTGTAGTATCTGTTCCAGCACCAAAAAGGTAATTCAGTTTTTCTCTTTTGCTCCTCCTCTGCTATCGGTTGTCCTTTCAGTGGCAACTGTCCCACCCGAGTTCATTGCTTGGGCCGAGTGTTCCGCCAGTCGGATTCTGGTACGGTGCGGAACACCGGGGCAGTTGACTGCAGGCAGGCAGCTCTCTTTTCCGCCTCCTAGGAGGCTATGGCCTCGCAAAGGCCAGCTTCGCCCATCCCTATCACCACGGACTCGGTGGGAGGGAAAGAAGGAGACTGACAGCTGCGGAACGCTGAAGATCCCACCGTCATAGCCACCGCGATGACACAGTGGGAAAAGACGACGTTTGCATCACCAATCCCAGCAGCAGCAGCCGAGTCAGCATCGCGCGAGCCAGCATCGCCCGCTCCAGCATCGCCCGTTCCTTCAACCTCGGGCTGGAAAGACAAGCGAAAGGACAACAAGCTGAAAAAAGGGGAAGAATACTACCAGCAGCTTCGACAAGAATACGCGGACTACATTTCCGGAACGGAGCTGCTGTCTGTCCCCGAAACCTTAGCCAGCGTGGAGCCGAGAATTATCTCGCTCCTGACGAAGGACTTGAAGACCCAGAAGCTGATTGGTGTAAGCAGAGACACCATCGAGGAAAATATAAAAATCCTCAAAATTAAAGCTAAAGCAGTTGCCAGGAGGAGCCATGCAATGTGGGACGTCCTGCTGGGAACGGCAGAGGAGGCAAAGCAGCTGGCAGGCATGGCACTGGAAACTAAGACGCTAAGCCTGCAGACTGAGTACATGGGGACGAGGAAGACAAAAGTCACCCTGCATGGCGTCCCCATGGACATTTCGGAGGACCACCTGGGAGCCTTCTTCTCCCAGTATAGCCGCGTAGCTGAGGTGTCCTCTATACTTTCCAAAGCGGGCTTTAGAACTGGAGACGTTGCCCTGCAGGTGACCGTGACCCGAAAGGAGTTCACCTCTATTCCAAATATCCTCACCTGCAGAGGCAGATCTATCTATGTCGTCGTGGAGGGACGGAGGCCGTGCTGTTGGGCGTGTGGGGCAACCGATCATGTGGCAAAGGCATGCCCAACAAGAAACCCGGCTCCGAAAGAACAATCAAAGGAGCAACAAAAAGAGAAACCCAAAGAAGTGCAGGAAACTACCAAGCCTGCCAAGGACGGAGAGTGGCAGACGGTGGGTAAGAAAGCAAAAACGCCGCCTACATCACCAACTGCATCACCAACTGCAGAGAAGAAGCCCTCTCCAAAATCACCAGCAGCAACCAAGCAGGACGTCTCACTCAAGACAACACCTACGAAGGACCCACGTCCAAAAAAGGACTCTATGCCCCTCAAAAGGCAACAAAGAGAAACACAAGAGGAGCACATGGAGGTTTCACGCTCTTCCTCGCTCAAACGAGGTAGAGAGGAGGAAGTAACCAAGGAAAAAACAAAGGCGCTCCGCAAAAGCAGGAGTGGGGAGAGAACAGAAAGAGCAGCGTCGGTCCCCACCACTCCCTTAAAAAAGACTTATGCCGATAAGGCAAGAAGTTTTCCGTCATCCCCACAGAGACATTCCCAGCCCCCTATGTTCCAACTGACGCCTTTGAAATCCCAGACTTCAAGAAGTCTTCCCACCTCCCCTCACAAAACTACCCAACCCAACATGGAACTTTTGACCCCTCTTGCATCTCGCACCCCATCCCCTGCACCTGAACCCACTTCCACAAGGGTCAAAAAGAAGAAATCACTTCCCCAGGGGGAAGACCTCTTACATGTGGAAGAGTCTACATATAAACAGTACAGCACGCAGAGACGCTTGCTGTTGAAGCAGCTTTATAAACTGAAGGAGGTGGACAACCTCTCAACAGAGAACCCTAAGAACTTTTCCCAGGCCCCAGGCGTCATTGCCCTTGTGCGGTGCACAGGGGGAAATCTGAGGGTCTGGGAACACATTGAAAGGATTGAAGAACTATACCCCAAGATCAACATATGCGTCCAAAACACACCGGAGTTACGTAAAATGGCAAAACTATGTACAGGGAGGGTCCCCGTTTTGATCCACCCCTGCTTATATAGGACGCTAAAACTAACCTACCCCACGGACGTTGGCGGTATTGTCTCTGGCGGACGGATTACGTCCGACGTTGGTACAGGCTCCCTGGGACAATCCGTCGGGGTCCTGACTGCTAGGGATTTTCGACCGGTATGCGATTAATTGTTTTTATCTTTCAGATCTAAAAAATGTCTATCAGGCTGGCTACTGTGAATGCGAATGGCCTGAGGGATCGGGGTAAGGCGTCCCGCCTGCTTCGTGACCTCTTGTCGTTCGGTGTGGATGTTGCCGCGATCCAAGAGACGCACTTTGTTTGCGACGTCGATGCCTGTGTACTGGCGAACGACTTTGTCGTTTATTCAACATATGGGAACCGGCAAGCCAGAGGTGTTTCTTTGCTGGTGAAGCGTACCCTGGATACGAGGGTTGACCTTGTCCATCACGGTGCCGAGGGCCGGCTGATCGTGGCCGATATTGCAGTGAACAGCAGGTCGTGGTTTATGCGCCCAACGAACAAGGTGAGCGTGTTGACTTTTTCCGTCTGTTAGGGCCCTTCCTGGTCGATTCCAAGCGACTAGTTCTAGTGGGGGACTGGAATGCCGTCATGGACCCCAAGCTGGATAAAGGGTGGGGCGCTAGCGGGAGGCGTGGTGATCGCAGCCTGGTTGATCTGATCGGCGATTATGGTCTTGTCGATAGATACCGGGTCGATCATCCGGGCGGGAGCATGTGGACGTGGGCGCATAGTTGGCCCTCTACCAAGGTGGTCAGCTACCTTGACAGAGTGTTAGTGAGAGAAGCCGACATAGACTTCTTAGAATGCCCGACGTTCCACTGGTTAGGCTACACGGACCACAAACTCGTTTGTGCCCGTGTGGTGTTAGATTTTAGGCCTAGGATGGCTGGCTACTGGAAGTTCAACCAGTCCTTGCTGGACAGGCGGGACTTTCAGCGCCAGCTCATCAGCGTAGTTCAGCGGGCGTTAATTGGGCGAGTCATTGGGAATAAGTGGTGGGCTAGACTTAAGGATAGCATTAGGTCTTTCGCCACTCAATACAGCCAACGGCTCAACCTAGATAAGGCTAAGAAGGCGAAGACACTTAGAGATAACTTTTCCCGGGCGGAGGCTAGCGGTGATCTTCTAGAAATAGCCTTAGCTAAGGAGGCCCTTGAACGGTCGATTAGCGGTCGTTACATGAGTCAGATAGTTAGACATAAGTTAAGCAAGATGTCTTCTGAAGCTGTGAGCATGGGCG
The DNA here is from genome assembly GCA_037127315.1 of Ascarosepion bandense. NCBI lineage: Eukaryota > Metazoa > Mollusca > Cephalopoda > Sepiida > Sepiidae > Ascarosepion > Ascarosepion bandense. The sequence goes on from JBBBDQ010002053.1 coordinate 396,542, forward strand.
CTTCATTGCGTCGGGAAGAAGTTCGTCGGAACGGCGATCGGTACATTCGAGAGATACGAGACCCGGATGGACACACCCTAAGGTCGACTGATGGCATGTGCGAGGCGTTTCGCCGGCATTTCGAGCACCGGTTTACCAAGGAGCCTGGTCTCCGCGACGAGGAGTTTCGCAGCTATTTGGCTGACTTTCCCCGGCTTTTGCCGGCTGAAGCGGCTAGCTGCGAGGGAGAGATTACGAAGGACGAAGTCTACGCGGCTTTGAAGACGGTCGGCAGAGGCAAGTCGCCAGGTTTGGATGGTTTGCCCTATGAATTGTACTTGAAGCTGTCGCACATTTTTGTCCCGATCTTGACTGTCGTGTTCAACAACTGGTTCCGGCAGGGGTCCATCCCCAATCGGTTCACCAGGGGTGTGGTCACGCTGTTGAGAAAAGGCAAGAATGTTGGGAGGGATCTAGACGATTACAGGCCCATAACTTTGCTAAACACAGAGTTAAAGATTTTGGCCAAGATCCTGACGAATCGCTTGCAGCTAGTTGCCGAGTCTCTGTTGGGACCTGAACAGACTTGTGCTGTGAAGGGCCGAACAATTCAGAGCAACCTGCACTTGATCCGCACGATCGTAGAGGGAGTAGAAGACGACGAACGAGCTGCGCTGATCAATTTAGATCAGTCCAAGGCATTTGATAGGGTTGACCATGGCTACCTGGCGGCTGTCCTGCAGGCTGCTGGATTCGAAACCGACTTCAGCCGCTGGATTAGTCTCCTGTATCGCATCCCCCACGGCTGTGGTGCAGGTGAACGGGAAGCTCTCGAGCGCTTTTGCGCTGTCTAGGTCGGTCCGACAGGGTTGTCCACTGTCGTCCTTACTTTACGTCCTGACGTTGGAGCCCCTCCTTCGCAGGCTAAGGGACAGGGCGTGCAGTCCGGCCCTACGTGGAATTGCTGTCCCTGATGGAGGCGCTCGAGCCAGGGTTTCTGCGTACGCCGATGACGTATCGGTTTTTGTGTCTTCTCACGGGGACATAAGAGCGGTACAGAAGTCGCTTGTACGGTTCGAACAGGTGACTGGGGCCAAGATTAACCGCGACAAGTCGTCCGGCTTGCGGTTAGGTGCCTGGAAGGGAATCTCCCTCCCGGGGCCCTTCAGCTGGACGGACGGGCCGGTCAAGCTCCTCGGAGTTTGGTTTGGTCCGGACTTGCAGTTGGAGAAGAAAAGGTCTGAAGTACAGGCAAAGGTCGTTGCGCTGGTTGAGATTTGGCAACGAAGGCGGTTGTCCTTAAAGGGCTTGGCGGAGGTGTGTGCCACATACCTCTTTCCCAAGATCCTTTACCGGCTGTCTGTACTTCCACTTTGTCAGGCGCGTGAGGAGGCGCTCGAGCGTCTGCTAATCTCCTTTCTCTGGAGAGGACGCAGACATCACGTCGACAAACGTGTCTGTTACCAACGTCCGTGCAATGGGGGTCTGGGGGTGCCGCACTTGGTGAGCCACAAGCTTGCCTCGAGGTTGGCATTCCTTAGACGTGCGTTAATGGACGACGGTTTGCTTTCGGGGGTAGTGCGGGACGCGTTGCCGAGCCTCACTATCACTCCCCCGATCTCGAGGTGCTGCCGTAAGCCTCTGGAGCAATCCAAGTTCATTCTCGAATGCCGCAAGGCCTTGATGGCCATTCCGCGGTCCAGTGACCTTTCACAGCCTAGGAAGCTCTTCTATCGAGGGCTAGTGGAGGGTGTCGCGAAGGATCGACTCAGGAGGAAGCTCGGCATGACGGAGGGTGAATATCGCTCTCATTGGTCTTGGGCACCAGGATCGGAGTATCTCAGCAACTCTGAGTTTTCTTTGACCTGGCGATTAGCTCGGAATGGCTTGTCTCTCAATGACTCGCGTTTCATAGTGAGCTCGGCGGATTTGCCGGACTGTGAACGTTGCAACCTTGGCATCAAGGAGACGTCTTCGCACGCCTTCTACCATTGTGTGCGCGTTCGCCCATTATGGGATCGAGTCGGCGAGTTGACTGCTCGTATCGCGCCGCGGGAGCTTCTGCTCATTGATCGTGCATACGCTGTTGACAATGTGTCGCCACCGTACTCTGGAGTGAAACGAATGGTGTTTCTAGTGCTACTGGCCACGGCTCGAATGGTGATATGGATGACGCGTCTGGAGGAGGTCTTGCGGGGTGGTCGTCTTTCACATCAGGATCTGATCAGATATTTTGAGCATCAGCTCAAAATGAAGATTAGAACTGATTGGAAACGATTGCACCCGACAGATTTCAGCGAAAGGTGGGTGACTGAGGCGAGCCTGGTTCGCGTGACTGGGGCTGGCCTTGATTTTCTTTTTTAGACCTGCTACGTCGCATCGGGTTGGATTCCTCTGGAACCCTTCCCATGGTTAAGGTTAGTACTCATTTGTGTTCCTAGTTAAGGTGTATGAATGTATGTCCTCGCCTGTTTCCCGGCACTCTGATTTTGTTATGATTCAGCGCTTGACCCCCTATTTCCCGTTTTATTTTTACCTCCGTTTTTGTCATACCTGAATCAGAATTTTCTCATTCCCAACCCTAATTTTTTTGTGCTCCTCCCCATTCCCAGTAGAAAGAGTGTGGCTTGATTTTGTCTAACAGGCAGAATACAGTGACCTCTTTGTTTATTTGTGGGTGGGTTGGGACCAGCTAACACAATGTTTTGTTTCTACTTTTTTTGTTTCTTTTTATTTTGGGATGTTACATCATACCCCTTTTCCCCTGTGTCATTTCACTGCATTATTTTTAAAATACATATTTTTTTGTATGAAAAAATTATGGGAAAATGAATATTGTAAAAATAAATTTTTATACACATTGGGTTTTTGTATAGATTCCCCGGAGTGTTTTGTGGTATTCTGGTATATGATAGGTATGAGTGTCGAAGGATAACTTCTTTTGGTGATAGAGAAAAATTGTAACGTATGCTTGGGTCACGAATGAAATTAGCTAGGAATAAGATAGCGTACTGCACGACCAACCTCAGTTTTGTTCCCCCTCCCAAACTAGGCCTTGTGCCGCAATTGTGTCAGTCTTCACAATAAATACACATTTCCTACCCCAGGTCACTACGGATTGGAGGTCCCTTTCAAGTACGGCAGCGAGGTTCACTTTGTCGTCCAGACCTGGTTTCTGATCGATGCGGGAGTAGATTGTTGTGTCGTCGGCATACATGCCAACTTGGGATCTAATGGTGTCGGGGAGATCATTAATGTAGATCAGAAAGAGCGTGGGACCTAGGATAGAACCTTGAGGGACGCCCGCGTTCGTCTTCTTTTGAAATAATTTCAACCTGAACATTTTTCACTGAGAATCTGTTTTTTCCTTGCCATTTATACCGTAGTAATATGGTTTACAAAAATAAATTTTACTGTAATATTAATATCTGAATAAATCTGAATTTTCGGCAAGAACTTGATCACAATAAAAGGAGTCAATTAGCAAACTGAGTAAATGTTTATTTTAAAGTTGAAAAGAATATTTTTTTTTTACTTGATATCTGCATAACAATAACAAAAAAATACAAACTCGGCGAATTTAATTCTGCTAAAAATGAAATTTTATAAACTTCGTGAATAGAATTTCGGTGGTACCAAACTTATGGTCGGCAGTGTACGTGTTGCGGAGTAATAAGACACTACCGGTAACACAAATGAAACAGGCCAAATAAGTGTTGTCTGAGAATTTAGAGTTCGTGTAAACGGAGTATTTACCCTGACTCCTCCACTGAGACAGGATGTGACACAGGTTCAGGTTTGCGTGTGGAAATTCAGGACAAAGCGAAATAAAAAGAACAACCACTAAAGGTAAAAACAAGTTTAACTTAAAAAGTCCGAAGCAGAAACAAAGAAAAAATACTAAAACTAAAACAAAATGTTGTGTCAAGAAACAAAAATTAAAACAAATATGAAGCTGGAAAATAAAATTGAAGACGAAAAAATATATTCAACATTGTTTTTTTTTTTTTCAATTGGAGTAGATAGATCTATCTATCGCCCGGTTCACACTTCACCCATGTCTATTGAACAGGTTAAGAGGCTCATCCGTTGTTCCCTGTTTAGGATGTGGTTTCCGGCTTTCTCTTTCCCAATCTTCTCATTTTGTTTTCTTGTTTTGTTTTGTTTTCAATTGGAGTAGATAGATCTATCTAACGCCCGGTTCACACTCCACCCATGTCTATTGAACAGGTTAAGAGGCTCATCCGTTGTTCCCTGTTTAGGATGTGGTTTCCGGCTTTCTCTTTCCCAATCTTCTCATTTTGTTTTCTTATTTGTTTTGTTTTCAATTGGAGTAGATAGATCTATCTAACGCCCGGTTCACACTTCACCCATGTCTATTGAACAGGTTAAGAGGCTCATCCGTTGTTCCCTGTTTAGGATGTGGTTTCCGGCTTTCTCTTTCCCAATCTTCTCATTTTGTTTTCTTGTTTTGTTCTGTTTTCAATTGGAGTAGATAGATCTATCTAACGCCCGGTTCACACTCCACCCATGTCTATTGAACAGGTGAAGAGGCTCATCCGTTGTTCCCTGTTTAGAATGTGGTTTCCGGCTTTCTCTTTCCCAATCTTCTCATTTTGTTTTCTTGTTTTGTTTTGTTTTCAATTAGAGTAGATAAATCTATCTAACGCCCGGTTCACACTCCACCCATGTCTATTGAACAGGTGAAGAGGCTCATCCGTTGTTCCCTGTTTAGGATGTGGTTTCCGGCTTTCTCTTTCCCAATCTTCTCACTTTTTTTTTCAATTGGAGTAGATAGATCTATCTATCGTCCGGTTCACACTCCACCCATGTCTATTGAACAGGTTAAGAGGCTCATCCCTTGTTCCCTGTTTAGGATATGGTTTCCGGCTTTCTCTTTTCCGATCTTTTCACTATTACGTAGCCCCCTGCACATCAGTGACGTTACCGCCTTGCTCGGGGTGATACGATTAAAAAAAAAAAAAGAAAATTACTGAAACAAATTTTGAAACAAAAACTTCAAATCGTTCAAATTTAGAATCCTTCCATCTAGTCAATCGCTCATCAAGAAAATAAAACAAAACCGACTACGACAGATTTTTCTAAACTTACTGGGTGTTCTTTATTAAAAAGTCTAGTCTAGTTTCTTTAGTTTTATATATATATATATATAGTTTCTGAAAGGATTTTTCTGTTGCTGAGGTGATGTGTTATCCCCCGTGGGGATCTTCATATCGAAATGGTCATTCAACATCATTGAATTAATTCTTTTTTTAATTTATATTTGCTCTGTAAGATTTTATTACATGAAGCTCTCTTCCTGTATCATTTTTTAATATTAAAAAAATTTTTTAATATTAATTAGGATCGGTTTTTTGGAATTTACCTTCCTGCTTTTTTCCCTTGGATTAAAGTATCTGAAATATAATATATATATACTAGCAGTATAGCCCGGCGTTACTCGGGTGGAATGAAAGTTTTAAAACTAATCCATGGTCCTGGAGCTCAGACTCTTTGGTCATTGGCATGAAAGACTAAAAAGCAATAGTTGTTTCCATTTAAAGCGAAACCGTAAACTGAAGGAAAAATGAATGGATGTAAGTCAAATTTTGATTTCCTGGTATCGATATCAAATTTTCTGCACTATTGTAAAAACTGCAACCTTGAAACTTCTGAATATCTTTTCTTATGTCTTTGTCTATGAGTGTATCAAATTTGATTAAAATCGGACCACTCCTTCTATGACCTGATTTTTTCGATTATCGATATTTATCGGCGGTACCTCGACACAAAACCTAGCTAAGAACACTCGCAGACGCTTATAGTACAACTGTGTAAATTTTCAGGAAAATCGGTTCAGCCATTTCGGAGTCTATAGGTAACGGATACACACACAGAGACATACACACACATACAGACAAAGTTCCATTTATAAATAAGTCTATATATATATTTGTTTTTCATGTTATTTATTAGTAATCAGAATTTCTTTATTTTGCCGAGTTCATCACTGTACTTAACATTTTATCTTTTACGCTTACGTTCAGCCTCCATTTTTTTTCTGATCATTTCTTTTCTGGAAATCGTACTTGTTCGTTCAATGAATTCTTAGTGTTTCGGCACATCAAAAACACCATATAATCTTTTATTTTTCCAGGTCCTTCTTTGAAAAAAGCTTTTCTTTAATAATTGTCTTTTTTATGCTCATTTTATCATATCTATCATCTTTCCGATTCTTGATGTTAATACGCTGTCTTCCTACATTTATTTTCCATGTTTATACAATCTAAAAACACTTTTTCGCCTACTGTGCAGCCCTGGACAAAATGCTGAAAATCATCTTGCTTTAGATAGCCAGTTTAAACTCAAATTCGCAAGAACACACAGACGAATTTCATTGAAAAACGAAAGATTTTATTCCTCGAATTAGGTAAAAAAATCTGAAAAAAAGGAACAAAACAAAGATGAGTCCTCTGCAACGAAGAAGATATAAATAAAAGAGAGAAAAAGAAAGGCTAAAAACAGCGAAGGGAACAAGCGAGAACAAAGAAGAAAAGGAAAGGCTAACCATTCCTACCAGCAGCCATGAGGAGGCCTGATATAGCAGTAAAAGCAACAAATTTGGAAATGCAGCTCAGTGTTTATATCAAGAAATAGGCAATTACAACATTGGACATGGTAAAGGCATAACTATGTGGCTGAGCAAATTCTGGACAAAAGGGTCCTTATTTCTTTTCTAAAATATCTATTTTGGGGCTAAAAGAACAAGCAACACAGAGATAAAGAGACAACAACTATTCGTTATGCTTCAGTAATTCATTTACAATACAAATGAGATGGAAGGGTCAAGAAAAATGAAATCAACATACCAAAGTTATATGAAACGGCGGACAGGCGACACGTGCATGTGGATACAAGGACCAACAGGAAGAATTTGAAGATCCCGCCAAAGGACAATCTCGCTCACGTGGCCTTATTACGTTGCCGAGAGTGGATAAAAAACGGTAGGACAGGATAAGGACAGGAAATTAAAACCAAAGGAAGCATAATCTATATTAGAAAACACATTAATGAAAGAAAAGGGAAAACAAAATAAAATATAATAAAAAACAGTAACAAGAAAGACATCGCAGCGAGACGAGAGGTAAAGGTAAACAAACGAACAAAAAAAAAAAAAAAACGGTGTCCGAAAGAATTTGTCCTTGTTGACGGAAGGTCCGAGTTAAAAACGTGACACCTACTTTTGAAAATTTAGAGTCCTTTTTGTCATTCGTTCAATTTCTTTTTTTTGATTTGCTAACAACTTCTCGAATATCGATTTAATTTTTTTTTTTTTTTTTTTTTGCGTACATCAATTCTGACGGTGGCATGCCTGCCGGTGTATTATGATTCGGCATTATCCGGTATATACTCAAGAATTTTGTAGTACTTCTTAGCTCACTTTTCATTACTTGTTTTTTTGTTTGTTTGTTTTTAAGCTCTCTTAAAAGTACCCACAAACCGTTCAGCTTGCTCGTTTGACCGTGGGTAATAAGGCGTGGTACTAATGAATAGAGTATATATTTTCAGAGTGTATAAAGATGGAAAAGAAACGTGGGAAGGTAGGGCGTGATAAAGGACAGGAAATTAAAACCAAAGGAAGCAAAATCTATGTTAGAAAACACATTAATGAAAGAGAAGGGAAAACAAAATAAAATACAATAAAAAACAGTAACAAGAAAGACGTCGCAGCGAGACGAGAGATAAAGGTAAACAAACAAACAAAAAAACGGTGTCCGAAAGAATTTTTCCTTGCTGACGGAAGGTCCGAGTTAAAAACGTGACACCTACTTTTGAAAATTTAGAGTCCTTTTTGTCATTCGTTCAATTTCTTTTTTTTGATTTGCTAACAACTTCTCGAACACCGAATTTTTTTTTTTTTTTTTATCTTTTATTTATTTATTTATTTTTTTTTGCGTACATTCATTCTGACGGTGACATGCCTGCCGGTATATTATAATTCGGCATTATCCGGTATATACTCAAGAATTTTTTTAGTACTTCTTAGCTCACTTTTTCATTACTTGTTTTTTTGTTTGTTTCTTTTTAAGCTCTCTTAAAAGTACCCACAAACCGTTCAGCTTGCTCGTTTGACCTTGGGTAATAAGGCGGGGTACTATTAGTACCCCGCCTATTGTTCAATCGAGTATTTTTTTCAGAGTGTATAAAAATGGAAAAGAAACGTGGGAAGATAGCGTAATAAGGTAACGAATGGGAATATGATTTATATGGTGAAAGGAAAAAATGGGAACACAAAAGGCATCTGAATAAGTTAAAGAAATGGTTTACCGAAGATAGACCCAGAAGAAAGGAAGAACCTATGCAAGTTCTGTATGATATATTTGACTTAACATGCTTAATTCTTTCAAGCGCTTAAAAGAATATTTTAGCAACTCATATGCCCATCTTTTCCATAGATTATTATCATGAAACAATTTTATTCGTTTTCAATTTCATGTCGAGTAAGTGTCTTTCTTTTTATACGATTAAAGGTGTTTTTCTATGTGGGAAAATCGAATCACGAATTTTATTTGTTCCTAACTGATTCTCCTTCAACCTTCAGTGAATCGAATGAGATGTTTATTTTATCAATTAAACTAGGCTTGGTCGTGAAAATGTTTTCATTGTTTTAAATAAAATTAGTTTAAATAACTGAAAATAAACCTTTTTTCATTTAATTGAATGTAATAAAAAACTAAAACGACTACTTTTATCGTTTTAAGGTTTTACGTGTTACAAAATAAATTTAATATTTAGTATAATAGCCTTTTGCTTTGATCGCAGCCTTCATTCTGTCAGGCATTGACATCACAAGCTTCTTCAATTTATCTAATGGTATCTCCTGCCAAGCAGCTTGTATTTGTTCCCAAAGTGTGTCTTGCGATTTAACATTAGATTAGAAAAAAATCAGTCATATCCAAGGATAATAGAATAATGAGTTGTTTCAAAATGATTTGAAAAATAGAAAATAGGAAAAATTAAATATAACTTCTTTTTAATACATTTCTTTTGCACCTAGTTTTAGATAATCAATATTTATTAGCAATTTATTTGGCTTTTCACCCTGCATTTGAATTTCAGTGAGGTTTTTAGGAAAATTACTCCTGTCCTAATACTTTTGCACACTATCGGTAGTGTGCAAAAGTATTAAGACAGGGGGTGATTTTAAATTTTATTTTCATGTCTCATAAAAGATAAAATAGTTCTTATCCTAATACTTTTGCACAGTACTGTATATACAAGTTAAGGAAAATCTCGAAGATTAACGAAATGGTTTTAACAACCGACATATTGAAATTATTTGTTTGAATATTATTTTTAATCGATACTCATATTTGAATAGATATTCTGTTTTTGATCAAACATTATATTTATTGCTACTAGCCTGATTATTCACGATAAATTCTGTTACGAAAATGTGTGTAACGAAAGTTATCGCAAATAATCAGGCCGATAGAAATAAATATATAACTATAATGTTTGATTAAAAACAGAATATCTACTCAGATACGAGTATCGATTAGAAATAATGTTCAAACAAATAATTCCAATATGTCGGTTGTTAAAATCATTTCGTTAATCTTCGAGATTTTCCGTAACTTGTATCGAAACTTATTTATAAATGGAACTTTGTCTGCGTGTGTGTGTGTGTGTGTGTGTCTGTGTCTGTGTGTGTGTGTCCTTTACCTATAGACTCCGAAACGGCTGAACCGATTTTCTTGAAAATTTACACAGTTGTACTATAAGCGTCAGCGAGTGTTCTTAGCTAGGTTTTGTGTCGAGGTACCGCCGATAAATATCGCAAATCGATAATCGGAAAAATCGGGTTATAGAAGGAGTGGTCCGATTTTAATCAAATTTTAAACACTCATAGACAAAGACATAAGAAACAATATTCAGAAGTTTCAATGTTGCAGTTCTTACAATAGAACAGAAAATCGATAATATATATATATATATATATATATATATATATATATATATATATATATATATATATAAGGCAAAATGTTTGTGTGTGTGTCTGTTTATCTGCCTGTATGTCTGTATTTTTTTCATCCGTTTTATTTTAATTTTTGCTTCGGGTTCGGCTCTAAGTAGGTATAGTTGTAGTTCTTAGTCTCAGCCATTTACTCAGAGGACTTATTTAGCCTTCAAAATTCAGTTTACGACGAAAAAACATTTGCTATCGCAACCAGGAAATCAAAATTTGACTTACATCCATTAATTTTTCTTTCAGTCTACGTTTTTGCTTTAACTGGAAACAACTATTGCTTTTTTAGGTTTTTGTGCCAACGTCCGAAGAGTCTGAGCTCCAGAACCATGGATTAGTTTTAAAGCTTTCATTACACCCGAGCAACGCCGGGCTATAGTGCTAGTGTATGCATAAATCTGTGTTTGTCAGAGTATATAACAGTCTTTTTGAGAAACCGCGCCACTCATTTCATTTCACCGTTCCGCCTTATAATCCCTGACAGGTATATCTGAATTTACTGCTGAACAAGAAGAAGGAATCCACAATGCCTGTTTATTTCCTTTTATCCCCGAATTTAAAAGGCACAGTTAAATGCAGCAAAGAGCTTAGAATGTTCTAAATCAATTTGTGAACAACGAACCTTACTTCAAAGGCTGCAAGATCTCGATATTACAAGGGGATATTTGACAGGTTAATTCTCACAGAACAATCCAACATTGAACTATTAGGAAAGAAAATCATTCACGACGTAAATATTCAACATGTAATTCCTCAATAATGAATAAAACCCGAATACACAGGATTAAAACAATTCTTGGCAAAAATAAGGGTGAATTTACTAAATTTAAAAAGGTTTTTTTTTAATATTTAATTTTAGTAATCTTTTTTAAATTAGCCACATTGTTTAAAAGTAGCTGATTCTTTGCCTCAGAACAAATTAGCTGTCGCCGTATCAGATTTTATTTACAAATGAGTGTATACGTGCCGTCAAAAATGACGGCTGAATATTTGAAAGAATTATTAGGCGTGTACTGACAGGTTATCCCCCAGTTCTGTGTTACTCCTTACCGAGTATTAATGTTTAAACTAACCTGAAGAATTTACGCTTAAATTTGGCCATGCATTTTTTTTTATAATCGTGTCGCCCCAAGCAAGGCATTCTACTGCCACTGCTGTGCAGGGGGCTACATAGGAGAAATATTATGAGAAAGAGTGACAGGCTACAGAGAGTGTCAGGAAGAGAGTATGAAAAGGAAGCGGATACTGATGAGTGGGGTGGACGGAAAAAAAAAGCATGAGAGAGAGAATGCAAGTTAGTGAGACAGGAGATGACTATTGATTTTACATTTGAATTCCTGAAGGTTGTAGCTGTCGGGAAAGCAAGTAGGCGAAAGGGAATTCCACAGGCGGAAAGTGCGAGAAAAGAAGCTGTTGGAGTAGAATTTGCGTTCACAATTTATCGGTTTCACAGTAAAAGGGTGGGACCTAGTTGCTAATCTTGTGGCTCGAGGAAATTCAGATATAGGGGATATCAGTGAGCTAAGTTCATCGGAGCAGCAGAAGTCGGGAAAGTATTTGTAGAAGAGACACAGGGAAAAAAATATTTCAAATACAATTTCGGTTTTGACTGAAATAAAAAAATTCTGTTTTAAAGTTAAAATAATAAAAAAAAGTATTAATATTTATACATCCAGTTTTGTGAATGATCAATCTCAGTCAGTCAGTTAAGTGCCATACGTGATACACGCTTGGGCGATCATGTCTCGAAAAAGACATGACTGACTGAGTAGAATACTATCCCGCAGTAGGTTGCCATTACTTTCTACGGTAGACTGGTTGCCAGCCAAGAATATAAAACCCAATCTGTCCTGTTATTTGACACATAGCTAGAGAGGGAAGGGATGTATTATATTATCAAGTAGTAATTAGTGGGGGATCACTTTACTACTTAATAACAATAAAAAAACTGATCCCCCACTTTATGCCCAGCAGAAGCCTTAATCATGATTCCAACTATTATATTCAGTCAGTCAGTTAAGTGCCATACGTGATACACGCTTGGGCGATCATGTCTCTTTCGAGATATGACTGACCGGACAGAAGATTATACCACAGTAGGTTGTCATTAATTTTTGTGGTAGACTGGTTGCCAGCCAAGGCTATAGAACCCTATCTGTTCTGTTATTTAACCCATACCTGCAGGGAAGTGACAGATCAATACCTTTCCCAAGTGTATTTGCACGTAAGTGAATTCAAGTAATTCAACTGGAATTCGAACTCGGCTTCTGGATTTCTCGTTCCGAGCCGATATCAACTGCACCACAACGCACATCCACAAAATGTGTTAAAAGTTCATTAATTTCAAAAATATTACGGCAAAATATTTGAGGGAAGTACTATTTTCTCGCAGGTTCTCCCACTGAGCATGACACGCGCAATAAGCCCATTAACCTCTCCTTCACTAATATCCGAGGCATTCGTACTAACTTTGCTAGTGTAGAAGCGTTCCTGCATGAAAAGTCCCCAGACATCCTCGCGCTCTGCGAAACTAACCTCAACTCAGCTATTCCCTCCTCTGACCTCTTCATCCCTGGTTATCTTCCCCTTTTAAGGAAGGATTCTACTGTCCACATGCATGGGCTGGGTGTTTATGTCAGCGAACACCTCCCCATAACTAGGGTGACTTCACTCGAATCTACTGACCACCAATACATATGTCTCCGCTTGTCTCTCCTCAGTTCGGTTAGCTACCTATCCTTCCTTTACCGTTCTCCCTCCTCTCCTGACTGCTCCCTACTAGATAGCATTGCCGACGACATAGATAAGGCTATTTCCTATCACCCATTTGCCCACATATTTGTATTTGGAGACCTCAATGCCCATCACTCTGAGTGGCTTGAAAACGCTGTTACTGATTCGGCGGGCATTCACGCCGTGAACTTTGCTATTTCCCAATCCCTTACGCAAGTGGTGGACTTCCCCACTCGCTTCCCAAGCACACCCTCGGGTCATTCCTCACTGCTAGATATATGTTTCACCTCTGCGCCCGACGCCTGTCAAGTCTCGCAGCTTTGCCCTCTTGGCAACTCCGACCACGCTGTAGTCTCCCTCAGTATTTCTTTCCAATCTCACTCCCCCCAGGATCCCCCTACTCATAGAACCTCCTACCTCTACCAAAAAGCTGACTGGGATGCCTTTCGCGATTTCCTCTGCGACGTCCCCTGGGGAAAAGTGTTTGACCTATCAGTTGATGACTGTGCCTCTGAGGTCTCGTCATGGGTGAAAGCTGGCATTGATGCCTTCATACCCACCAGGAAGTATTGCTTAAAACCTCATTCCTCTCCGTGGTTCTCTCCGGCCTGCTCAGCCGCCATTGCCCACAGGAACCATTACTTCCATCTATTCCAGAGACAGCCAACTGATCACAATAGGCGCCTGTTCACATCCGCTCGCAGTGAGTGCAAGAGAACCCTAAATGACGCCAAACAGTTGTTTGCGGAGAGAATGCGACAGCACATAGCTGACCGCAAGTTCGGCTCCAAGGACTATTGGAGGATTTGTAAACGGGTGCTCAACAATAGGAAATCCTCAATACCTCCCTTAATCCATGGATTTGACGTTCTCACGCCATCTGCTGAGAAAGCTGAGTGCTTTGCCCGCAGATTCTCATCCAACTCCACACTCGACTCGTCCGGAGTGCACCCACCCGACTTCCCTATTAGAACTGAGGCCAAACTGCATGACGTATATATTACCCCGACAATAGTATCCAGAGTAATTTCAAAACTCGACCCCCATAAGGCGTGTGGAGACGATGGAATCCCGGTGATAGTCCTTAAGAGGTGTGCCCCTGAACTTTCCCCTGTCCTCTCTAAACTGTTTAACTACTGCCTTTCTGCTTCCTGCTTTCCTGCATGCTGGAAATTCTCCTCAGTCGTTCCTGTCTTTAAGAACTGTGGTGAACCCTCGGACCCATCCAACTATCGCCCGATCAGTCTTCTACCAATATTCGGGAAAGTGTTCGAGGCTATAATAAATGCTGAAATAGTTCATCATCTCACCGCCCACAAACTGTTCTCCGACAGGCAATATGGATTCCGATTTGACAGGTCCACAGCCGACCTGCTAACTACTGTAACGGAGTACATGCTACAGGCCCTTGATGAGTCTGACGAGGCTCGCGCGGTTGCTCTGGATATCTCCAAGGCTTTCGACAGGGTTTGGCACCCTGGCCTCCTATGCAAACTACGCGGTTATGGTATTACCGGTCGCCTGCTTGACCTAATCCAATCTTTCTTAAATAACCGCAAAATGAAGGTCGTTCTGAATGGGCGTGCCTCTTCGTCCTACAGCACGAATGCTGGTGTCCCACAAGGCTCTATCCTGGGCCCAACGCTCTTCCTTATTTTCATCAACGACCTCCCAGATGAGATCAGGTCCCAAGTAGGCATCTACGCAGATGACACTACAATATACTCCCGCTCCAGTAAGAAACCTGTCGTGGCGGACAGACATAATCTCGCTGCTGACCTTGAGCGGGATCTACACTCTGTGGTGAACTGGGGCAAGAAGTGGCTTGTCAACTTCAATTCCTCGAAGACCAAGCTGTTGTCTGTCAACCATTACAGGCAACCTCTTCTGCCTCCCATAAGCATGGACCAGATGATTCTCCCGGAGAGTAATACACTACGCCTCCTCGGACTTACCCTGTCCTCAGACCTCAAACGGAAGCACTATATTGAATCCATAGCAAAATCTACTGCTAAGAAGATTGGGTCACTATGTCGATCCAGGATGTTTTTTCCACCTGAATCCATCCTGCATATATACAAGTCAACCATCCGTCCGTGCATGGAGTACTGCTGCCATTTATGGTCAGGTGCCCCTGCCGTTCTCCTCAGTGTTCTTGACAAGCTCCAAAGGAGAGTCTGTAATGTGATAGGTTCTGATCTGGCGACTCGTCTGCAGCCACTTTCCCATCGTCGAAATGTGGCCTCCCTCTGTCTCTTCTATAAATACTTTCATGGCTTCTGCTCGGATGAGCTTAAGTCACTGATGCCTCCTCAACAGGTGTTTACCCGTTCAACCAGACTGGCAACTGGGTCCCACCCATTCACAGTCAGGTTAGCCAAACGCAGACGACAATTCTACTCCAGCAGCTTCCTCTCTCGCACTTCCCGCCTGTGGAACTCACTCCCGTATTCTTGCTTTCCTGACGGCTACGACCTCCAGAAATTTAAAAGCAAAGTTAATACTCACCTACTAACCACTGGCCTCTAGCTCTCTCCCCTCCCCTGTATAACCTTCCCTTTCTCTCCGCCCATGTACCTGTCATTGCACCTGCTTTCTCAGTTTTCTATTGTTTCTTTCTAACTAGCTTGTACTCCTCACTCTTTTCTAATTAATCTTTCTACATTTATGTAACCCCCTGCACATCAGTGGCGTTTCTGCCTTGCTCGGGGTGAAATGATTAAAAAAAAAAAAAAAAAAAAAATATATATATATATATATAAAACGACCGGCAAGGAAGATTTTATTAATTTTTAATTTCATTTTTCCAGTATTCTTACAGGTTCCCATTTTGCTGGAGATAAGGAATGTGAAAATTTCATGTCATTCTTTGTGATTTAGTTTTTTTTGTTTTTTTTAAAGAGAGTTCCTTAAAGCTATCACGTGATTATATTACAGTCAAACATAATAACAACACCAGAAAAATAACATCCTTGAAAATGGCCAGTGAAGAGATTGAAAGCGTTTGGAAAGTTGAATATTATAGAAGTATTTTATATTTCTAACTCTAGCAAAAATGAAACCTGTAAGAATACTGGAAAATTTAAATTAAAAATTAATAAACTCTTCCCTGTTGGTCATTTGTAACGATATATATATATATATATATATATATATATATATATATATATATATATATATATATTGATTAATACTTATTTTTGGGTCATAATAG